>CM060924.1:661192481-661657481 GCA_030737875.1 Allium sativum
GACCCCCAGGTCGACCATAGGGTCGACCCCCAGGTCGACCTGGTCCCTGGAAGGGCGACCATAGTGTCGACTCCCAGGTCGACCTGGTCCTGGGTGGGAAAATTCCCGCCCAGTCTACGCTGGGGTTTGAATTCGAATTTCGAATTCGAATTTCGAGCTGTTTTCGATTCTGAAAATTCCTGAAACTTCGGAGGGTCATATCTCCCTCATACGGACTCCGTTTCTCGAAAACTCGGACTCGTTTCTAAGAAGAATTTCGAGAGAAAACTCGGACTTGTTTCCAAGAAGAATTTCGAGATGAACGCAATGGCGCAACCCGTTTCCCTTGATTCTTATTTTAAAATTTAATTCTGCCTTGATTTATGGTTTTAACATGTTATAAAAATACGGGTTGTTACATTCTCCCCTCCTTAAAGGATTTCGTCCCCGAAATCTTCAAGTTAAGAAGAATGCATCCTTTCATCCAATCAACCATCATCCACAAGCAACTATTGTCCTTAAAAGATTTCTATTGCTGTATGAGCTTTTGCAAGAGTGTGTGTATATGTACTTATCTAATGTAAAAGATCAGGCGGTTACTGATTCAGTAGACCTCCTTAATGCAAAATATGTTAGTGTAATGAGTCCAACATATATGCAAATTCCTAACATACTTTATAATCTCTACATGAGTGCACAAACATTCATCCATATGCAACATCCATATAATAACATATCAAATTTCCATCCATATACAAGTATAAGCACCCATGCATATGCAACATGAAATATGTGACTGAGCCGATCTAGTGCCTAATGTGTGTTATGCAACCACTTGCAACCACTCACAACCACTTGCAATCATCAATCATAACATGTTTCAATCACATGTTTACATCCAAAAGGGTTCTACCTAAGGTTCTCAAGATAGGATTGAGAAGATAAGCAAGATAAAATAAAGCATCTAGGAGAAGAAGTTAAAGATGTACCCCTAGAAGTCCTGCTTGCGGGCCTTGCCCTTGCTTCTTAGGGCAGTTCTTTCTGATATGTCCAGTATCACCACACTGAAAGCATGCTCCCATCTTCATCTTCTTCTTTCTACAATCCTGGACTAAATGCCCATCAATACCATAGAAGTTACATTTTCTTTTCTCACGTGACTTGCTGTCATTATTGTTGTTGTTGTTCTTGCCTCCTTTCTCGGAGTCTACCTTCTTGTTTTGAGACTCATTCGCCTTGAGCTCCTTCTTGTCATTCTTGTCTTCTTCATTTAAGAGTGCCATGTCCACTAACTTTTCGTAAGTATCCCCCATAGGTACGTGGGTCATAGCCAAGCTGTGAAGCGGCTCATTCAATCCCTTGACAAAACGGAGAGCCTTCTTATGAGGGGTATTCACTAAGTCCAGTCCAAATCGGGCCAGCTGATTGAATTGATTGACGTACTCCTTGGTCGTCATACTTCCTTGCTTAAGAGAAAAGAATGTTTCCAACTGTAGACTTCGTTCAGCTTGTGAGAGGAATTTCATCTCAAACCTTATCCTGAAATCCATCCATGTTTCAACCGGCCTCTCAGCGTTAGTGACTTCCCACCAATAGGAAGCTTCGTCTTTGAGCAACCATACTGCCAACTATACCTTCTGCCTATCGTCTACCTCGAAGATAACGTACAGATCCTCAGTTTCTTTGAGCCAGTTCCTCGCTTCTACGAATGATTCAGTTCCCTTGAAATCCTTTCCACCCATGGCCCTAAAATCTCTACAGATCTTTGAGAAAGCAATTGCATGAAGAGGGGGCGGAGGAGGAGGAATCGCTGCAGTTGGAGGAGGAATATCTGCTAAGCCTGCATCGTTGGCCCTAGCCACTAAGTACCTCCTGAACCAGCCAAGTATTGGCACGCCCTCTGTAAGGTTAAGATTCCCAAACATGCTGAAATGAAAAAGAAGAGATTCAAATAAGGAAACAAAGGATAGTGCTAATGGCTTTTGGGGAATAGCCTTTAAATAATACAAGACTTTTCTTGAAAAATGCATCTTTGTAAATGGTTTTGAAAATAGTTTTAGAAGGTTTCAAAAAAAAAAAACTTTTCCCCAGTCTGGTAACCTTCGGCTCTAATACCAAGTGTAACACCCCACTTCCGCTAGGGTCACTCACAAAGGGAATTCACTAGTTTTGGAGGAGTGTTATCGAGGTAAACAAACACAGAAATATTATAAGGCAGAACATAGATAAAACAACGGAAGAATAAAAAGATAAATTTCATTACTTTCAAAAAGAGTCAAAACCTTTTACATCCAAAGTACCGAATAGCCAAAGTCATTATTTTCCATTACAACAAATTCTGTCTTGCATAAATAAAGACGCATAAACTTAAAACAACAAAAGTATCTTAATTCCCCAAAGGTAGCAGAAATGCAGCCATAGCATAGCTAAAGATCAAACCGTACATGAGCTGAACCGAAAGCAAGCGAAATCCAAGCTAAGTGCTAGAGTTTCCTCCCTGAGAACCTAGGGGGGAGAAACGAAAGAAAAAGAGGCGAAAGAAGATGGGTCAGTCATAAAGACTAGTAAGTCCTAGTGACTTTCAGCATAAAAACAAGTAAAGGTAACATGACACGTATAAACTGAAAGTAAACATAAGAATGCTGTCAAGATGGGCAAGATAGACTAAGATAGCCTGATAATTCAAGTATAAATCAAGTATAACATCACATGTTCAAGGTTCGCTGCACCAACTGTACTAGTATCCCAAACCCATGTCATATATTAACCATGAAATGATCCCTTGGCCCAATATCATGAAATGACCCATTACTAGGTCCAACGGAACGATCCACTAATCGATCGGCTCCCTACAAGTTCTAGCTCGTCATGTGTCTGTGTCATACGGCCCTATCACGAATGTAGTTACCTGTGCTAGGTCCACTATAGGGTGTATCAAGCCCTAGGGTGCCAACCACCGACACGAATCAAGCATGCACAGGTAAACCTACAGATGCCCAATGCCTGCTTTTTCAACTCCGGACTACGTGCACGACCATAGTCCGCCTGAACCTACACTGGCGCACCAACTCAGCCGTCATTCTGGTCGCTTACAATCATCCCAGTAATCGTGCCCCACCCTGCCTAGTTCCAGGGTACCATGATACATCTAGTGGGTTACTGCTGAAATGGACCGTGTAACTAGGGTTTCCGCCCAATAGGTTAAGTGTTGTCATTCAAGTTCGTGACTTAACCCCCCTACGTGTCATGCCAAATTTGTTAAGTGTTGTCGTTCAAGTTCATGACTTAGCCCCATGAATCATGTGTCAAGCTGGTTAAGTATTATCTTTCATGTTCATGACTTAACCCTATCATGTGGCATTAATTCATTAATGCACCCCAACCTCTCACATCAGACCTGTTGTTGTGGTCACTGGATATGTCGGGCGGTTCCGAGCAGATTTACACCATAACTCAGTCCGACCTCGGGTTTCAAGCGCGATATGACCAACTACCCACATTGGATCCTATTGTTTGCAGTCACTGGATTAGCCGGACGGTTCCGGGCAGAATTACACTGCAAACTCAACCCAACCTCGAGTTGGCCATTTTCAAGTTCATTCTAGTGTCATGTCCATGTTCAAATTTCATGTCAAGTTCGTGTCAGTTTCAAGGAAAGTTTCATGTCCAGATTCAAGTTATAACAATGTCCATGTTTCATGTTCTTAACCAATTTATATTTTGCCTAATCTACCCAAATCGTATTCCCATCGCACGTAAACGTGAATCGATCTAGATTACAAGTAAATCCAAAATGAAAGGGAATGACATCAAAACTATGATAGGCAAAAGAACGAGCACAAGGTGATAAATCTAGCATGATATAGCTTGAGATAATTGGTTATAACACCCCTAGCATATAGAATAATAGCCCCAAAACATTAGGATTACAGATCTAGCATACTAAGGTGATAGTCATGGTTAGGTGATAATCCAAACTTGTGAATAATAACTGATTCAACATCACAGGCATGATAATATTATTGACATGAAAGGATTTGATTTACAACATGAATAGGCCCAAATTAATTTCATAGCAATATTCCCAAAAGTCAAGATCCAAGATGAACAAGAATAGATATGAATCAATTATCATACATAGGTCCAATTACAATTTATAACATGTCCATATTAAGTTTATAGATTTAATCTAAAAGTAACTTGAACTTGCAGATCGTGGTCTAAGAAATTGAGATGCAGAAGTTGAATCTATTAAACTAGTCGTCGAATTGTTGAATAGTTGAATCTTGATTTGATTGTAGAAGCAAATCCTCAATATGCAATTCCTAGCCGTAGTCTTCAAGAAATAATCTTCGCGTTTTATTTTAATTTAATCTTAATTTAAAAGAAGCCATGTCCATCAAGAATTTGTGCAGCATAAGGTTAGAGAAGAATGGTGTAAAGAGAATGAGGCTAGGAGGCTGTTTATATAGGTTTAGAGTCAGGAATCTGGTCCCGAAACGAGTCTAGATACATCAGAATGAACCCAGGCTCAAAACTGGGCTCTGGCACCAGGTCGACCCCCAGGTCGACCTGGTCCCTGGGAGGTCGACCATAGTGTCGACCCCCAGGTCGACCTGGTCTTGGGCGGGAAAATTCCCGCCTAGTCTGCGCTTGGGTTTGAATTCGACTTTCGAATTCGAATTTCGAGCTGTTTTCGATTCTGAAAATTCCTGAAACTTTGGAGGGTCATATCTCCCTCATACGGACTCCGTTTCTCGAAAACTCGGACTTGTTTCCAAGCAGAATTTCGAGACGAACGCAATGGCTTAACCCCGTTTCCCTTGATTCTTATTTTAAAATTTAATTCTGCCTTGATTTATGGTTTTAACATGTTATAAAAATACGGGTTGTTACACCACCGCTTGCCTGCGGCTTTGGCTCCTCTGCAGATGTAACGACAACCTCGGTCTTTGACTTAGGGTGAAGACTCTCTGACCTCAATGCTTTTCCTACAATAGACTCAAACGTCTCGTCAATGTGGTTTATAAGCCTTTCCCCCAAGTACTCATCTAAGCCAGTTATGAATTTCTCATTCCTCTTCTCGGCAGTATCGATAAGGGATAATCCATATTTTGATAAAGTATCGAACTCAGCAATATATTCCAAGACTGTCGTACCATCTTGCTTTAGCTCCAAGAATTTCCTAAACAATACTGACTTCTGATCAGCTGGGCTAACCTTATCACTGAAGCGAGCCTTAAACTGATCCCAAGTAACTTGATCCTTTGGAGTAACTGCTTTAATAGCATTCCACCAATTCGTTGCCCGTCCTTGCAGTTGACGCGATGCTAGCTTTCTCTTTATTGCATCATCGATCCCTAAGTCCTCGAAGATTTGCTCACAACTATCGAGCCAATCTTGAACATCCGTAGCTGATTTTGTTCCGTGGAATGACTTCCCACCAAGACTAGTATAATCCTTGTTAAGCTTGGCGAAATCGGCCCTAGGAACCTGCACCGCTGCACCACCACCGTTAGCAGCGTTAGGAACTACTCCCTGAACATCCCTAAACATCTCTCTCATGAAGGTAGTAAACATCATCCTCATATCAAGAGCATTCCTATTATTTGCCCCTAAACTCGTACTCCTCGTATATCGGCTCATCGTTCAATCTGTAAAGAGAAAATGATTAACCGTCTCCATAGTGGTGCTAGTGCAGTGCGACTTCATCTTTAGATATACTAATAGTATATATATATAACTTTTGAAAACCAAAATATCACAAATACGTGCTCTCATACACATATACTATCTCTCCCTTATGTCTTTCCCTAGGTTAACTATGCAACCTAGAGCTCTGATACCAAATGTGACGGCCCGCCCCGCACCAACCATCATTTCCAATGAAATGCGCTGTGCCGATGTCTAACCAATATGAGTCAGTCGCCAGAGAAAGGGATTTTGAAGAAAATAATCATCAAAGAACCTGTAGTATATCTCACGGCGCATGGGATAAAATATAATAATAACATAACTTGACATAAAACAAGCGAGACAATGCATAAGCTGAAACTAAACTATCATACCAGAGCTAACCCAATATACAGCTTATGATCCAAACCATTATTATTACAACTTTAAAATACTGTCTCTAAGCAAAATAGAAAGGTACACTACTAATGCCTAGAGTAGTGACCAGCAACAACATATGGAGAATTTGTGTAAATAGTGCGTGTAAGCCTCCTGCTCGTCTCCGGAGAGCTACTCGTGCATACCACCTAACCTGTCTCTAGTCTACCCATTTAAGATCACCTAGAGTAATAAGAGGAGCATAAAAATTGGGTCAGACAAAAGTCTGGTATGAGCAATAAGCATCGAAATAAAACAATAATAGGTATAATCTAATCATACCTGAACCAGGACCTGCAAACAAAAAGTTAGCACAACAAGATGTACAGTATTTTGAGGTAACACTAACATGAAGTGTAAATATGGGAGTGTGCATGACATGGTGATAGGAAACATCAAACATAGCAACCATCCTCACATCTCTCACTTAGTGCTAAAGCATATGATATCCACCGCTTTGATCTCCAAAACTATTGGGGCCATGACGGAGTCCAACTCCGTACAACCATCACTACGATCACTTTGCCCATGGTCCGTCTCTCAGTGGTGAACCAAAATTATGGATACCGATAACCCATTTGCACACGTCCCACATCAAATTCCAATTCATGAAGTTAACTCATTGGTTCCCATCTGGATCCTAAGTTCTACTTCCTATTTGGACTACCTTTGCATCTCGAATTTTGGTCATCATCCTCTTGGTCGTGATCTCCAATTGGTTCTGTAAAGGCCCGTAAATCCGTACCAATTTGAGCTGTCTAATATCTTACACATTCAACTTAAAGTGCATGAAAATACAGATCTTTAATAGAAAGAAATAAGAGGATGAGAAAGATAAGATAGAACTAATAGAATAGAAAGAAAAAGAAGAAGAACATCAGAATCTAAACAGTATCAGAGTAAACACGAATCTCATAGCGGAACAATAAAAGATAATGTATAACATAACTTTTTGAAATACAAAACTAAATTTGTATATATACATACCATATCAGAATATAACTCATATAAATCACAACAGAAATAATCTCTAATAACTAGTGGTGAAGCTTCCTGCTTTGAGCTCCTCCAAGTGAATCTGCAAAGCCTAAACACTTGACTGCCCGTACAAATTTTGGGCACCCAAGAGTTTAGGAAAAACACACAAAATAAACTCTGGGTCAGTCATGGGACTGGTGTGAGTAAACTCCAACCATATTGTTTAATTTTGAAAACCCTTTTGAAACAAAAGGATAATAGTAAGACCAGCCCACACATAAACATGGATGGTTTTTATCTTACTATAACCAAACGATTTTTGATATCAAAATCCAGTGATATTATAATAATGTCTAATCAAATAAATAACCAAATAGCAGAATGCTTGCATCTCACGCTCCACATACATAGTATAAAATCAAAAACCGTAGGGCGCTTATTGGAGATTGGATTCCAACTATGACAAGGTATGGGACCACCTCCCGATCAGTGTACTCTAGAGGGGATACACTGGGGTTCAACAAGAACATCTTGCAACCTGGCCCACACATGACCGACCACTCATTTCTCTTGGGTGTATCGAATATATTGGCACCTAAGGTTGGGCCCACATAACCATTATCTGAAGATACAGAAATGAAAGAAAAACAAATACGAATTTTCTCTAGATGGTGACAATACACCCTAAAGGGAAAGACCCACATAGCCATGTTGCTTGCCCGATTTTTGTCATTTCCTAGTTGTGAGGCTTGAGGCTATGTCTATCTTTTTAGAACATCTGTTCACCATTCACTTTGAATGCCACATTGTCAAACCCGTCAATTCACTAATCGATTTCCAAAAATATCACGGGTATAAAAAGCTAAGAGGAACGAATTCCTCCGCCACCAGACGTAATACCTTTAAGAGATAAATCTTACATGATTTATTAGGTATACTCTGTCAGGCACTCGTCCATACAAGTTGTCCTGGGACTGGACAAACAGAAAGCACAACTCTGGAACAGAACGACCCTTGCATTTCACTCTGTCTTCAATTGTCTTCAGTATAATCTAATTCGCAACAACTATGCCTTTAAGGAGTGGTTTCAGATAATATATCCAACCGGTCTCTCTGTATTGACAACGGTGGTCAAAACACTTTGATAGTCGGTTATTTAACTATCGAAGTAAAATCAAACATCCATTCAAATGTACAACTAATCATCGCACAATCACTGGCTCTTTATATATTTAAATATTATTTCCTAGCTTCCCATTTTTTTATAAACTCTTCTTTATTTCTCTTTTCTCGGAAGTATTACATCATATTTCAAAACTCCTTTAGCCTTCCTTTACTTCAGAAATAGCGATATATATGTATATAATTTATTCAATATTTGATTATCATTTCTTATATGACCTAAAACCAATGTCAAACGACATATTTTATCATAAATGTTTTTATCAATTTCCATACTTGAAAATTTCCATTTAATACGGGAAATATATTAAATCTCAATTATTCGTCTTTGTTCCCAACCCAACATAGCATTTCTACACTTCTTTGGAAAAACACCGTTACTTGCTTATTACTTAGAATAAGTGGATTACAAACCAAACAGTTTCCATTCCCTAGGGAATAGTGTTATATATAAAAATCACGCTTAAGCTTGGTCACAATGTTAATTTATCGTTACAGTTCAAAAACTTACAATATGCTGTAATATCTCCTTTATAACTAATCTTGACATCTCTTTCCGTTACAAACTGATACCATTCCTTGATAATAGTGAACCCGTTCAAGTTGGGGTATTTTATTTACATCTCAGACCTTGATCGACAACGTTCTTATCTTAGAATAGATATAAGCCTGTAACTCTAAACTTCTTATTACCTATAATATTCATTAACTTGTATTTCTTGCTTAATTTGAATATGGTTTTACGACGCCATATCCTTATTCTGAAAACTCGGTTGATTACAACTATTAAACATTAACTCTTCGCTTTGTCTTCATTATACAATTATATTTATAACTTCTTTTACCAAAATTTATTTACATTCTTTGTCTTCTCACACTTTACTTTTATTTGAATCATTGTTCTTAATGCATGTAACATCTCATTACTAACTCAATAACATCTTAAATGAGATCTATTTAAGAAACAATTATTTAATTAAAAATAATTAAATAATATTTTACTTCATCATTGCTGAAGTAAACCGTTTATTTCATCATTAATCTAAAATAGATTGGTTTCTTATTTTATATAAACAATAACTAATTATATTGGTTTAATAATTATTTAATATCTCATAAATTAAAAAGGGTAATTAATAAGGAAACTTATTAATTTTTAATCAGTTACCGCTAAGTTATTTTCATTAGATTAATTGAAGACCAATTGATCTAATAATCATGTTCCAAATAAACAGTTGATTAAATCAACTTCATTCCATTAGTAAATTCATTAACTGATTTTAATTACTTCTTATTATTAGATTAATATAATTAATCTAATAATATTTCCTAACCGTTTGCTTTAAAATAATTATCCAAATTATTCACTCATAGGATAATTACAGCTTAATAACTTATTTAAATGTCAAATAATCGTTTACGTTTTCTTTATAAAATGAACTATAAAATACCAGTTTATAATAGAACTTCTATTACAGTTTAAAACTTCGCTTTAATTTTAAAAATAAAATTTTTATAATTAACTTCATTGATTTGCCTGACGACCAATCAACTACTTAACAAAAAGATGGGTTTACGATCGGTGCTGCCACTTTCCTAATTGATATCGTCTATTTGATTTAAATCAAAATAACATTGAATTTCCATTCAACATCAATATCGACACAGGGTTTCAATGTCATTTGGGTTTAAACAGTGCTTATATAAACAATATAAAACATTCAGTTCATATAAATATCGAGGAATCCAGTTGGATTCCTCTAACCGAATTCCTGCATCCACAGATGTTAGTCAACACAAATATCACTGATTCCATATTAGGGGATATTATAATCGATGGAATCAGTATCCAACCAACGATGTGTACATATGCAATGATATATATTTCAACCAATTTAATTGTAATCTACCTAAACTACCACCACACAGCATTCAACCAATATTAAAATATAATTATAATATTTTAAAATAAATCAAAGTTAGTGAATTTACTCACCTTTGCGCGTTAACTGTTAATAAATGATTTGCGTTCGTTGCTTATACCCGACGCTTTAATTGCCCTGTAATGTGCTTCAAATCACTCCGCGTTGGTGCCATTTCGTAGCTCATGTTCATGCGATCCATCCTTAGCTTGTCCAAATAAATCATTTCCAAAATTTACCAGCATGTCCTCAATATTTCGAATGCCACTTCTTCATTAGGCTCCTTACTTCTTCACTCCTGTAACACGTCCGAAGTCTACTACTTCATCAAATACCATGGCCGTTGCTACTTCCTGGACATCTCCACCTAATGTCCTTATTAAAACTCAAACAGTCTCACGGACTATTTAAACCAAGTCATTAACATTAATCTACTATGTTAAATCACCCATAATTTTCCACAAGCCGATACCTCTTCCTGCTGAAACGAAGCCGTGTCTTCACTATTTCCGGACCTTTATCCCTTTTCACAGCTTTCTGGTCCGCGCACACAATTAAAAATCCATGCGTCTACTTTCACATGGTCCTTCCATCCAACATTACACCATAATATATATAGAACCTTCATGAATACTGTACGTATAGCACCTTCCACCCTTTACCTTCCTTGCGGTTTTCTCCTCCTCGGTCACGAATACTGCACAAACCACTATTGTTTGCCCCCCGCCAAGCTCAACACGTGACATGCATGTTTAAACGCAAACCCCCCCCTGCTCAATAACCATGTGCTCCAACAGTATCACCATCTTTCCCATACACGCATGCCTCCAATATAACTCCAACAACCCTTTGCTTTACCAAACAAGCTTCGCCAAAAAAATGCCATCGAGCTTCCCTTCCTCTTCACAGTTCTTCATGTCAGACTTCACCGAACCAAACTCGCAACCCTCCCCGCGTTGAGCAGCCTTCTTCCCTACTGACTTCTCCATCTTCCAGTAAACAAACATAACGTTTGAACCGTGTAAAAACCTTATAGCAATGAAGAGCAACTCACGGCGAATCCAAGGACATAATTTTTAGTGGAGAACTGTATTTGATTTCTATTTTTAAAAGTTAGGAAAAAGTTTCGATCTTTGGCTTCAGACAAGAAGAACAACCATGGACGCGGTCTATTTATAATTAGTGAAAACTTGGCGCCCATGAGTGAATAGCTTGATACCCACGTTGTAGCGTTATGGCTAGCGTAGGGATTGGTTACTGTATAATTGCTTGGTCACCACAAATTTACCTATTCTTTGGGCATGAATTGTCACTAGTAAGTGAAAGAAACAGAAGGCAGACACGGGAGATACGATGGGTTGGTACAGTATAGGGTTAGCTTAGCGTTTAAGTTTTAAAAAGTCATGAATTATCTAAATCATTATGGTCGGTATGCTTCTCTTTCTTAGGCACATGGACTGGCAGGTTTCATTTCTATTGTTCTGAAAAGAAATAATGTACGAAGCTTCATTGGCAAGGAAAAAATATGTCTTCTTGCTTAGGGTAGCTATTGGGTAATCACGTCAAGATAGACGTCTTCGTAGTGGGAAGGAAACATCTATAGGTAGAAAATGGTTTGAATATATAACATACTTAATAATTAAGAAAAGTACGACAGCATTCAGGAAAGAAAGGACGTGCAGATGAAAAGGGATAGGGACAGCTAAGGAAATCGTACATTTTTTTTACCTTGGTAAGTTAAATTTTGATTATCCGAGAAAAATCGTTTAAAAGCTAAATAGATAACTATCGAAACGTTGGATTTAAGGATTCCAATTTAAGTTTGAATGCACTTTGGCACTTTCCCATTGTATGCAGCTTGATGACTAGATAGCAAGCGAAAAACAGTAGAAGGTGATGTTGCTTTTTAGTGTATAGGACTACATACACTACCATGAGTTTTCATATCCTAGGTTTGCTGTACATATATGTTTTCTTGTCTTAGTATAGTGTAAGCATCTGTTTCGCAGGCCATATTATATGGTAACTTCCATGACCAGCAAACTTATAATTTACATATTATATGGTACGTTTTCTAGTTAGGCTCATGTTTCCTTGGGGTAGGATAAAATTAATTGTGAAGAAATGAGTTTTATTTTATTTTATTTTATTTAAACGGTTCTTACACATGAAGTAACATGCAACGCTACCACATACGAGTTGCTATGGAAAAAAATAAAAATGCAGTCATGTCCAACGAGGTGCCACGATCCCAAATATGTAATAATATCGGTAGGTTAACTTATATTGTGAAACCCCAAAATATTGATACAGGGTGCAGAATACTTCAAATAAAAAGTTGCATATTTAATTAATTAAAAATTTCAGTAAAAATTCTAAAAATTAAATTATCACTACGTCTCAAAAGAATCTTGTCCAAATTCGAATTCTATATTTAAATATATTTAAATAACCGTTATGGCCATAAACGAATATACCGCTGCTTTTCTGAATATTTAACTTGGACATAACTTCCCCTTTATAATACGAAATCTTAGTTTTTTTTCGCTTCCATTAGAAAAATACAGTTAAAAGGATTCCAACATTTCTCGTTTCGCAGAAATCCGATTTAAAACGAATCATATATACTCAGTTGAAGTTCAAAATGTTAATTTACGAACTGCAGCGATATTACGGGCTCGATTATATTTAATATATATTTTTATACGTTCAACTTCGTTTTAATTAATATATAAATCTACTTATATTACGAATTCAATATTTAAACTGTTTTAAATATTCAAATACAAACCGATAATAATGCGGGACGTTACATTCTTCCCCCTTAAAAGAATTTCGTCCTGAAATTACTAAGGTAGGGAAAATGCTACAATCCGTGTTGTAACCAGGTTAAAAATCTTTTATTTAAATTCTTAAATTCAGTTTCAATAGAACTGATTAATTCTAATTAAAACATTAATTTCTTTTTATTAATGAATATTTTCAAAAATTCTGAAAATTTCCGAACAGCTTAAATTTTCAGAGAATTTCCCTAGCATCTCCTCTGCACGGCTCATTCGGTACTACTACAACTTGCCTCTCTGGGCTTTCTTCAATTCAACAGAAAATCAACAGCCAAACGACTTGCCAAATAGACTCAAAAAATCTCATACTCGAAGAAAATATAAACATGTCCCCTTTTGGTTGGGCATCGAATTCTAACTCTCCTATTTGTTATCACTTCAGCATATAATCAGGCATCCTTGGTTGGTCTCTAATCAATTCATCCTCCAATCTGATCATTCGTTTTTATCCAAGCTAAATTCCATTTCAAAATTCAAGTTCTGATCTCAATTCCAAGCTCTTACTCACCATACAAATTCATTCCAAAATCTTATTCCACAAATTTAATTACTTTTCCAGGTTAGTTCTATTCCAATCTGATTTCCACTTAACCGGCTTCAAATAAATTCCAATTTTTATTTAACTAACTTAAATTCAAATTTATCCACTTTAATCATTCCAATATATTTAACTTCATAAGTTAAATTTCAGAAAATTTAATTTCCTGGGTCTTTATTTCAAATCAGTATGAAATCATATATACATAATAACAATTCAAAACATTTGAATTTCTAAATAACTTATTTCCTTAAAACAAAATCTTTGATAGTAATCCGTCATTTAGAAACCTGAAAATTACACTGACGATGCCATGGTTCATCATCAGCGTTATTTTCCAGTGATCGAAGTGAGTTCAATTCTATACCGCTATCAAAACTTACTTTCAAACACTTTTATTTTTGAAATTACTTCAAAATATCTATCACAACACTTGGAAAACAATTTCAAATCTCCCAGGATTTTAAAATTCCCATATATTTAATCCAAATATTAATTCCAACTCTGTTCCAAGTTTCCCGAGTTTTAATTCCAATTCTGGATTTAAATTCAGATTTAGTACATCTGATTTTGTATATTATACTTATGCAATATTTCGATTGGTTATTTATATAACCAACTCAATTATAAATCTTATTCGATCATAATAACGATCACACATCTAATGTATTATAATAATATAAAGTTATATACCTCTTTTTTATATCAAAATATATTTCGGGTAAAATTATTTCATTTACCCTCTTTCAAAACAATACTATGTCGAAATTCTCTATCCAAGCGTTTATAAATCCCTATCGACCACATCAGCTAAACGCGTCGATCTGGAATTTATATATCACTCACCGGATCAATCAACACAATATAAAACAGTTTTTATACAAATACGCGCTTCTATATATACACTCAAACTCAATCTAAGGTATTACTAACCTTATTTCTATTGAG
The DNA here is from genome assembly GCA_030737875.1 of Allium sativum. Lineage (NCBI taxonomy): Eukaryota > Viridiplantae > Streptophyta > Magnoliopsida > Asparagales > Amaryllidaceae > Allium > Allium sativum. The sequence continues at coordinate 661,206,983 of CM060924.1, forward strand.
TCACGCCACAGAGCCAAGGTAATCACTTAACCTTTAGCTCTGATACCAACTATAAAGGCTCGTAAATCCGTACCAATTTGAGCTGTCTAATATCCTACACATTCAACTCAAAGTGCACGAAAATACAGATCTTTAATAGAAAGAAATAAGAGGATTAGAAAAATAAGATAGAACTAATAGAATAGAAGAAAAAGAAGAAGAACACCAGTATCTAAACAGTATCAGAGTAAACACGAATCTCACAATGGAACAATAAAAGATAATGTATAACATAACTTTTTGAAATACAAATCTGAATTTGTATATATACATACCATATCAGAATATAACTCATATACATCACAGCGGAAATAATCTCTAATAACTAGTGGTGAAGCTTCCTGCATTGAGCTCCTCCAAGTGAATCTGCGAAGCCTGAACACTTGACTGCCCGTACAAATTTTGGGCATCCAAGAGTTTAGGAAAAACACACAAAATAAACTCTGGTTCAGTCATGGCACTGGTGTGAGTAAACTCCAACCGTATTGTTTAATTTTGAAAACCCTTTTGAAACAAAAGGATAATAGTAAGACCAGCCCACACATAAACATGGACGGTTTTTACCTTACTATAACCAAACGATTTTTGATATCAAAATCCAGTGATATTATAATAATGTCTAATCAAATAAATAATCAAATAGAAGAACACTTGCATCTCACGCTCCACATACATAGTATAAAATCAAAAACCACAGGGCGCTTATTGGAGATTGGATTCCAACTATGACAAGGTATGGGACCACCTCCCGATCAGTGTACTCTAGAGGGGATACACTGGGGTTCAACAAGAACATCTTGCAACCTGGCCCACACATGACCGACCACTCATTTCTCCTGGGTGTATCGAATATATTGGCACCTACGGTTGGGCCCACATATCCGTTATCCGAAGATACAGAAACGAAAGAAGAACAAATACGAATTTTCTCTAGATGGTGACAATACGCCCTAATGGGAATGACCCACATAGCTATGCTGCCTGCCCGATTTTTGTCATTTCCTGGTTGTGAGGCTTGAGGCTATGTCTATCTTTTCAGAACATCTGTCCACTATTCACTTTGAATGCCACATTGTCAAACCCGTCAATTCACTAATCGATTTCCAAAAATATCACGGACATAAAAAGCTAAGAGGAACAAATTCCTCCACCACCAGACGTAATACCTTCAAGAGATCAATCTTACGTGATTTGTTAGGTATACTCTGTTAGACACTCGTCCATACAAGTTATCGTGGGACTGAACAAACAGAAAGCACAATTTTGGAACAGAACGACCCTTGCATTTCACTCCGTCTTCAATTGTCTTCAGTATAACCTAATTCGCAGCACCTATGCCTATACGGAGTGGTTTCAGATAATATATCCAACCGGTCTCTCCGTATTGACAACGGTGGTCAAAACACTTCGATAGTCGGTTATTTAACTATTGAAGTAAAAACAAACATCCATTCAAATGTACAACTAATCATCGCACAATCACCGACTCTTTATATATATATAAATATTATTTTCTAGCTTCCCATTTTTTTTATAAACTCTTCTTTATTTCTCTTTTCTCGGAAGTATTACATCATATTTCAAAACTCCTTTAGCCTTCCTTTACTTCGGAAATAGCGATATATATGTATATAATTTATTCAATATTTGATTATCATTTCTTATATGACCTAAAACCAATGTCGAACGACATATTTTATCATAAATATTTTTATCAATTTCCACACTTGAAAATTTCCATTTAATACGGGAAATATATTAAATCTCAATTATTCGTCTTTGTTCCCAACCTAACACAACATTTCTACACTTCATTGGAAAAACACCATTACTTGCTTATTACTTAAAATAAGTGGATTTCAAACCAAAATGTTTCCATTCCCTAGGGAATAGTGTTATATATAAAAATCATGCTTAAGCTTGGTCACAACGTTAATTTATCGTTACAGTTCAAAAACTTGCAATACGCTGTAATATCTCCTTTATAACTAATCCTGACATCTCTTTCCATTACAAACTGATACCATTCCATGATAATAGTGAAACCGTTCATGTTGGGGTATTTTATTTACCTCTCAGACCTTGATCGACAATGTTCTTTTCTTAGAACAGATATATGCCCGTAACTCTAAACTTCTTATTACCTATAATATTCATTAACCTGTATTTATTGCCTAATTTGAATATGGTTTTACGACTCCATTTCCTTATTCTGAAAACTCGGTTGTTTACAACTATTAAACATTAACTCTTCGCTTTGTCTTCATTATACAATTATATTTATAACTTCTTTTACCAAAATCTATTTACGTTCTTTGTCTTCTCACACTTTACTTTTATTTGAATCATTGTTCTTAATGCATGTAACATCTCATTACTAACTAAATAACATCTTAAATGAGATCTATTTAAGAAAAAATTATTTAATTAAAAATAAATAAATAATATTTTACTTCATCATTGCTGAAGTAAACAATTTATTTCATCATTAATCTAAAATAGATTGGTTTCTTATTTTATATAAACAATAACTAATTATATTGGCTTAATAATTATTTAATATCTCATAAATTAAAAATTGTAATTAATGAGGAATCTTATTAATTTTTAATCAGTTACCGCTAAGTTATTTTCATTAGATTAATTGAAGACCAATTGATCTAATAATCATTTTCCAAATAAATAGTTGATTAAATAAACTTCATTCCATTAGTCAATTCGTTAACTGGTTTTAATTACTTCTTACCATTAGACTAATATAATTAATCTAATAGTATTTCCTAACCGTTTGCTTTAAAATAATTATCCAAATTATTCACTCGTAGGATAATTACAGCTTAATAACTTATTTAAATGTCAAATAATCGTTTACATTTTCTTTATAAAATGAACTATAAAATACCAGTTTATAATAGAACTTCTATTACAGTTTAAAACTTCTCTTTAATTTTAAAAATAAATTTTTTATAATTAACTTCATTGATTTGCCTGACGGCCAATCAACTTCTTAACAAAAAGATGGGTTTACGATCGGTACTGCCACTTTCTTAATTGATATCGTCTATTTGATTTAAATCAAAATAACGTTGAATTCCAATTCAACATCAATATCGACATAGGGTTTCAATGTCATTTGGGTTCAAACAGTGCATAAATAAACAATATAAAACAATCAGTTCATATAAATATCAAGGAATCCGATTGGATTCCTCCAACCAATTTCCTGCATCCACAGATGTTAGTCAACACAAATATCACTGATTCCATATTAGGATATTATAATCGATGGAATCAGTGTCAAACTAATGATATGTACATATGCAACGATATGTATATTTCAACCAATTTAATTGTAATCTACCTAAACGACCACCACACAGCATTCAAGCAATATTAAAATATAATTATAATATTTTAAAATAGATCAGAGTTAGTGAATTTACTCACCTTTGCACGTTAACCGTTAAATAACAATTTGTGTCAGTTGCTTATACCCGGCGCTTTAATTGCCTAAAACTCTAATGTGCTTCAAATCACTCCCCGTTGGTGCCATTTCATAGCTCATGTTCATGCGATCCGTCCTTAGCTTGTCCAAACAAATCATTTCCGAAATCTACCAGCATGTTCTCAATATTTCGAATGCCACTTCTTCATTAGGCTCCTTACTTCTTCTCTCCTGTAACACGTCCGAAGTCTACTACTTCAACAAATACCATGGCCGTTGCTACTTCCTGCACATCTCCACCTAATGTCCTTATTAAAACTTAAAGTCTCATGGACTATTTAAACCAAGTCATTAACATTAATCTACTACGTTAAATCACCCATAATCTTCCACAAGCTGATACCTCTTCCTTTTGAAACGAAGCCGTGTCTTCACTATTTCCAGACCTTCATCCCTTTTCACAGCTTTTCGGTCCATGCACACAATTAAAAATCCATGTGTATGCTCTCACATGGTCCTTCCATCCAACATTACACCATAATATAAACCCTTCATGAATACTGTACGTAAAACACCTTCCACCCTTTACCTTCCTCGCGGTTTTCTCCTCCTCGGTCACGAATACTGCACAAACCACTATATTTTGCCCTCCTGCCAAGCTCAACATGTGACATGCATGTTTTAACGCAAACTCCCCCCTTGCTCAATATCCATGCGCTCCAACAGTATCACCATCTTTCCCATACACGCACACCTCCAATATAACTCCAACAACCCTTTGCTTTACCAAACAAGCTTCGCCAAACAAATGCCATCGAGCTTACCTTCCTCTTCACAGTTCTTCACGTCAGACTTCACCGAACCAAACTAGCAACCCTCCCCGTGTTGAGCAGCCTTCTTCCCCACTGACTTCTCCATCTTCCAGTAAACAAACATAACGTTCTAACCATGTAAAAACCTTATAGCAATGAAGAGCAAGTCACGGCGAATCCAAGGACATAATTTTTAGTAGAGAACAGTATTTGATTTATATTTTTAAAAGTTGGGAAAAAGTTTCGATCTTTGGCTTCAGACAAGAAGAACAACCATGGACGCGGTCTATTTATAATTAGTGAAAACTTGGCACCCACAAGTGAATGGCTTGATACCCACGCTGTAGCGTTATAGCTAGGGTAGGGATAGGTTACTGTATAATTGCTTGGTCACCATGAATTTACCTATTCTTTGGGCATGAATTGTTACTAGTAAGTGAAAGAAACAGTAGGCAGACGCGAGAGGTACGATGGGTTGGTACAGTATAGGGTTAGCTTAGCGTTTAAGTTTTAAAAAGTCATGAATTTTCTAAATCATTAGGGACGATATTCTTCTCTTTCTTAGGCATATGGACTGGCAGGTTTCATTTCTATTGTTCTAAAAAGAAATAATGTACGAAGCTTCATTGGCAAGGAATAAAAATATGTCTTCTTGCTTAGGGTAGCTGTTGGTAATCACGTCAAGATAGACGTCTTCGTAGTGGGAAGGAAACATCTATAGGTAGAAAATGGTTTGAATATATAACATACTTAATAATTAAGAAAAGTATGGCAGCATTCAGGAAAGAAAGGACATGCAGATGAAAAGAGATAGGGACAGCTAAGGAAATCGTACATTTCTTTTTTTTACCTTGGTAAGTTAAAATTTGATTATCCGAGAAAAAATGTTTAAAAGCTAAACAGATAACTGTCGAAACGTTGGATTTAAGGATTCCAATTTAAGTTTGAATGCACTTTGGCACTTTCCCATTGTATGCAGCTGGATGACTAGATAGCAAGCGAAAAACAATAGAAGGTGATGTTGCTTTTTAGTGTATAGGACTGCATACACTACCATGAGTTTTCATATCCTAGGTTTGTTGTACATATATGTTTTCTTATCTCAGTGCAGTGTAAGTATCTGTTTCGCAGGGCATATTATATGGTAACTTCCATGACCAGCAAACTTATAATTTACATATTATATGGTATGTTTTCTAGTTAGGCTCATGTTTCCTTGGGGTAGGAGAAACTTAATTGTGAAGAAATGAGTTTTATTTTATTTTATTTAAACGGTTCTTACACATGAAGTAACATGCAACGCTACTACATACGAGTTGCTATGGACAAAAATAAAAATGCAATCATGTCCAACAAGGTGCCACGATCCCAAATATATAATAATATCGGTAGGTTAACTTATATTGTGAAACCCCAAAATATTGGTATAGGGTGCAGAATACTCCAAATAAAAAGTTGCGTATTTAATTAATTAAAAATTTCAATAAAAATTATAAAAATTAAATTATCACTATGTCTCAAAAGAATCTTTTCTAAATTCGAATCCTATATTTAAATATATTTAAATAACCGTTATGGCCATAAACGAATATGCCGCTGCTTTTCTGAATATTTAACTTGGACATAACTTCCCATTTATAATACGAAATCTTAGTTTTTTTTTCATTTCCATTAGAAAAATACAGTTAAAAGGATTCCAGCATTTCTTGTTTCGCAGAAATCCGATTTAAACGAATCATATATACTCAGTTGAAGTTCAAAACATTAATTTACGAACTGCCGCGATATTACGGGCTCGATTATATTTAATATATATTTTTATACGTTCAATTTCATTTTAATTAATATGTAAATCCACTTATATTACGAATTCAATATTTAAATTTTTTAAATATTCAAATACAAACCGATAAAAATGCGGGACGTTACAGGTTCGGTTCAGGTGTACCTCTTTGGTTCGGTTCGCGGCATACGCTGGTTCGTGATCTCCATTCGTGGTGCCAGCAGGAAGGAGCGGTTCGGTTCGGAGTAACACTTCGGTTCGTGATCATCTTCTGGGTTCGGATCGTGGGGTGCATCGGATCGGCTCGTACATAGCAATTCCTCCAGTTCATGGCCACCAGGCGGTTCAGGTCAGCTCCTTCATTCGAGCGGGTCGGTTCATGGTCCTGTGATGCCTTCGGATCGGTCAAACCCCACGGTTCGGGTTGGGTATTCTCCTTCGATTCGTGATGCTGCTCACGAGCCAAATCGAGGTAACGAGCCGATTCGGTTCGGGGGTCCATGCCACGATTTCCTGCACTTCTTTCTAGCGACGTTTACGCCATATGACGACATTTTCGACCATTCTAATTTGACTATACAATCAAAAAGCATACCAAACAGTCATAGCATCATATAGAATCAATGATAAACACCAAAACATCAATAGAGGTTGATATATAGGATCAAACATACCCAAAACCCATGTTTTCCCTTTAACCATGTTTAGTCAAATCTAACATTAGGATTAGCAAAACATGTCCAAATTAACCCAAATTTTTATCAGAGCCCTAAAATAATATTTAAGAATTTTTACATATTTTTATAATGCATAATTTCGTTAATTAACACTAATCACCCCTAATTAGTCGTAATTAGTGAAAAACAATGCAAATCACTCACCTTAGCCACAAATAAGACCTTAGATCTGAAAATATACTGTTTTGCGTTGAATTCCTATGCAACACAGCAGCTCCAACTCTGATTTGGTGTTGATTTGCCTTGATTTGATGTAGCCTAGCTTAATCTTCGATTAGAAATCGATTAGGAGTTGTTTATAAGAGATTTAGAAGGTGGAAGCCATTGTTAGGGTTGAAGAGAAAGTTTGTGGCAGATGGAAGATGATAAAGGAGGGTTTCTCTAGCCCATATCAGCCCTTATGCAACCCTAATCCTGAAATACCTAATGGGCCCAGTGGTTTTTCACCTTCTAAACCTTGTTTCAGCCGTATCTCCCAAACGATAAGTCCGTTTGGTTAATTTTGACCACTCTACAAGGTAAACCATCATTCGAATCCAATGGAAGTGATTCCAGGTCAAAACTCCTTACCAACCAAAAGTTATAGGTGAACAAGATCCTCCAGGGGCAAAATGGTCATTTAAAAATCAACAAAAATCATGAACATGGGAAATGACCCCAATAGTCGTTCCCCAAAGTTACACGACCATACGACTTCGTATGTAAATGAAATAAATATTCTATGATCCTCCGATTGTAGAATACGGGTCATTACAACTCTAGTAATACCACGTTGAGGGTTGCTTATTCACCACAATAATAATTGCCAACTGGCAATGCGAGATGACCTCCTGCATATAAGGAATCATTCTTTAACAAAACACATCCATAAGGCTAGAAATGATAAAATTTATAACATTACACAATATACATTCAAAAAAACTGGGCACATTTTTGTTAATCCATATCTACTCTATGTGCATTTTCCATCCTTCAACAAAACATGTCCACCGAAGGTTGTTCTCCTTGCTATCAAAATGTACAGTTGTTTGAAGAAATAAATAAATACATATATATTTCTTATTTCCTTCGCTTTTAAGCATGGGTACATCCATTTCAGTAATGTATTTTCACATCAAACGACCCTACTGCCTTAGCTGTATTCTGCAAATGGAAGCCATGCCAACGCAGACCTATCAGCTGATTAAACCAGTAATTAAAAAAATGCTTACGGGCTAAGTGATGTCTTGTAACAAGCTACGAAACTTTGTGGGCCCATGAGACTTCATGCTGAAGGAAAGAAGTGGCTGCAGAGCTAGTTACAAATATTTCTACCCTATGTACTACATGTACTGCCAAAGAGCCAATCGACATATACCAAGCCACAAACCTACGCTTTGATGATCTACCCCCTATTTCGTGATGACCAAGTATTCTTGTGCTATATACTGGTGCTCCATCCATTTTTCTTTTGCAGCAAAAATAAACAAATGTCGAGCCTTAAAGATGACTACAAAAATTTACAATCAATTCCATTCTCCTTTGTAATTCACAATATATATATATATATATATATATATATATATGAATATTTAGCACAGTTCTTTTCAACGGTGCATTTTCCATGGATTACGACGGCCATTTGTTGATCTCGACTATAAGCACCGCTGCCTGGGGCAACGCTTCGCGATGGATTTTTGGAAGTTTTGGGGATATAAATGTGTTGGGATGGTTGCATTATTGAAGAGGAGTATTTTAGCACTTGTTTCGAAATTTTTCATTGAGGAATGGTGGAAACGAAGTGGTGTAATGGTGTTTGAAATGTACTGGAGCGGAAGTTTTAATTTGGAAGAAGAACATACAGTTGCGGTCATGGGTTGTAAACATGGGACGGGCCATTTTTAAATAAGTGAGGCATAACTTTTATAAGAAAAAACAATAGAGAATAAAATTTTGAACGTGGAGGGATGGGAAGTTTTGAAGATGTAAACCTTTTGTATAGGGGTGGGATGCGCAGCGGTTCAGTAAAGCTTGGTCCCGAGTGCATATTTTCTTTAACAAGGAGGAAGAGTACTTAATGGTCCACTAATGTAAATCGCGAATTAGAGGAATAAGGAGGTAATTACGTTTTACTGACCGGATTAAGGAATTTTATTTATTATAATGTTAATTACTATAATTTAAGTTAAAACAACCATGATAACTTATTCACATAGTAACAGAAGTATGCGAAAACGGTCACGTTAAAATTGTAGCTACGAGAACTACATTATGGAACTGATGGGACTGAGAATTGGGCTGCTAGAATTTTGTGACAAAAACCAAACGTCTGTTTGGTTTTAATCCAAATAAGAGCATAATCGTCAACTGAGAACCAAGGTGAGTAAACTCACTAACTCTGACCGGTTTTAAATTTTATAAACATTATTTAATATTGATAAAAATGATTGAATGTTGTGTGTGATGGTTGTTTGGATGAATTGTGTATTAATTGGTTGAACTTTTAGATACAGTTATATATATAAACGGGTTAGTTAAATATTGATTCCATTTATTATAATATTTCAAATTGATATGAAATCAGTAATATTATGTTGATTAACATCTGTGGATTCAGGGAAATAGGTTGGAAGGATCCAATGGGATTCCTCAACAATTATATTGTTGTTTTTATATTGCATTATATGATGTGACAAATAATCAGTGATTGATTATTGTGTGTTTGGGATGTTGAATAACATTGGCCTGAAATAATTGGTATTTAAATACCGTAAAATATATTGGGAAATGATTTGGGTTTTTAGAGGGCAAGATCAATTTTTAAATAGAAATTAAATTTTCGATTGGGCTAGAATGTAATGACTTGTTTAATTATATAAAATAAGCAAATTTATTTATAAATGGTATTTATAAATAAAGTGAAATGACTACTATAAAATAATTTGAAAGGATAAATTCAAGAAATGAATTTATAAAAAAAAGGGAAAGGGAAATTGTTGAATTTATTTCGAGGTTCAAAATGTGAATATGGAGTGAATAAAACTATAAAGGTTTGCAATTATAATTCGACAAATGTCAAATGTTATTAGGATAATTTATTTTAGAAAATATATATATTATATAAAGTGCATATGTACAACATAATTAATATTGGTTTAAAACCAATAATTTACAATAGAATATGTAAGCGAAATGAAGTTTAAACTTGATACAAAATTAACAAGAAACTGATTTATAAATGGTATTTACAAAGTAAATATGAATTTATCAAATAACTCAATAAACAGGATTTGAACCTGTAATGGTATTTGTAAATAAAAATTCAAGATTTGATTGATATAACGGTCCAGTTTTCTGTAAAGGAACAATATTCACTTTATAAAGTGAACAACAGGTCTAAATGCAAACACTTTGAAAATTGAAATAGAGCCAAAGAGGAAATGGTAAGTGTTGAGAGTAATGAATTCAAAAGTAAGTGTGTTAACCTGAAAATGGTAAGTCTATTCCGAAGTTTGGAATGTTAATCGAACATAGACCATTCGAAAGAGAGTTATAAGTTGAAATTCGATTATATCGAATTAAGGAAAGTACTATTTACTTTCCAGTTTTATCACAACATGTTTATTAATTAATTAATTAATTGTTTATTTAAAGAAATTAATCTAAGTTATACTTTGAAATTAAACATTCCAGAAACAAGGATTATAATGATATCGTTATAACTAATATTTTCCATAAAGGAAGGGGATTCTTAACGAATATGAGATTCATGTAAGCCATGTTCTGTTTAAAATTTTGAACCTTGACTATTTTAAAGTTGAGAATGTTGTTCAGTTAAGGTTTGAGAGTAATTATACCCCAACTTGATTGACTTCATGATTAACTGAGGAATGGTTAAGGTTCGGTGGCGAGATTGGTTAGTTATACGATCAATAAATTATTAAGGGGTTGAGTTATGGTAACGGAGTTTTATATAACATCGGTTTAACCAAATAAAAAAAAATTGCAAACGTTTTCCAAAGTAGATCAGTGATTTTTTCTAAGTATATAAATTGAAATGAATTGGGACAACCAGAAGTTAAGAAAAGATAATTTGAAATGTTTTCCAATGTTAATAACGTATATTTTTTTTACATAGAAAATAAGAGTTGTGAAAGTAAGGGAATATGTTCCCGATGTTAAAAAGAGGTATTTTCTCAATAAAGAAAATAAATAGCTTAAAATCGATGGAAATGTTTTCCAAGGATCGGGTGAGTCAAAATGGGTTTTGAGAAATATTTAAAAAAATATGGGAAAACATGAATTTAGGAAAATGAATAAATTATTGATAAATAAATTTAAGGGGCTCAGTGTTGATAGATGATTGGTCGGTAAAATCTCCATTTGGAATTATGATTGTTGATTGTATGAATGTTTTCCTTTGATAGTTAAATCACTAACTATCAAAGTTTTTGACCATTTTTCCGTTGTCAATACGGAGAGAACAGGATCAGATTCATTATCTGAAAACCATTCCATATGGGCATTTGCGTTGCGAATCAAGTATGATGAAGATAATTGAAGATGACATTTATGCAAGGGCTGTTCTAGAGATCCTAGGTAGAAATTTCCTAAGATGGATTTACAGAATAGTGCCTTCGGTTTGTCCAGTCCTAGGACAACTTGTATGGACGAATGTCAGACAAAGTATATCTAATGGATCGCGTAAGTTTATCTCTTCAAACGTACTTACATTTGGTGGTGGGGGAATTTGTTTCTCTTAGCTTTATACCCGTGGTATTTTTGTGGAAATCAATTTGTGATTTAGCCTGTATGATGATGTGGCATTCAAACTAAATGGATGTATGGCTTGTCAAAAGATACGTTATGACCTCAAGCCTCATCAAACGGGAAATGACAAAAATCGGGCAGGCAACATGGCTATGTGGGTCGCTCCCGTTAGGGTGTATTGTCACCATCTATAGGATATTCATATTTGTTACTTCTTTTCACTTGTGTATCTCCCGGGAACAGTTATGTTGCTTGCAACCGTAGGTGACAATATATTCGATACACTCAAGAGAAATGAGCGGTCGCTCATGTGTGGCCGGGTTGCAAGATGTTCTTGTTGAACCTAGTGTATTCCTCTCTAAAGATACACTATCGGCTGGTGGTTCCATACCGTGTCATAATCGGAATCCAATCTCCAATAAGCGCCCGCGGTTTTGATTGTATACTATATATATGGAGCGTGAGATGCAAGCGTTCTACTAGATTGTTATTTACTTGTATATAGACACTATTATAATACCAAAATAATATTGATTTTCAAAACTGTTTTGGGTCATCGTAACGTAAAAACCATCCGTATTTATATGTGGATCGGTCTTACGATTATCCTTTCTTTTGAAAAATATTTTGAAAAGTTAAACCAAGTGATTGGAGTTTACTCACACCAGTCCTATGACTGACCTAGAGTTTATTTTGTTTTGTTTTTCCCCTAAACTCTTGGGTCCCCACATTTGTACGGGTAGTGACGACCCCAAAACCCCGTTACACGGTGTTAAGGATAATCATTGGAATATAACACATCAATCATCATTAGCAGATCACAGATAATAGCATAAACATAAAATAGAATAATTTACACACATATGACAGCAGAATCATATAGATATCACCACATCTGAGAGCACAGTGCAGGATACAACTTAGTGCATAATAATACATAATCAGTCACCATCGCCAGAGGCGGAATCATACATAAAGAGTACACAAAATAAATATCAGTTTACATCGCCAATGGCGGAATCATAATACATATACTATAATGGCGGAAAGAGTCAAAGTTAGCACGGTGTAGTCAAGCCTCGCCATGAGCCAAAAGGTGCACCAGATACCTGTAACTAGGCTGCCCGTGTGAAAATGAGGGCACCCGAGTTTGCAAGGTGAAACAAACTACGAGTCAGTCATGGGACTGGTATGAGAAATCTACTTAACTTATTTACAACAATAATAAGGCAAATCAAAGGACCACGCCACTTTCACGGAACGGGTTTACTCCAATGAGTGCTAGTGCATGAAATAAAGTAAATGATTAAATCATCGCAATGCTTTTTATAAAATGAAGCCATTATAAGACTCAGGTCCCATCACACAATGCAACGCAAGCCGGAGGATAGAGTTTTTACCTTATAATGGCCAAAAATGCTTCATACGTATAAAACAAAAGTGTTTGATATTATCACTAGTGCATATCTGTTTCAAAAGCGATTTCAATCATAAATATCAATCATAGGCGGCATGAATGACCCATACCACTATGTCGCCATACTAGTAATACAATCACATTCGCATATTTCGTATTGGAAATTGGATTCCATCATGAGTCGAGGCAAGGGGCAAGCTCCTCTCCTATTCGAGACACTCTAGCAAATGCCTCGGGACCGCACACAACAATCCCTGGATCCTCCAAGGTCGGTCCTTTCTTACTTTTGAGGATTAATTATTCCTAAACACACGTTTCCCGGTCCTTACAGACCTATATCGAGGTGCCTCGTATTCCAACAACCACACAGGTGAAAAGTAGATATAAATGTCAGGGCTGGGAGGTCACTGACACCACCATAGCTAGAAAGAAACATCGTGCACTCCTTGGGTCCTTCTCCCGTTTTTGACTCATACCGGGGTGTGAGGCTCGCGAATTCACGTTATACACAAAGCTACGTCACACAGACTATGCTTTGATCATCAACCACAAGACTTTGCTTTGCAACAGAAGCCTTGATCATATGCCACTTAGGCGTGCCACACAGGCAATCCACTCCATGCGACGGATTTCTATCAATACATAACCTCTGAGCTCGTACGTCTCAGAGAAGGGCGTTAAGCAAGAGAATAAATTCTCCGCCGCCAAACAGATATATATTTAACAGAGATCAATCAGCACAGAACAAAATCCAATGTCAGACACACAGTCCATTTACAAGTTCGTTCTAGGTTTGAACGAAACCGGAGGCACCAAATTCCTCGCATATCCGTACAATCAACCGTATGTATGGACGGCTACTACTTTAGCTCCTTCATGGTAGCTACTCCAATCACGAGCATCGGTAGCGCCCATCCATCCAATGTGAAGATCGTCGGTCTTCAATCGTCTTCGACTCTTCGACTCTTCGACTTCTCAACGTCGATCGATTATTTGAATTGAGATGAACTCGGCCTTTTCAAATAACCCACGTATATTTAGATTTTCAAATCAATTTATCACATGGTTAGACTATTCAACATTCAAATTTCAGTTCTGTAGTTATAATTTTCATGTTAAATACATTCAACCGTCACATATCAAACAAACACAACGAAATTGGTTTATTTCCACTCTATATCGTCTATAATATTTTATAACGATATATCGCCATTTTTATTTATTTAAAACGGCCATATTTAATTTAACGACGATTCAGGTCGTGCCGATGCACTGGCGCTGTTTTTCTCTAAATTTGTTTTACACATCTGAAAATCTAACCGTTGGATCTTCACAAATTTTATATCATTAGAAAGATCATTTCAAAACGAATCCAACGGTTCCAGTTTTGGGAAAATCCGACGGTCGGATCTTTCACACTAGCCATTTGAAGTTACGATTTCAATTTACGAACTACAGCGTCGTTATTCGATTTAATTTAATTATATTTATATATATATATATATATATATAAATATAATCATTTCTGGCGCTGTTTTTCTTCAGATTTGAATTAAACATTCCAGACAATCCAACCGTCGGATCTCTACAAAGTTGGTGCCGTTGGAAAGATATTTCCAAGGCGAACCCAACGGTTATGGTTTCGGGAAAATCCAATGGTCGGATTTACCGTACTAGTCGTTTGAAATCACGGTTTCAAAACACGAACTGCACGACCACGTTTCGTTTTAATTTTATTTATATTTATATAAATATAGTTCATTCAAAAATTCCTGTATCGTTTTCACTTCAAATATTTCACTAACGCCTTTAAATTTTGGAAAATTTCGCCATAACCTCCTTTGTACGGGAGGGGCTGGGAAAATTCCCAAATAGCCACACGGGCGTCTCATGTCAAAAAGAAAAAGAAAAAGCCAAGTGGCTAGCCAACAAGCTCATAAAATCATCACCCAAACAAAACAGTAAATGTGTACCTATTTGTCGGGCACAAAATTTTATTCCTCTTCTCTAGCCTCTTTGCTATAACCTGTTCAATAAATATGCATGTACATATATGTAATTTTTATCACTTATCATTTTCCATTCAACTTCATATTTGATTCACTTTGGTTTAAAAGCACCATTCATTCTAATGTTGCGTGCATACGCAAAAATCCTATCATTAGCTAATTAATGAATATTTCAAATCATGCATATTTATTTGAACAAGTGGCTATTTTTAACACTTCACATTTCAAAGACGATAATTTTGGCGAACTAAAATATATTTCAACACATGACTATTTTATTTAGTTCCTATGCATGTTAAAAATAATATTTCTCTCACAAATATTTATTTCAACGCTCGCATATCTTTAGCATATCACATATATGATAAAAATGATATTTTTATCATTTAAAATATTTATTCAACACATGAATGTTTTTAACACTTCATAGTTTCAATAAAAATTTAATTTTTATTGTTCAATCTTTTTATTCAACACATGAACTTTTCCAACACACACACTCCTCAACACATGAGCTTTTCCACACATGGATATTTTATATATGTTGTTCATATAAGAAAGATGAAATTTTTATTGTTGAAAATATATATATATATATAAGGCGAATATTTTACATACTTCATATATATTATAAAAATGTGATTTTTATTGTTTAAACACTTCATTCACTCACACATGAATTTAATTTTCATACATCACTTCTCAACACATGAGCATTTCCACACATGGATATAGTTTCAACACATGACTTTAATTTCAACGCATGAAGATAATTTCAACAAATGAAAATAATTCTAACACATGAATATTATTCAAAATTTTGGCAGCATAACGGCAGGATAGTTAAAACCGGCACCGTCCCTAGTACGGCTCCTCGCTCTACCTTAAAACCTCGTTGTTTTTGACAATGGGGATTCATGCATCTAATTCACACGTAGGAGGCATGTTTTATTTTTATTTTCACAATTATTTCCAATTCATTTTAATCACCAGTGGGTATTTTTCAACCACAACCAAACAATATCAACCACAAACAATTATTCAACCATTCGCATTTTTCATCCAATGTTTCACACCAATTCACAACAATAAATATCGTCCATGGTTTGTGGACGAGGGGAGTATATATATATATATATTCTATATTTCACTTGCATTTCAACACATATATCAATTATTCTATGCATGTATAATTCGTACTTCGTTTATATAGCTTACACATCGCCTGTACATGAGGTATACAACACGTGTGTAATTTATATTTCGCTTATATAATTTATACACGACATTTTCCATTCAAAATCATTTAATTTAGATTTCTCACATTGGTTTTCGGAGTGCTAAAAATCGTAGGTGACTCAGAAAAATCCGTGGTCTCTTCTATGTGGTAGAGAGCTTCCTTGCGTCCCGATGTTTCCTGTTTCATCGAATTTCGTCAAAACACCATAAATATATGATTTTTCAAAGTGCAAACATCAAAAATAACTCACCTTTCACGATGGTTCAAAACTAGGGTTGCAGTTTTCGCGAAAACCGAGGCACGATAGGTTGATCGGAGAGTACAGCGTAGAAGAGGGAGGAGAGGGGAGTTAATCGGTGGTGGTCTTGGCCGGAGCGAACGCCTGTAGCGGCGGAGGCGACGCTGGGAAGGTCGGAACTTCCTGGGCCTCGTTCTCGTCGATGCAGAGGAGGGAGGTGACGAGGGTGGGTCGGATTTGAAGAGGGGAGGCGGCGGCGTCGACTGGTGGTGGTGGCGGCGTTGGCAGGGGGCTGAGGCGGCGACGATTTGGAGGGGAAGTGGCAAACGATTTCCGCCGTAGGTCGAGAGAGAAAAAAGGTTTTCTCGTTTTTTTTTTTAAAATAATGAAAGGAATTTTTCCATTGGCCCGTGGTTTTATTATATTTTAAAATACTGTTTCTCCACACGGACACCAATTCAAACCCAACGACTGTCGCCCCTAGCTAAATACCCCCATCTCGGACACAATGGGATATGTTTCGTTGGCTAATTCGACTGTTACAGTCAGTTATTCTTCAAATTAAAGTATAAAACATTTTAATTTTAACTTTGAACGTACATTTCAATTTGCCAGGGCCACAAACTGATTCGAAAAATTCCAGAAAAATAAATCTAGCTATGTTTTGACGCTACGGTCCCAACAAAACTAGTTTCGTCGAATTCTGAGATCGTTTGAAAAATGACCATTTTCTGGTCGATCCAATTTAACAGAAATTGACCAAACACATTTTCTTTTGCCATTCTCACATACTAGCTTCAAAAATTATGAAATTTGAAACCTAGCAATCGTTTGACATCCCGGACCCAACAAAAGTGGTTCCGTCGAATTCCGAGGTCGTTTGCAAAATATCCATTTTCCAGGGCTATATATTCTATATAGCGACCTTTCTGAAAATTCATTCGGCCATCACTTTTGATTCCCGTTATGAAACTTCGATTTTTCAGATTCGTTAGAAAGGTATTGACAAACAGATTTAAATATTTTTGGTTTCGCTAAAATCCGTTATATTTTCCACCCTACAGAGTCAGTCAAAGTTTGAATTCAAATTTTCAAACTGACTCACTATTTCTAACACACTATTTTATTGAAATATTCTATTTCAATGGTTCAAATTCCTTTAAAATAACCAATTTAATAATTTTAAATTGGCTCGTATTTTCCGGGTTGTTACAGAAGTAGTAAGGATTTTATAGGTATACTTCGAGGAGCTTGGAGCAGGAGGCGTCAACATTAGTTATATATAGAGTTTATTTCCACTATGATGTTATGAGTTGTACTCTAATAATGGTATGTATATATACACTTTCGTATTTCAAAGTTATGTTATAATATATTTTATTCGTTCCGCTGTGAGATTCGTTGTTACTCTGATTCCGTTCAGTTGTGTTCTTCCTCTCCTTCTTCTATTCTAATTTTCTTTCTTTCTATTCTCACCCTCTAACTTCTTTCTCTAAATGATCCGGTGTTTTCGATGTCCGATTAGTCGACATCGTGTTTTTTGTTGATTTTCGGGGTCGAAAATCCCTGGGTCATTACAGTGGTATCAGAGCGGAAGGTTGAGTAATTACCTTGGTTCTGTGGCGTAACTCAATATAGATAGGGTTAGTAATACCCTATATTGAGTTTGAGTGTATATATATGAGTGAACTTATTTGTAGATTATATAAAAGTGATTTGTATATTGTGGAGATTTACTGGTTGAGTGGCTTAAGAATTATGGTCGACGGTGGGGCGTCACAAAGTCGATAGGGTTTTTAAACGCTCGAATACGATAAACCGACATAGCATGCTTTGAAAAGAGGGTAAATGAAATAATTTTATCCAAAGTATATTTTTGATATAAAAAATTATATATATTGGGATTATTATATTTGGTGTGTTGTTTGTTATTATAATCGAATAAGATTGTAATTGAGATGGTTATAAATAACCAATCAGAATTCGTATCAATATAATATATTAAATCAGATGGATTAAATCTTAATTTGAAACAGATTTGGATTTTTTTTTTTTGATGCAAAAAAGGTAGTGAATCGCTAGATTCACGCCTTCATTCATTCATTAAGCATAGAGCAAGTACATCGTGTTCAGCATACATAGAGCTATCTACTAGTTACAATAGTTACATATATTTACATACATATATACAATCAAAATACATGCACGCAGGCATGTTTACATAGAGTCCAAAAATTTTATGAAACTACAGCAAAAACAGCATGCAAACCCAATAAAGTGAATCATGGCAACATCAAGCTCTGCTACCACGGGCCCTGTCCATCACTCTAGCTCCGATTGTGTCAACAAACCTGATTTCTTCATTGCCTGACCAAAGAGAAACAAAATTAAGTATGCGAAAAATAACTGAGTTGGGCCGTTTCATTTTGCATTTAAACTTTCGTGAGTTGCGTTCATGCCAGAGGATCCAAACATAAGCAAAGTTCAAAAGAGCAAACATATGGCGCATGTCAGTGTCAGGTAATGTAATAATAGTACTATTCCAGAAGAGAAATTGGTCAGAGATGAAGTGAGACCAGTCCAAGCAGATATTAAGGCTAACTAAACACTTCCTCCACACGTAAAAGGCGAAATCGCAATCAAGAAAAAGATGCATATAATCCTCGTCATCGTCATTGGAGAAAACACATCCCCCAGTAACATGAACACCTTTAAGCCTTAATCTTTTCACTGTATTGAGCTTGTTGTGCATGATCGTCCACATATGTATCCTGACCTTAGCAGGTACAGCTTTAAAACTCCACATTCTCATGAATCCAACGTACTTTCTTCCTGAGAAGTTCATCAACTTATAAAGTGCACTCACGCAAAATTAAACAGATTTGGATTTAAAATCCTGGAAAATTGGAAAATTATTTAAAATTGAATTTTGGACTGTATAAGGAAATTTTAAAATCCTATGGAAGTTTGGAAATGTTTTCCAGGTATGTTAAAGAATATTTTGAAATTGATTTCAAAATCGAAGTGTTTAAGAATGAGGGTTGAAATAATATATTATTGAACTTACTTCGATCACTGGAAAATAATTCTGATGATGACTGCATCATCATCAATGTTCATTTTTGAGTTTCTAAGTGATGGATTACTACCAAAGATTTTGTTTTTGAATTGTTTTCAGGAAATAAGATGTTAAAAATTCAAATGTTTTGAATTGCTATCATTATATGTAAATATATATATATATATATAATTTCAAAAACCAATTTGAAACGAAACCCAGGAATTGGAATTCCGAAATTTAAATTTAACTTATGAAGTTAAATAGATTGAAGCGGTAAAAGTGAGTAAATAAATTAGAATTTTACTCAAGTTAAATATAAATTGGGATTGGATTGAAGATAATCTGGAATGGAATTAAATGGATAAGTTAAGAGTTTGGAATTGGAGTTTGCATGGAATATGGCTTGGTCATAAGCGAATGGTTTTCAAGGATAATTGAGTGGAGATTGATTAGAATGACATTGGTTTATGCCTAATTGGTAAGCGAATGGAAGAGATAAAGTTGAATGCCCGACAAAAAGGAATGAGTTTATATTTTATTTGGATATGAGATTTATGAGCCTATCTGGCAAGCCACTTGGCTATTTGATTTTCTTTTGAATTGGAGAAGGCCTAAAGAGGTGAGTTGTAGTTGTACCGATTAGGCGTACAAAGGAGACGCTGGCGAAATTTTCCGGAAATTTAAGTATTAGAAAAATTTCGGAATTTTTGAAAATTTTTGTTTATAAGAATGAGTTAATATTTTAATTAATTGGTTCGGTTGAAACTGAAGTTAATGAGTAAAACAAAAGATTTTAAATCTATTTAATAAGGTCTATAGCATTTTTCGACTTAGTAATTTTGGGGATGAAATTCTTTTAAGGGGGGAGGATTGTAACATCCCATGTTTGTAGAAATTGAATAATTTATTAATTTAATTATTTAAATATCAATTTGGCAATATCGATAACTTGAGTTAAATAATTTTGATTATTTAGTTATTGTAAATAGTGGGATAATAAGTTTAATTTGCGAAGCAGTCAGAAATAGTTGAACTGATAATATTATGTGAATTGGATAATTCTATATATTTAAATGTGTTTATATTCGAGTTATGATAACGAATATATTATTTAAAAACGACAGTTGAACGTGTTACTTATAATCGAGCTCGTAACGTCGCGGTAGTTCGCTATATTGGATTTTGAACTTCAATTGAATATACAGAATCCGTTTTAAGTCGGAATTCCTGAAACAAGAAACCTATGAATCTATTAGTTCATATTTTTCTAATGGAAGTGAAAAATAGAGATTTAATTTTATATATTGTAAGTTATGTCCAAATCAAATTTCCAGATAATCGTTATGGAATTGTTTATAAACCATAATGATTCATTTATTTTAATAAATTATTTATTTCGAATTTGAACGAGATATTTGAGACGTAATTATAATTTAATTTTTAGAATTTTCTCTAATTTTTATTTTGGAAAAAGGTAACTTTTTATTTGGAGTATTTTATACCCTTTATCAGCGTTTTGAGATTTCATAGAACAAGCTATCTTGTCTATATTATTATATTTTTGGGATCGTGGCACATCGCTTGGCACGATAGTATTTTTTTGTCCACAGTGGTCGTAAATGAACGGAATTCTATGTAGCTAGTACTGTGTTAACATTAACGTATATAGTATTATTATTTTTTCCTTAGAGGATATGTGGGTATATATGTAAAGCGACTGGAACACCAAAAAGGGTATTCTGCGTGTACACATGCATTATGTCGCCATGAGCCTGCTGTGGGAGTACTCCCCAACATTCACTGTCTCTTCTTCTTATATGTTAACACTTGGGGATAGCATGCTGATGGCGTGGAGCATGCGAAGCTGAATAAAGTCTTTGAGCCTAGCTCTAGTAATACCACGTTGAGGGTCGCTTATTCACCACAATAATAATTGCCAAATGGCAATGCGAGATGATCTCTTGCATATAAGGAATCATT
This sequence comes from Allium sativum, assembly GCA_030737875.1. Taxonomy (NCBI): domain Eukaryota; kingdom Viridiplantae; phylum Streptophyta; class Magnoliopsida; order Asparagales; family Amaryllidaceae; genus Allium; species Allium sativum. The sequence goes on from CM060924.1 coordinate 661,228,493, forward strand.
CTTTAACAAAACACGTCCATAAGGCTAGAAATGATAAAATTTATAACATTACACAATATACATTCAAAAAAACTGGGCACATTTTTGTCAATCCATATCTACTCTATGTGCGCTTTCCATCCTTCAACAAAACACGTCCACCGAAGGTTGTTCTCCTTGCTATCAAAATGTATAGTTGTTTGAAGAAATAAATAAGTACATATATATTTCTTCTTTCCTTCACTTTTAAGCATGGGTACAGCCATTTTAGTAATGTATTTTCACATCAAACTACCCTACTGCCTTAGCCGTATTCTGCAAATGGAAGTCATGATAACGCAGACCTATCAGTTGATTAAACCACTGATAAAAAAATGCTTACGAGCTAAGTGATGTCTTGTACCAAGCCACAAAACTTTGTGGACCTATGAGACTTCATGCTAAAGGAAAGAAGTGGCTACAGACCTAGTTACAAAATTTTCTACCCTATGTACTACACGTACTGCCAAAGAGCCAATCGAAATATACCAAGCCACAAACCTACGCTTTGATGATGTACCCCCATTTCGTGATGACCAAGTGTTTTCATGCTATATATTGGTGCTCCATCCATTTTTCTTTTGCAGCAAAAATAAACAAATGTCGAGCCTTAAAGATGACTACAAAAATTTACAATCAATTCCATTCTCCTCTGTAATTCACAAAACAAATATATATATATATATATATGGATTCTTAGCACAGTTCTTTTCAACGGTGTATTTTTTCATGGACTATGATGACCATTTGTAGATCTCGACTATGAGCAGTGCTGCCTGGGGTATTGCTTCACCATGGATTTTTGGAAGTTTTGGGGATATAAAGGTGTTGGGGTGGTTGCGTTATTGAAGAAAAGTATTTCAGCACTTGTTTCAAAAGTTTCCATGGAGAAATGGGGAAACGAAGTGGTGTAATGGCGTTTGAAATGTACTGGAGTGGAAGTTTTCATTTGGAAAAAGAAGGTACAGTAGCGGTCGTGGGTTGTAAACATGGGACGGGCTGGTATTAAATACTTGAGGCCCAACTTTTATAAAAAAATAGAGAATAAAATTTTGAACGTGAAGGGATGGGAAGTTTTGAGGATGTAAACATTTTGTACGGGGGTGGGATGCAAAGCAATTAAGTAAAGCTTGGTCCTGGGTGCATATTTACTTTAACAAGGAGGAAGAATACTTAATGGCCCATTAATGTAAATCGTGGATTAGACGAATACGGAGGTAATTACGTTTTATAGACTGGATTAAGGAATTTTATTTATTGTAATACTAATTACTATAATATAAGTTAAAACTTGTAACCATGATTGCTTATTCATATGGTAACAGAAGTATGCGAAAACAGCCACGTTAAAATTGTAGCAACGAGAACTACATTATGGAACTGAAGGGATTGAGAATCGGACTGCTAGAATTTCATGAAAAAATCAATCGTCTGTTCGGTTTTAAACCAAATAAGAGCAAAATCGTCAACTGAGAACCAAGGTGAGTAAACTCACTAACTCTGACCAGTTTTAAATTTTATAAACATTATTTAATATTGATAAAAATGATTGAATGTTGTGTGTGATGGTTGTTTGGATGAATTGCATATTAATTGGTTGAACTTTTAGATACAGTTATATATATATACGGGTTAGTTAAATATTGATTCCATTTATTATAATATTTCATATTGATATGAAATCAGTAATATTATGTTGATTAACATATGTGGATGTAGGAAAATAGGTAGGAGGGATCCAACTGGATTCCTCAACAATTATATTGTTGTCTTTATATTGCATTATATGATGTGATAAATAATCGGCGATTGATTATTATGTGTTTTGGATGTTGAATAACATTGACATGAAATAATTGGTATTTAAATACCATAAAATTTAGAGGGAAATGATTTGGATTTTTAGAGGGCAAGATCTATTTTTAAATAGAAATTGAATTTTCGATTGGGCAAGAATATAATGACGTGTTTTAATTATATAAAACAAGTAAATTGAATTATAAATGGTATATATAAATAAAGTGAAATAACTATTATTAAATAGTTTGGAAGGATAAATTCAAGAAATGAACTTATAAAAAAAAGGGAAAGGGAAATTGTTGAATTTATTTCGAAGTTCAAAATGTGAATATAGATTGAATAAAACTATAAAGGTTTGTAATTATAATTCGACGAATGCCGAATGTTATTAGGATAATTTACTTTAGAAAATATATATATTATATAAAGTGCAGATGTACAACATAATTAATATTGGTTTAAAACCAATAATTTACAACAGAATATGTAAGGTAGATGAAGTTTAAACTTGATATATAATTAACAAGATACCGATTTATAAATGGTAATTATAAAGTAAATATGAATTTATCAAATAACTCGATAAACAGGATTTGAACCTCTAATGGTATTTGTAAATAAAAATTCAAGATTTGATTGATATAACGGTCCAGTTTTCTGTAAAGGAACAATATTCACTTTATAAAGTGAACAACGGTTTTAAAAGCAAACACTTTGAAAATTGAAATAGTGTCAAAGGGGAAATGGTAAGTGTTGAGAGTAATGAATTCAAAAGTAAGTGTTTTAACCTGAAAATGGTAAGTTTATTCCGAAGTTCGGAACGTTAATCGGACATAGACCATTCGAAAGAGAGTTATAAGTTGAAATTCGATTATATCGAATTAAGGAAAGTACTATTTACTTTCCAGTTTTATCAAGACATGTTTATTAATTAATTAATTAATTGTTTATTTAAAGTAATTAATCTAAGTTATATTTTGAAATTAAACATTCTGGAAACAAGGATTATAATGATATCGTTATAATCAATATTTTCCGTAAAGGAAGGGGATTCTTAAATTGAATCTGAGAGTCGCGTAAGCCATGTTCTGTTTAAAATTTTGAACCTTGACTATTTTGAAGTTGAGAATGTTGTTCAGTTAAGGTCTGAGAGGTAATTATACCCCAACTTGATTGACTTCATGATTAACTGAGGAATGATTAAGGTTCGATGGCGAGATTGGTTAGTGATACGATCAATAAATTATTAAGGGGTTGAGTTATGGTAACAGAGTTTTATATAACATTGGTTTAACCAAATAAAAATATATTTTTTGCAAACGTTTTCCAAAGTAGATCACAGATGTTTTCTAAGTATAGAAATTGAAATGAATTGGGACAACCAGAAGTTAAGAAAAGATAATTTGAAATGTTTTCCAATGTTAATAACGTATTTTTTTTACATAGAAAATGAGAGTTGTTAAAGTAAGGGAATAAATTCCCGATGTTAAAAAGAGGTATTTGCTAAATAAAGAAAATAAATAGTTTAAAATCGATGGAAATGTTTTCCAAGGATTGTGTGAGTCACAACGGGTTTTGAGAAATATTTAGGAAAATATGGGAAAAAAGGAATTTAGGAAAATGAATAAATTATTGATAAATAAATTTAAGGGGCTCAGTGTAGACAGATGATTGGTCGGTAAAATCTCCATTTGGAATTATGATTGTTGATTGTATAAATGTTTTCCTTTGATAGTTAAATCACTAACTATCAAAGTTTTTGACCATTTTTCCGTTGTCAATACGGAGAGACCGGGATCAGATTCATTATCTGAAAATCACTCCATATGGGCATTTGCATTGCGAATCAAGTATGATGAAGATAATTGAAGACGGCGTTTATGCAAGGGCCGTTCTAGAGATCCTAGGTAGAAATTTCCTAAGATGGATTTATAGAATAGTGCCTTCGGTTTGTCCAGTCCCAGGACAACTTGTATGGACAAATGTCTGACAAAGTATATCTAATGGATCGCGTAAGTTTATCTCTTCAAACGTACTTACGTTTGGTGGCGGAGGAATTCGTTTCTCTTAGCTTTATACCCGCGGTATTTTTGTGGAAATCAATTTGTGTTTTAGCGGGTATGATGGTGTGGCATTCAAAGTAAATGGATGTGTGACCTGTCAAAAGATATGTTATGACCTCAAGCCTCATCAACCGGGAAATGACAAAAATCGGGCAAGCAACATGGCTATGTGGGTCGCCCCCATTAGGGTGTATTGTCACCATCTAAAGGATATTCATATTTGTCACTTCTTTTCACTTCTGGATATCCCGGGAACAGTTATGTTGCTAGCAACCGTAGGTGACAATATATTCGATACACTCAAGAGAAACGAGTGGTCAATCATGTGTGGCCGGGTTGCAAGATGTTCTTGTTGAACCAAGTGTATTCCTCTCTAAAGATACACAATCGGCAAGTGGTTCCATACCTTGTCATAATCGAAATCCAATCTCCAATAAGTGCATGTTGTTTTGATTGTATATTATATATATGGAGCGTGAGATGCAAGCGTTCTGCTAGATTGTTATTTACTTGTATCTAGACACTATTATAATACCAAAATAATATTGATTTTCAAAACTTTTTTGGGTCGTCATAACGTAAAAAACCATCCGTATTTATGTGTGGATCGGTCTTACGATTATCCTTTCTTTTGAAAAGGATTTTGAAAAGTTAAACCGAGTGATTGGAGTTTACTCACACCATTCCCATGACCGACCCAGAGTTTATTTTGTTTTGTTTTTCCCCTAAACTCTTGGGTGCCCAAATTTGTACGGGTAGTCAAGTAGTCAGGATTTTACAGGTATACTTGGAGGAGCTTGGAGCAGGAGGCTTCAACATTAGTTATATATAAAGTTTATTTCTGCTGTGATGTTATGAGTTGTACTCTGATAATGGTATGTATATATACAGTTTTGTATTTCAAAGTTATGTTATAATATATTTTATTCGTTCCGCTGTGAGATTCGTTGTTACTCTAATTCTGTTAGTTGTGTTCTTCCTGTCCTTCTTCTATTCTAATTTTCTTTCTTTCTATTCTCACCGTATAACTTCTTTCTCTAAATGTTCCGGTGTTTTCGATGTCTGATTAGTCGACATCGTGTTTTATGTTGATTTTCGGGGTCGAAAATCCGTGGGTTGTTACACCTTGTTTGTTGTAATTGTAAGGGGATGACCCATGTGTGTGTTTTGTTTTAAGTCTATGACTTTATATATAACTATAATCTTCTCGTTACTCTTTAATTTCGAGGAGGAAATCTTTTAAGGGGGTATATTGTAACGTCCCGGTTTTTGGCTGAGTTTGTAATACAGTTGATTATGTATTAATTCAGTAATTTAGTTTAAATAATAAATCATGAATAATAAAGATTGGGAAAATTCAGGAATAACATAAATGGTTTTAAATATACTTACCAATGAAAAACAAGCAGGAAATTTTGTCTTGTTTTGTTTTGTATTTTATGCTTGTTTTAGCTCTTGTAAAAATATAAATAAACTGGATTTAATTATTAGAGAAGATTAAACAATCTTTTTATCTCAAATCCTATATGTATATATTTATATTGTGTAATTCCTTAACAAGTGACTATATATGTATATATACTAGTATGTAGTAACTTGTTTATTTTGTTTTATGTGTTTATAATGGTTTAAAACTTAGATAACTTACAAATAAACATCACTTAAGAGATTTAAAATAAATAACTCAAGTAAAATATAAAGTTTACTTCATATGAATGGAATATTTCACTACTAAAAAAACATGTAGCCTTGTTGTACTAAAGATTCAACAATGAAATGCAGGAATGCGCTTTTGTACCTGGAAAATACCATTTAATATGTATAAAAATATGTACATCAAACAAGACTTGCCGTGCATTTATTTTTCTAAGAAAAGAAGGACCTACTAAACAACCTAAACTAACCATTGTCAATCAACTTCAGTAGGCACATTTGAATATACAGCTGCATTCCTTTATAGATCACCAATGCATAGCTACTATAGTAGTTGCATTCTGTTCCAATCACACCAGATACACAGCTAGGAACAAGACTTTAAATTACTTTACAGACAAGTATAGTTTACTAGCGTACTTTGCACATAAGGTTGTACATATATGTATCTCAATTTTTGACATGGCAGTGGTCTTTATGTAAAGTTATGTGAACCAGCTAACCTAATATTGCTGCTTCTTTTCAATCAACTATCCACTAGCTATCACTTTCCTTCATTAATTTCGTTCACTAATGAAACAAGCAGCTGGAAGTATTAAATAAGAAATGACTAAACAAAGCCACTTCTTTCAATCAACTTATAACAGCCTATGACCGTTCACTCTATGCACTATCTAAAGCCTATGCGCCAAGCTATATCTTACTAGTTATTCACCTATAAATATACTCACTAGGCCACTTCTTCCATAAATCTTTCATTCGAACCAAATCTGAAATGGAAAATAGAAGTAACCAGAGCAAAATAATGAAGAAAACATGAGCCTGATAGCATGAAAAAAAGAAACCTGGACTGATAGCTAAAAACAAAGGAGAAAATTTGCGAGTAAACTCACCTTCAAGTTCACATCTTTTACTTTGCGTCACTTGAATGTGGTGTTGATAATATCTTACACCTGTATATTATGTATGGCATCAAATAAAACTGGAACTGAAATAAGAATGTGAGCAAACATGGTAAGTGAGCTCACTAGTTAATCTATGGTTAAACATTTCATTGATTTATATTGGATGATACAAGTGGCTTGAGTGTGTATGCTTGTATGCTTTAATGGTTCGTCATGCTTTATCAATTAACTATGTAAAAACAGTATATATGGTATTAGTTTGTTTCACCTGAATAGAGTAATACATTTATGAACTTGGGACTTAAGCAGTAGTGTCTAGTGTTGCGAGATATAAAAACACGTGTACTTTCCTATTAACAGAGCACATGCGTGCAAGCTGAAGTAGAACATGAAGCAGTAGTTTGTTTTTAAGGTACAAACATGAAGCAATAGGTTGTTTTTCAGGTACAAACATGAAGCAGTAGTTTGTTTTTGAGGCACAAACATGAAGTAATAGAAATGAAAATTCTCAGATCTATCTCAATTAATGGAAATCGACAAGGTGGTACTAAAATGAAATCTTCTAGAGGAGACGTAGTCTCTACCTTCCCTTAACCATAGCATGCATCTACCTAAACTTCTGTGAACCTTTTCCTTATTCATATATTTAATTTGCGGAATGTCTTGCCTTAGTTTAAAACGTAGCCACTGATGAGGTGAAAGGATTTCGTAGATGGGATGGATTTTAGGTGGGATATGCTGATAAAATATTTGAAAGCACTTCTAAAGATCAAGAGGCAAGGAAAACTCAATGATGTGCAACACAAAGTTAGAAACCTAGACTGAAGTTTAGGATTATACCTGGTTCATAGCCTGAAGGATAGTAGCCTATTTACTACATGAAACTTAGTGCTAGTCTTGCTGGAATGCGGTTGGCATTATGTACTAGTGTTGCTAAATGATTTCGCTCGGTAAACTTCTCTTAATATAAGAACAGTAAAAAAAACTGGAAGAAGAAAGGGACGGGGGGAAAAGGAAGAGGGGATCAGGGGCTTAGTTCGAACGTGGCACGTATGGTATGGTGTAACTTGGCATTATTGGCACTATAAAGTGAAGTGGAAGGATCAGAATAGATTATTTGTATTATTGTTGGTCACTTCGTATTCAAAAGGTGAAACATGAACTTCACGAGAATTATTATTTTCTATCAACATATTGCTTGCCACCAGACTTGTTTTTGTCATTATTTAAAACATCAGTCAACAGAACTTCCATTCTAGAAAGTGATGGTTGCATGTCCAGACTCTGACTTAAGATCTTATCATAGTTTTCCTCCTTTACTTTATCACTACGTTGATCGTTCACTAAATGCTCATTAAGATGAGACACGCTACTGCCAAACTTAATATGATAATAAGCCTACTTACTCTGTTGTCCATCTTGATTAAAAGTTTCCCATCTTTATGAACTTGTCCCTCATTTAAAACAATTCCATTTTCCAAATACTAATCCAAAACATCAAAGTTGTTGAATGTACCAATAGTGCCAGTAGAAGTCAAAACTTTCGTGTTTACCAGCATATTTGGAAATCAAGAAATTTTCCTTCAGAGAAAGAAGGGAACATTTGGAGCAACACTTGGATGGTGCATCACAGTATGCATAACTTCTTTACCTTTTTTACTTTTACTCTGTAGCAATGATCTGTTTTTATTTTTATTTTTGATTAAGCAGACAAATTGCACGAGTTTAGGCAAAAAGGAAAATGTAGGGAAGTAAGATACATGCAAAAGTAAAAGAAGGGGAAGAAGGAACTGGGTTTGATTACGATGGCACTGCATGTGAGTGGGAATGTGTGTACAGAAGGAGATGGCATGAGGTGTGACACTAGAGAGGAGGAGAGGATATGAGTTGATGGTTGATTAAAGCTGGTTGATGGAGCGAGAAAATTAATTAGGTGGCAACTGAACAGAACGTGATCGAGTTAAGAAAGAAATGGCAGGCAGTAAAAGACGAAGAAAAATAAGGAGAAGGGAAGGAGCGTGGGCCTAGCATATGGGCTTGGGCCTGAAGAGGAAATAAATAAATAAAAGAAAATAGGAAACAAAAGAAAATAAATGGAAATTATAAAAGAGTATTTCCTTTTAAAAGTACAAATTTTATATTTAGGATATATATACAAATATCTATTTTAAAAAATAAAAGAAGAACGGTTAATATGATTGATGAAACCGAGAAACAGACGATACCCGATCAAACAAGGATCAACGTAAACAAAGTTGTGCTTTGTCAGATTAAAACAAAGTTATTTTTTTAAATCAATAAATAGAGTTAATTTATCTCTTTTCTAATTAATTAAAATTAGAAAAAAATATATGGATATTTCTATTTCTAAAAATTCAGATAATTAGTTCAAGTCGTATTAACTGAACTGTAATGGACGTTATGTAGTAATTAAATAGTTAATGTCTAATCATCAGTAATATTGTATTTTAGATGAACTAAATTGTTTTAAAACAAGCAATGGAAATGTTATTAAATTGATCAGTAAATTTATTTTAAATCAAGGAACGATTTAAAAATGGAATTAACGATAGTTACGTCAAATATTGGAATTCATGTGGATATGAATTTATGAATCTGTACCAGTACTTATTTATGAAATCTAGTTAATGAATTAAAATGAGTTCAAAAGGAAGGAGATTCACAAGCCAACGCGAATAACGTGAAAAGCAAAAGTTTTGCAGACGATAACGGTTGTGAGGAATATTAGTTAGAGATATTTGGTTGACCAAAAACTATGAGGTATTTCTGAAGTTCATAAAATAAATGGAATAAAGAGTAATTGGGAGAAGATGTTGAATCGGTAATCGACTAAGTCGAAGTTAGGAAAGTTCCATTCACTTTCCATTTTAAATAAGATTTAAATTAATTATATCTTGAATTAATGAAATAATAGTTATATATTTAAGTCGTACACATTGACGTAGGGATTATAACAATATAGTATAATCAAGTAAAACAAATGGATTCTTAAACCAAATTAAACCTAAGATGTATATGATTTGGAAATAATTTTTTTGATCAAAAATGTGTGATCTTCTAAAAAGAAGAGAGCATGCATATATAATATAAAACAAAAAAGTCTACAAAGTTCGATGACAAAACAAAAAGGAAACCAAAAGAAACACAAAACATGAGTATATGAATGTAAAGGAAAGTAGACAGATGAGCTCAGGATAAACCGTCGCCCATCATACTTCAATATCGAATTCCGGCAAAGCCACCACCCGATAGTGAAGTATATCTACTCCAATACAAAAACTAGTCTCCCCGAACTAAATACAACAAAAAAGATAATAGTACATCCCAAAAACTCTTCAAAATCACACATAAAAAAAGCTCCAAAGCAAATATCAACCACCAATCCAGACAGCTTCCCACTAAGCTCCTCATCTATAATCAACTACTTGAAACCTGAAAGAAACTAGCCAAACCATAAGTAACCATCACACACACACACATATATATGAGTATATGTGTGTGTGTGTATATATAAAAGAATATACGTATATATATATATCCATACATATATGTGAAAAAAAATGAAAAAAAATGCGAGAACTATTACATCTAAAATATCTATTGATTCTAATAAATAAACTCAAATTACATCTAATCTTCATCAAAAAACTCTTAAAGCGTGATTCACCAAAAAACTTATAGTGAGATTCATACATCTAATCCAGACAGTAAGTAACAATCCTAATGATTAAATTGTCAACAGAAGCAGAAATTGAATGAAATAATCTCTGATTCCTCTCCAAACATATGAACCAACCAATGATAGTAACTAAAGAATCCAACACATATCTCTGTATGGAATTATAAAAAATCTACAACAGTCCCAATAATCAACACAGTTACTAAAAGAATTTAAACATCTAAACACAAAAATCCTTAAAACCATCTTTAAAATATAATTGGTAATATCGCAAGAGAAAAATAAACGATCAACATCTTCATCCAAAAGCCTACAAAAACAACACTTAACATAAAAAAATATTCTTCTTCTTTAAAAGCTCAACCGTAAGCTTCTTATGAATAATCAACCACATAAGAAACATAGCTTTAGGAGGAGAATTAACTTCCAAAGAAACATAAAAAGGAACAAAGAAACACCAGAAAAATTAAGAAATTTATACATAGAATTAACAGAGTACACTAGACTATTATCAAACCCCCAACTAATACAATCCCCATTGTCATCCAAATGATACAAAGCTAACTTAGCTTTTAGTAATGCTAATTGCCTTAACACTACCCCTTCTAAAATATTATCAAAGGTAAACTCCCACGGGGATCTAAATCCCCTATATACACATCTATAATCAAAGCATTCTTGAAGCAGAATTTTCAAAAAGCTCTCTAAATTCAATTTTAAGGGGAATATGAGAAATCCAATCATCATACCAAAAGAAGGTAAGATTCCCAAATGAACAGTCAACTTAGAGCCTAAATTAAAAAATCAAAACAATTCAAAACAGACTTCCAAAAATAAGATAATTTATTAATCCAACTAAAACTAAAACCAATAATAAACTCGCCCCTAGAATAATAAAATTAAAAACAATAATTTCCAAATAGCCGACACATCTGGGCAACTAAATCTCCATAACCATTTGACTAACAGGGAAGAATTAAAATTATATAAATTAACGATCCCAGACGCCCATCCTTCTTGGGTTTACAGCACACCTCCCAGTTAACTAAACATTTATAACCTCTACAAATTGGAACTCCACTCCAAAGATAATTACGCCTAATTCTGTCGATTTTCTCAATTACCCATTGAGGACATCGATGAACGACCATCCAATAAGTTGGAATAGCAGACAAAACCGAATTAACAAGAACTAATCTACCTGCTCTAGATAGAAATCTGTTATTCCAACTTGATAATCTATTATTGACCTTATCAATAATAACTAACCAATCGTCCTTCTTAAGTTTTGAAGGCCTAATCTTAAAACCCAAATAATCAAAAGGAAATTTCATGACAGAACAGTTCAAGGTACCAGCAACCAAAGACTCGACATAGTCAAAATCATTAAGAACCATAATAGCACTCTTATCAAAATTGATTCTGAGACCAGATAACATCTAAAAACAACAAAGAATAAACTTTAGAGCAATAATATGCTTAGGCAAGTGAGAGGAAAATAATAATGTATCATCTGCAAATTGGAGAATAGGTAATTCATTATTAAATTCCTCATTACCAATACAACCTAATACACCTAATCTCATAGCTCTCTTAATAATTCTAGAGAAAACATCAATCGCTAAATTAAACAGAAGAGTTGACAGGGGATCACCTTGTCTAAGACCTCTTTTAGATTGAATCTTCTTGCCTATAACCCCATTAACAACAATATTAGAGCAACCAGACCTAAGCAAAAGCATGATCCAATTGATCCATCTAACACTAAAACCCCTAGCAAGACATAACTCGCAAATAAAATACCAATCAACTGAATCAGACGCCTTCTCAAGATCAATCTTCAAAATAGCACAAGAAAAATTATTTTTACAACAGACATTAATATACTCCTGCACAGAGGCCACTCTATCCACTATGTTTCTGCCTTTAATAAAGGCAATTTGGGAACAATCAATAAGATCGTTCATCTTGATACTAAGCCTATTTGCTAGAACTTTGGAAATAATCTTGACGGAACAATTGGTTAAGGAAATAGGCCTAAAATCCTTTAAAGAATTAGCACCCTCTCTCTTATGAATAAGGATAACATTAGCAAAGTTAAAACTACCTAAACGCAAATCGCCACTATAAAAATCATTAAATAAGTTAATAATATCAAATTTCAAGACCTTCCAAACTACTTATAAAAAAGAATAGAAAAGCCATCAGGCCCAGGAGCTTTGTCACTAGCCTTCCAGACCTCTCGTTCAAAGAAAGGCTTATCTAAATCAACTAACTCAACCTTAGCATCAGACGGATAAATGTCATTCCATCTAACATTAATCCTTCTCTTAATCCTAGAACCAAAAATCTGCTTATAATACCTAGTAAAAGCCTCATTTAAATCCCTCTGAACGGTCAATTCCACATCATTAATAAAAATAGAATGAATCAAATTATTATGCCTCCTCTTATTAGCCACACTATGGAAGAATTTCGTGTTATTATCCCCCTCCTTGATCCATTGAACTCGGGCCCTTTTCTTCCACATTATCTCTTATTTTTCTAAAATCAACTTAAAATCATTCCTAAGGTTGCAAAGTCTATCCCTCTCATTGGAATTAAGAATCCTGGACTCACTAATCTTGTCTAAATCTAACATCTCACACATAATCTTATCTTTCCTAATTCTAACACTACCAAAAATATACTTATTCCAATGCTTGAGAAAAATCTTAGTGTAACGACCTGGAAAATCTGAACCAATTTTTTTTTTTTAAATTGGCCAAAATAATGGATTTTAAATATTTAAAATAAATATTTTAAATAATAGCGATGAAAAGTGAGTTGGAATCGACAATTGAAAACGAATATAATTAATTCTAATTATAAACAAGGCCTGAAATGGCGCTGCAGTTTCAAAAATTGAATTCAATGTTTGTCGGACTGTACCGGGTGCAAAACAAAACGGATTTTAGTGAAACCAAAAATATTTGAATCTGTTAGTGAATACCTTTCTAACAAATCTGAAAAATCGAATTTTCATAGCGGAAAGCAAAAGTTATGGCCACATGAATTTTCAGAAAGGTCGCTATGGAATTTATATAGCCCGTGAAATTGGCCATTTTGCATACGACCTCGGAATTCGACGAAACCACTTTTGTTGGATCCGGGATGTGAATTTATTGCTAGGTTTCAAATTTCATAATTTTTGAAGCTAGTATGTGAGCGTGGCAAAGGAAAACGAGTTTTGGTCAATTAAAGTTAAATTGGATCGACCAGAAATGGGCCTTTTTGCAAACGGTCTCAGAATTCGACGAAACTAGTTTTGTTGGGACCGTATCATCAAAACATAGCTAGATTTATTTTTCTGGAATTTTTCGAATCAGTTTGTGGCCCTGGCAAATTGAAATGTACGTTCAAATTAAATATTGAATGTTATATATTTTAAATTGAATGAAAACTGGCTGAAATAGTCGAATGGGCCTACGAAACATATCCCATTGTGTTCAAAATGGGGGTAAAACGCTAGGGACGATAGTCGTTGGGTTTGATTTCGAGTTCGTTTAAGAAAACCCCAATTTTTGAATAAATATATATATCGGCCAATCAAATAATTCCTTCATAAATAGAAAAAAAACAAAAAAAAAACCCCTGAAGCCTCGCGATCGACGACGACGAATGCTCCTCCTTTCCCATCCATTTTCTGGCGAATCCACGCCGAATTAGCACCCCCTCCTTTGGAGCTTTTTGAAGACCTCGCCTCCCTCTTCAGATCCATACCCGTCTAGACCTTCCTGGTGGCGCCGTCATCGAGTTTTGCGCCTGAAAAGATTGCCGCCGTCGAAGCCGATTTCCCCTCCCCACGGCGATCGCACCTGACGCGGTTGGCACGCCCTGGAGCGGGCTTCGAAGCTCTACACCGTGGTGCGACTAGATCTTGACATCGTTGCACGGATTGATCGAAAAACTAAAACCTAGTTTTGAAGAAATCAAGCATGTAACGGGTTTGAACTTCTGAACTGATTTCAACAGTTTAAAACCATTGCAAACTTTGAAAAATTATATCTTTTTCGTTCATTAACGAAATTCGATGAAACAGGAAACATCTTGATCGTGTAGACGTCTTCTACATTCTAGAAGAAACCACATATTTTTCTGAGCCTTCTGCTATTTTTGGTGGAGTGGAACCCAATGTGAGATTTCTAATTTATAAACGATATGGGAAACGACAATGTATAAATTATATGATCGATGTATGAGTTATATAAGCGTTGTACACCTCATGTATAAGCATTGTATAAGTTGTACGTTCGATGTATAAGTTGTATATGTGTTGTAAAAATTATATATGTGTTGAAATAGAAGTGAATTGCTATATATAAATATATATATATATACGCCCCTCGTCCACAAACCATGGACGATATTTATTGGTTGTGATTGGTGTGAAAATTGATTGATAGCGAATGGTTGATTGGGATTGTTTGTGGTTGATATTGATTGATTGTGGTTGAAAAATTACCCATTTGTGGTTAAGAAATATTTGGTTGAAACCACATAGGATTAGTTTGTGGAAATGAAATAGATATATACATGCCGCCTGCGTGCGAATTAGATGCATGATCCCCATTGTCAAAAACCGCGAGGTTTTAAGGTAGAGCGAGGAGTCGTACTAGGGACGGTCCCGGTTTTAACTACCCTGCCGTTATGCTGCCGAAATTTTGAATAATATTCATGTGCTTGAATTATTTTCATTTGTTGAAACTATATTTATTCGTTGAATAGAAACCCTTCATGTGTTGAGTCGATATTCATTCGTTGGATAGAAATTCATGAGTTGAATGGTATTCGTGTTTTAAATATAAAAATCACATTTTTATCTATATATATAAACTATAGAAAACCTTCATGTGTTGAATCGATATTCATTCGTTGATAAGAAATTCATGTGTTGAATGGTATTCGTGTTTTACAATAAAAATCACATTTTTATCTATATATATAAACTATAGAAAACCTTCATGTGTTGAATCGATATTCATTCGTCGAATTGAAATTCATGTGTTGAATGGTATTCATATTTAGAAATAAATTGTTTTATAATAAAAATCACATTTTTATCATCTATATGAAATGTATAAAATAATCTTGTTTTGAAAGTAATTGTTTTAAAATAAAAATCCTATTTTTATTACCTATATGAACTATATAAAATAATAGTGAATTGAAATGAACTGTTTTACAATAAAAATCACATTTTTATTATATTTATGAATTGTTAAATATAGTGAAGTGTTGAAATAGAAGACAGTTAGATAAAAATATCATTTTTATCAAATGTATGAAAAGTATATAGCTTTGAAATCGAAGAATCGATATATATATATAAATAGAATTAAACTATATCGAATAACAACGCTGTAGTTCGTATTTTGAAACCGTGATTTCAAACGATTATACCGGGAGATCCGACCATCGGATTTTCCTGAAATCGCAACCGTTGGGTTCACTTTGGAAAAATCTTTCCAACGGCTCCAACTTTGTAAAAATCCAACGGTTGGATTGTTTGGAATCTTTAATTCAAATCTGAAGAAAAACAGCGCCAGAATCGATTATATTTATATATATATATAATTATATTTAATCGAATAACGATGCTGTAGTTCGTATTTCGAAATCGAAACTTCAAACGATTGTATCGGGAGATCCGACCGTCGGATTTTCCCGAAACTGGAACCGTTGGATTCATTTTGAAAAGATCTTTCTAATGATGTAAATTTTGTGAAGATCCAACGGCTAGATTTTCAGATATGTGTAAATCAAATCTGAAGAAAAACAGCGCCATGGCTGCGTTATGGCCCGAAGCGTCGTTTTGAATAAATTGGCTATTTTAAATTAAATAAAAATAGCGATAAATCATTATAAAATATTATAAACGATATGGATATGATTTAGAAATTAAATGAAGGTTGGCTAAGACGAATGGTTTCCTGAGTGTTGATCTGATGTTGGTTTCGGCCTTCGGGGTTAATTTTTGGGAAATCGTTCTCTTACTGATTGACGGTTAGTGACTAATGAATTGAAATTATGCATGTATATGTTAGTGTTGCACTTGTTTATTATATACGCGAGTTGCCCAGAAAGACCGGGTTTATCCCATTCTGAATAACTGAATCGACGATAATAAATCGAAGATGAAGACGGTGGTCGAAGACCGGAGATCTTCACCTCGTTTGGATGGTAATCGAGGTCCTGATTGGGAGGCATCCCGAAATATGGATAATGAGTGGTGATCGTCCTGACGTACGTGGTGATCGATGGATTTGCGAGGTATTTAGTGCCTCTGGTTTCGTTCAGACCCAGAACGGACTTGTAAATGGACTGTGTGTCTGGCATTGGATTTTATTCTGTGTTGATTGATCTCTATTAAATATACATCTGTTTGGCGGCGGAGAATTTATTCTTTTGCTTAACGCCTTTCTCTGAAACGCACGAGCTCAGAGGTTGTATATCGATGGACATCAGTCGCATGGCATGAATTGCTAGTGTGGCATGCCTAAGTGGCAAATGATCAAGGCTTCTGTTGAAAAGCAAAGTCTTGTGGTGATGATCAAAGCCCCGCCTGTGTGGCGTAGCTTTGTGTATAATGTGAATTCGCGAGCCTCACACCCCGGTATGAACCAGAAACGGGAGAAGGACCTCAGGGAGGGCATGCGTTTCTTCCTAGCTAGGGTGGTGTCAGTGACCTACCAGCCCTGACATTTATATACTTTTCACCTGTGTGGTTGTTGCTGTTGCGAGGCGCATCGGTTTGATCGGACGATCCGGGTCCGATGGAGTCATTCGTTGGCTCCTTTACGCCCCAAAGGGCGGGGAAACGTATTGTTCAGGCATAATAATCCACATCGGTGGACCGGCCCTGTCGCTCCAAGGCTTGCCTGCGCGCTTGCCTGTGGCTCGGGCTAGAGAGTCACGGATTCGGTAAGGACTATCTTTTGTCTTGGTTCATGATGGAAATCCAATTTCCAAATACGTGACTGTGCGGTTTTGATTTTATATATATGGCGACATGATATATGGTACCCATGCCGTCTATGATTGATAGTTATGATTGAAATTGTTTTTGAAACATATAAACACTAGTAATAATATCAAATGCTTTTGTTTTGTTCGTATCAATCATATTTTGGCCATTATAAGGTAAAACTCTATCCTCCGGTTTGCGTTGCATTGTGTGATTGGAACTGAGTCTTATAATGGCTTCATTTTTATAAAAAGCATTGCGATGTTTAAAAGAAAGATTGGTTTTAAAGCACTGGCAATCCAATGGAGTAAACCCGTTCCACGAAAGTGGCGTGGTCCTGTGATTAGCCATATATTAAATGTGTTGAATAGATTTCTCATACCAGTCCCATGACTGACTCGTAGTTTGTTTCACTTTCAAACTTGGGTGCCCCTTTTTCTACACGGGCAGCCTTGTATTCAGGTTTAGCTGGTTCTTTCTGGATAGCTGGAGCTGAAGATGGATTCTATTATTTATCTCTTTTTATGCTGTTCAGCTCCTATTGTACGTATTTTGTTTATTTCCGCTGTAGACATTTATGTATAGCCGAACTGCATTTGTACTAAGTAAGATCCTATATACTATGTAACTCTGATGATTACGTTTATCCAGTATATTCTATTGTTCATTATCTAGTGTATTTATTTATTTCTGTTCTGCTATTATCTGTTTCTGTGTTATATTCCAAAGATAACCCTGGTCTCCGTCAGTACGGGATTTGGGGTCGTCACAACGTGGTATCAGAGCTTTGGTTAAGCTTAGCTCTGGAATATAACATATTAACGAACTCGTCAGAGATAGAACCAGTAGTGTTCTAGGATGGGTAACTCTATATATATATAGGATCAGTAATATCCTAGTATAAGTAAAGCAGAATCAGAACGAGTCGAGGGTAATATGTTTTTAAATAGCGTATTTGTGATTATATATAAAGTTTGGTTTTAGAAATATAATTTTTGAATATATAAAAGGTATATATTTGAAAAGTAAAGGAATATATGAATTGATTAGTATATTTTTGGAAAAGTTAAAGACAATTTGATTGTTGTTTGTGTTGTGTGATAGTAGTTTGATTAATTAAATTATTAAAACGATAGTTAATTTAATCAACAATGGAATAATGGTAGTATTTATTCATTTAAATGACACATTGAACTGTTTAGAAAATAAATAGAAATATATATGTGTATTATATATTTTTGAACATGTAAATGGATTAGCTGTTGAGTAAAGATTTTATTTGCGTGCCCGACAAATAGGTAAACCTTAATGAGTTGGATGCGAAATATTATTATATCAATTCCTGTGAATGCCATTGGATGCAGAGTGCTGGTTATTCTGTGTGTAAAAATAAACGTCGTCATAGGATAGTAACAATTAATTTGTAACTACATTACATGGCATACTTCTGAAGATAGGCATACTTCAGCATATACCACATAAGCATTTGGAGCTTGTGTGACGAGCTGGAAGATTTACCATACGAGCGAGAGGCTTGTATGGCGATGACTATATTTTATAGGTTGAACCGATGACTGATATGGACTATTTAAATTGTAACGATTAAATTGTCAGATTAATAAAAACCCCACACGGGTCTGGAGTTGACAATAATCACGTCTCTCTAGTCATTAGATATGGCACATGGACTATTTATTTCCCACACGGGACAAGGTGACGAGGATTTATCCTCTGGAGCATTTTAAATACACACTCCCTCAGGCTTTGACAGGGTGACGAGAATTTATTCTCTGGAGTTATTATCAATACACACTCCCCTGTAAACACCAGAATATATCACTATAAATATGTGTATGCTTATTAGGATTTATTGGGTACCTAATACGGCCCAATAAATTTCCAAACCTCTCCCCGTACAAAGGAGGTTATGGCGAAATTTTTCGAAAATTCCGGGTGTTAGCCAAATTTTTGAAGAATTTGAAAATTCTCAAAAACTGAAAAGTTGGAGAATGGAAGCCAGATCGAACGTAAAGTTGATTAATCAAACCACTTTCGACTTTGTTCCTTTTCGAGGACGAAAAGTTTTAAGTGGGGGAGATTGTAACGACCCGGAAAATCTGAACTAATTTAATTTTTTTTAAATTGGCTAAAATAATGGATTTTAAATATTTAAAATAAATATTTTAAATAATAGCAATGAAAAGTGAGTTGGAATCGACAATTGAAAATGAATATAATTAATTCTAATTATAAACAAGGCCTGAAATGGCGCTGCAGTTTCAAAAATTGAATTCAAACTTTGTCGGACTGTACCGGGTGCAAAGCAAAACGAATTTTAGTGAAACCAAAAATATTTAAATCTGTTAGTGAATACCTTTCTAACGAATCTGAAAAATCAAATTTCCATAGCGGAAAGCAAAAGTTATGGCCACATGAATTTTCAGAAAGGTCGCTATGGAATTTATATAGCCCGTGAAATTGGCCATTTTGCATACGACCTCGGAATTCGACGAAACCACTTTTGTTGGATCCCGGATGTGAAGTTGTTGCTAGGTTTCAAATTTCATAATTTTTGAAGCTAGTATGTGAGCGTGGCAAAGGAAAACGTGTTTTGGTCAATTAAAGTTAAATTGGATCGACCAGAAATGGGCCTTTTTGCAAACGGTCTCAGAATTCGATGAAACTAGTTTTGTTGGGACCGTATCGTCAAAACATAGCTAGATTTATTTTTCTGGAATTTTTCGAATCAGTTTGTGGCCCTGGCAAATTGAAATGTACGTTCAAATTAAATATTGAATGTTATATATTTTAAATTGAATGAAAACTGACTAAAACAGTCGAATGGGCCTACGAAACATATCCCATTGTGTTCACAATGGGGGTAAAACGTTGGGGACGACAGTCGTTTGGTTTGATTTCGAGTTCGTTTAAGAAAACCCCAATTTTTGATTAAATATATATATATATCGACCAATCAAATAATTCTTTCATAAATAAAAATAACAAAAAAAACCCTGAAGCCTCGCGATCGACGACGGCGAACGCTCCTCCTTTCCCGTCCATTTTCTGGCGAATCCACGCCGAATAAACACCCCCTCCTTTGGGGCTTTTTGAAGACCTCGCCTCCCTCTTCAGATCCATACCCGTTTGGACCTTCCTGGTGGCGCCGTCATCGAGTTCTGCGCCTGAGAAGATCGTCGCCGTCGAAGCCGATTTCCCCTCCCCACGGCGATCGCACCTGACGCGGTTGGCACCCCCTGGAGCAGGCTTCGAAGCTCTACACCATGGTGCGACTAGATCTTGACATCGTTGCACGGATTGATCGAAAAACTAAAACCTAGTTTTGAAGAAATCAAGCAGGTAACGGGTTTGAACTTCTGAACTGATTTCAACAGTTTAAAACCGTTGCAAACTTTGAAAAATCATATCTTTTTCGTTCGTTAACGAAATTCGATGAAATAGTAAACATCGTGACTGTGTGGATGTCTTCTACATTCTAGAAGAAACCGCATATTTTTCTGAGCCTTCTGCTATTTTTGGTGGAGTGGAACCCAATGTGAGATTTCTAATTTATAAACGATATGGGAAACGACGATGTATAAATTATATGATCAATGTATGAGTTATATAAGCATTGTACACCTCATGTATAAGCATTGTATAAGTTGTACGTTCGATGTATAAGTTGTATATGCGTTGTAAAAATTATATATGTGTTGAAATAAAAGTGAATTGCTATATATAAATATATATATATATATATACACACACGCCCCTCGTCCACAAACCATGGACGATATTTATTGGTTGTGATTGGTGTGAAAATTGATTGATAGCGAATGGTTGATTGGGATTGTTTGTGGTTGATATTGATTGATTGTGGTTGAAAAATACCCATTTGTGGTTAAGAAATATTTGGTTGAAACCACATAGGATTAGTTTGTGGAAATGAAATAGATATATACATGCCCCCTACGTGTGAACTAGATGCATGATCCCCATTGTCAAAAACCGCGAGGTTTTAAGGTAGAGCGAGGAGCCGTGCTACAGACGGTCCCGGTTTTAACTACCCTGCCATTATGCTGCCGAAATTTTGAATAATATTCATGTGTTTGAATTATTTTCATTTGTTGAAACTATATTTATTCGTTGAATAGAAACCCTTCATGTGTTGAGTCGATATTTATTCGTTGGATAGAAATTCATGTGTTGAATGGTATTCGTGTTTTAAATATAAAAATCACATTTTTATCTATATATATAAACTATAGAAAACCTTCATGTGTTGAATCGATATTCATTCGTTGATTAGAAATTCATGTGTTGAATGGTATTCGTGTTTTACAATAAAAATCACATTTTTATCTATATATATAAACTAT
Source organism: Allium sativum (assembly GCA_030737875.1). Classification (NCBI taxonomy): domain Eukaryota; kingdom Viridiplantae; phylum Streptophyta; class Magnoliopsida; order Asparagales; family Amaryllidaceae; genus Allium; species Allium sativum. The sequence goes on from CM060924.1 coordinate 661,250,020, forward strand.
AGAAAACCTTCATGTGTTGAATCGATATTCATTCGTTGAATTGAAATTCATGTGTTGAATGGTATTCATATTTAGAAATAAATTGTTTTATAATAAAAATCACATTTTTATCATTTATATGAACTGTATAAAATAATCTTGTTTTGAAAGAAATTGTTTTAAAATAAAAATCCTATTTTTATTACCTATATGAACTATATAAAATAATAGTGATTTGAAATGAACTGTTTTACAATAAAAATCACATTTTTATTATATATATAAATTGTTAAATATAGTGAAGTGTTGAAATAGAAGACAGTTAGATAAAAATATCATTTTTATCAAATGTATGAAAAGAATATAGCTTTGAAATCGAAGAATCGATATATATATATATATATAAATAGAATTAAAATATATCGAATAACGACGCTGCAGTTCGTATTTTGAAACTGTGATTTCAAACGATTATACCGGGAGATCCGACCATCGGATTTTCCTGAAATCGCAACTGTTGGGTTCGCTTTGGAAAAATCTTTCCAACGGCTCCAACTTTATAAAAATCCAACGGTTGGATTGTCTGGAATGTTTAATTCAAATCTGAAGAAAAACAGCGCCAGAATCGATTATATTTATATACATATATATATATATATATATATATAATCGAATAACGACGCTGCAGTTCGTATTTCGAAATCAAAACTTCAAATGATTGTACCGGGAGATCAGACCGTCGGATTTTCCCGAAACTGGAACCGTTGGATTCGTTTTGAAAAGATCTTTCTAATGATGTAAATTTTGTGAAGATCCAACGGCTAGATTTTCAGATATGTGTAAATCAAATCTGAAGAAAAACAGCGCCACGACCGCATTATGGCCCGAAGCGTCGTTTTGAATAAATTGGCTATTTTAAAATAAATAAAAATAGCCATAAATCGTTATAAAATATTATACACGATATGGATGTGATTTAGAAATTAACTGAAGGTTGGCTAAGACGAATGGTTTCCTGGGTGTTGATCTGATGTTGGTTTCGGCCTTCGGGGTTAATTTTTGGGAAATCGTTCTCTTACTGATTGACGGTTAGCGACTAATGAATTGAAATGATGCGTGTATATGTTAGTGTTGCACTTGTTTATTATATACACGAGTTGCTCAGAAAGACCGTGTTTATCCCATTCTGAATAACTGAATTGACGATAAGAAATCGAAGATGAAGACGGTGGTCGAAGACCGGAGATCTTCACCTCGTTTGGATGGTAATCGAGGTCCTGATTGGGAGGCATCCCGAAATATGGATAATGAGTGGTGATCGTCCAGACGTACGTGGTGATCGATGGGTTTGCGAGGTATTTAGTGCCTCTGGTTTCGTTCAGACCCAGAACGGACTTGTAAATGGACTGTGTGTCTGACATTGGATTTTATTCTGTGTTGATTGATCTCTATTAAATATACATCTGTTTGGCGGTGGAGAATTTATTCTTTTGCTTAACGCCTTTATCTGAAACGCACGAGCTCAGAGGTTGTATATCGATGGACATCAGTCGCATGGCATGAATTGCTAGTGTGGCATGCCTAAGTGGCAAATGATCAAGGCTTCTGTTGAAATGCAAAGTCTTGTGGTGATGATCAAAGCCCCGCCTGTGTGGCGTAGCTTTGTGTATAATGTGAATTCGCGAGCCTCACACCCCGGTATGAACCAGAAACGGGAGAAGGACCTCAGGGAGGGCATGCGTTTCTTCCTAGCTAGGGTGGTGTCAGTGACCTACCAGCCCGGACATTTATATACTTTTCACCTATGTGGTTGTTGCTGTTGCGAGGCGCCTCGGTTTGATCGGACGATCCGGGTCCGATGGAGTCATTCGTTGGCTCGTTTACGCCCCCAAAGGGCAGGGAAACGTATTGTTCAGGCATAATAATCCACATCGGTGGACCGGCCCTGTCGCTCCAAGGCTTGCCTATGCGCTTGCCTGTGGCTCGGGCTAGAGAGTCATGAATTCGGTAAGGACTATCTTTTGCCTTGGTTCATGACGGAAATCCAATTTCCAAATACGTGACTGTGCGGTTTTGATTGTATATATATATGGCGACATGATATATGGTACCCATGCCGTCTATGATTGATAGTTATGATTGAAATTGTTTTTGAAACATATAAACACTAGTAATAATATCAAATGCTTTTGTTTTATTCGTATCAATCATATTTTGGCCATTATAAGGTAAAACTCTATCCTCCGGTTTGCGTTGCATTGTGTGATGGGAACTGAGTCTTATAATGGCTTCATTTTTATAAAAAGCATTGCGATGTTTAAAAGAAAGATTAGTTTTAAAGCACTGGCAATCCAATGGAGTAAACCCTTTCCACGAAAGTGGCGTGGTCCTGTGATTAGCCATATATTAAATGTGTTGAATAGATTTCTCATACCAGTCCCATGACTGACTCGTAGTTTGTTTCACTTTCATATTCGGGTGCCCCTTTTTCTACACGGGCAGCCTTGTATTCAGGTTTAGCTGGTTCTTTCTGGATAGCTGGAGCTGAAGATGGATTCTATTATTTGTCTCTTTTTATGCTATTCAGCTCCTATTGTACATATTTTGTTTATTTCCGCTGTAGACATTTATGTGTAGCTGAACTGTATTTGTACTAAGTAAGATCCTGTACACTGTGTAACACTGATGATTACGTTTATCCAGTATATTCTATTGTTCATTATCTGGTGTATTTATTTATTTATTTATGTTCTGCTATTATCTGTTTCTGTGTTATATTCCAAAGATAACCCTTGTCTCCGTCAGTACGAGATTTGGGGTCGTCACACATAGCTTACCTAACTTCGCAACAAAAATCTTCACAGAATTACCCCTATACAAATTATTAAAATAAAACAAGGAATTCCACTTAACAGAAGCAAGATTAATAAAACTAGATCCAATAATCACATCTTCTCAAATTTGAAAATGTTACTAGTAGAAAAATTCGAATCACACGAAAGGATGATGGGACAATGATCAGAATACAAAAAAGGCAAACCCTTAGCTCTACAAATAGAAAATCTATCGTCTACCTCAATACTAATAAAAAATCTATCTAATAAAGCAAAAGAAGGACAATCTCTGACATTAGACTAAGTGAACGATCTATTGTTAAAAGGAATCTCAATCAAATTATGATATAAAATGAAATCATTAAATTCCTCCATATTAGAGAAATCACCTTCGCGAGGTGATCTCTCACCCAAAAACCTAGTTACATTGAAATCTCCCCCCACAATCCATTGATTGGGGACAAGATTCCTAAATTCAGCACATTCATCCCACAAAAATCTGCTCTCTAATTTGGTATGAGGGCCATACATATTAGAAATACCTATAATCGAATTGCCTATCATGGAAGCCAATAAGATGTGCAAAGAATAAAATTTAGGAATCTCTTCAATAAGTCTAAACTGATTATCCTTCCAACCAATCATAAGTGTCCTGGCACTACCCGCAACTGGAAGACAAGCGCAACTATGAAAGTGAGACCCTCCCAACCTCATAAAAAAGCTAATATCAAGTTTCTCAATTTTAATTTCCTGAAGAAGAGCAATGTCAATATGGAAATCTCTAAAACAATTTCTAACCTTATCGCATTTTTTAGGCTCATTAAGACCCCTAATGTTCCAACTAACAATCCTCAACATCTCAAAGAACTAACTCTCTCTAATTCCCTACTTATAACGAAATTCGCATCTAACTATCAGTCAGTAAAAATAAATTTAGTATCATTAGCAAGCTGATATAACTGACTAGTAGGAAGGCTACCCAAAGCAAAAGGAGTATAGTCACTACCATAAAAAGGAATCATACCTGAACCCAATTTCGAATTGCTACTACTAGCATTCGAACTTAGGACCCTACCATGATAAGAAGAGGTGTAAGATCTAATCCTCACGCTGCGACGGATCAATCCAGTAATAGAAGATTCTCTCTTACGTCTCCCCCTCCTAGACAAAGAAGTAGTCGCATCACTAACCGGAGATTGCTCTCTACAATCAACTTGCAATCCTATCCTAACTGAATCACTGATCAAACTAAGATTATCTAGCTTCGGAATACTCAGCTCACATCGCGTTTGAAAAACACAATGACTAGGCCTTAAAAACAAGGATGTGATTCTCACATCCGACTCTCCTAATACCAAAGTACAACCCCCATTATCTAACACAATCTTGAAACCGCAAGACCCCAACAAATCAAAACTCAATACTCCACCCAACATCGTACGCTATGCTGGAAAAAAACCCTCTCTCACTCCCTTTATCATGGCCTATATGCTTACTACCATCAGCTCTAACAATACTGACCATATAATCCTTCAAACGGCCTCCATCAATAGTTAAATCACTGCACCTAATAAAATCCTAAATGTCACTACTATCCATCTCAACCACTAACTTGTCACCCGCAATGATATTGTTAACATCATGCCTGTCCCTCATTTCTACTCCAAATCTATTCTTAATATTCAAAACCATAGAAATGCCACTCCTCTCGTCTTGACTCAAGCCACAAGACTTGAATATTTCTTAAAACCTAGATCAAACTTTCCATTTTTTGAATTGTCAACATCCTTCGAACAACCCAAATTCACATTAGCAGGTGCACAACATACACCCTCCTTCCTAGAAAACACTTGCTCTACCCTAAACAAAGTATAGACTTTCTTGTGCTCCACATCATCATCAAGCTCCTCCAATAAACCAAAACTATTATACAGAGTAATATCCTCGGCCACATCCCAATCAACCCCATTCTCTTCAACAGGAGAAAAGTCAAGATGTTTGTCAGCCTCTAAACACTGCATATCCAACCAATCAACCCCAGTCATCACCTCATTGCTCTTTTTGCCACTCAACAGCTCATACCCCATATCAACATCACCCCAATACTCCTTATACTTAACCATACACCTCTAGACAAAAGGATTCAGAAGTATGGGGTCGAACTGCAAAACAGCCCTAAACCCTCCAGGAAGATCCACAACCTTTTCATAGAGAATCACCAAATCGTCTACCACATCAGTATTCATATCAATCCCTATGCCACTATCCACCACCGACAGTAATTCAACACCCATCTAATTTGTCATGTTTCCAAAACTCATATTTATGGCATCATCTCCCTTTAAACTAGACTGAAAATCAGCAATCCCAATATCATAATTCACAACAGTATTAATTGCATCAAAATGCATTATAATCTCTTCTAACAACATGAGACCCTTCCTCTTGTTCTTCGTTACCGACTCAGAAACCCCCCCAACTTTAAGAAGGTTAAACAAAATGAAAAAGCATGATCCCTCCTTTCATGCGGAGGAGGTAACAGAGGGTACACATTAGTTCTTGAATCACTAGTATCCTTCTTTTGCCACAATAAACCATCCACAAGACCCTCTATGTGCCAACCCATCAACAAAAACAGATATGCCCTATCACATATTTTTATTAGAATAGGACAAATCGTATAGATCCATGAAAGAAATCAGTTTCTGGCATAACCTCGAATAGTTGAAATGCATAAATAATAATACTGATTTTCCTTTAAAGATCTCAGAACATCTATTCTTCTGGTGTCCATAACCACCACAATTGAAACACCGAACCATATTCTTGCAATCTTTAGCAAAATGACTCGAATCGCCACATCTGAAATAACAACGACCCCTGGAATTTTCCAATTAAACGATCGCTTTCTCGAGGAAAAATTCCAATTTGAAACAAGCCCAGATTTAGAGATATTTTGATGGAGTACATCAGCATATGATCGCTGAGATTCTGTCCTCGAATCAACCAAAGAAGTAGAAAAAGACGTCGGAAAATAACGAGGATTCTCTGATCTAATATCTTGACATGAGGAAGACATAAGACCCACCACCATTTTTTTTCTTTTTAAATGTCGACATGTTTGTATGTTAGATGATATAGTTGTTTACGGAAACACATATATCTTCTTATTTGATTTGGAAATAATAAATTTCCAAGATCGACCAATTCAAGAACAACGTTTAGTTGTATTTGAATTGTTGAATGGTGATAAACAAGATCTGTTGTGATGATCAACTTATTGATTGAAGTATTTGTAAGGATGTGGTATGACCCAATAGATTTGTTCAGTTTAAATTAATCATTTACATGCCTTATTTATAAAATTGTTGAAATTTCTAATTTTGTAGATAGGTCCTAATAAAATAAATACAGAAATTTGTTGAATATGATAACTTGATTCGTTTAAGTATCACTTGACCCTTAAAGATTTTCACGTTCATCGATTCAAAGAGACCGGGATTGGGTTTCTCAATGAAATACAAATACCACTTTGTTTTGACCTAGGTGTTGATTAATTTGAAGACAAGTTGAAGACCGTTGAAGACAGAGTTTATGCAACGGCTGTTCTGTCGATCATAAGTAGAAACTGCCTAAGAAGGATTTACAGGATAGTGCCTTTGGTTTGTCCAGTCCCACAACAACTTGTATGGATGAATGTAGGGGTGGAAATTAGACCCGACCTGAAGGACCCGGACCCGACCCGTCAGGTATCGGTTCTAGTCAGGTCAGATTTTGTTGGGTCTGAACTATACATTTTAAAAATCTGGATCCGACCCGAGCTTCGGTTCGGGTCAGGTCGGGTCAGTTCGGGTTCGGTCGGATAATAACACTCAAAATACATATATTTCAATGCTTTTTGGTTGGTTCTTTCGGGTCAGGTTTGATCGGGTCTTAAATGTATTTTCAGCACCTAGACCCGACCCGAGACCCGTCGGGTTCGGTTCGGGTTTGGGTCTTTTCATGTAACGAACCAGATTTTTGAGCCATTTAATTCTGAATATTTAAATTGGTTTTAAATATTTTATTTGAATAATAAAACGATTATTTATATATATATGGAATAAATTGATTCTAAATAATCCGACCGTCGTTTTAATTCGAAATATCATATTATAAATTCAAATATGTTATTTTGGAAGCCGTATGATGTTTTATTTGGGTATATGATAATATAGATTTATTATTATCAAATTAGGTTGTTTTTGAATTTATTAATATTCCAATGATTTATTCTTAAAATATGGATTTCGAATTTGGACAAGATTTTTGAGACGTAGTTATGATTTAATTTTTAGAATTTTACTGTAATTTTTAATTATTGAGAAATAAGAAAAGAAATAAAAAACTTTTTCATTTGGAGTATTTTACACCCTATAACAACATATTGGGGCTTCACATAATAAGTTAACTTGTCTATTTTATTATATTTTGGGATTGGGGCACATTGCTCGTCTCAACGATATTTTTATTTTTGTCCGTAACGACTTGTACGAGAATGGAATTTTACGTAATAGGGTACGTGAACTTTTTATAATTTCAAACAAAGAAATTTATTTTATACTTACCTACCCAGCAAATCATGCTTCAATGCAGCGTAAACATTTATATTAAATATTAGGTACGTCCTTTTTCCTTAGTCTTAGCTACTAAGCATACAAATATATATACCCTATTGCATATACATACACAGACCTAAGCTACAACAAGAAGACGCCTCGAGCAGACCTATGTTCTAAAACAAAGCGGCAGTGCTTTCAAACATACAGACCATACATGAAGGCTAGCAGAAAATAGGAAGCCAACCTATCACCTACGTACTGTGCGTTATACTGTACACTGAAAATGACACTGTTCTTATCTCTTATTTCTTCCTCTATATATAGACAAGCTAAACACTTCTGCAAATGAAAACTCGAGAAAAACCATGGCTTAAAAAATCAATATAATATTTCAATTAAATATTAACAAAAACTCTCTGTAAATTCAACTCCATACTACCCCAAATTCCCAATCTCGCAGCCATCCTTTTTCCGCTTCTATCGATTGAAAAAACCAGCTTTAAATCCCGAAATAAAATAAATCAATTTCCTTTCTCCTCAAAATTGGAATTGATGTTCGACTTGTTCGCATATACTTTTGAGTGCGAGAGCATGGCGTTCCCTGTATAATGATCCTAGGGTTATCGCTCGTCGAATCCATAGGCAGAATTACGGGTGGTGGTGAGAAGCATCGGGTCCTATGGAGCAAAGCAGGGCTAGTCGACATCCGTAGAAGGGGCTCCGCTGGTCTCTGGCTATTCGTGACTCTATGGAAGCGCCCCCTTTGATGCTGCTAATGAAAACTAAGGTAGTGTCGAGATGTTGGTCTGTGTGGCAGAGGAATGGAAGAGGAGTTGACGGGGAAGGGTATTCTTGTTTTGGTTTGCTGTGGGGAGAACTGTTCTACGTTTTCAAAGGGTATCTGGTATATATATATTTTTTGTATATACTTGAGAAGTATTGAATCATGTTGACTAGGGGTTTATGGGAAATGTAGTGCGCCTTGTTTCAGCAAAGGGAAATTGTGATTCTTAGCTATGGCAGAGTGATGAAGAAATCAAAGACAAGTTCAACATGTTGTTGTTGTAGTAGGTTTTAACTTAACAATGGAGGTGCAGTTGGTTTGGTGGAAGGCGTAAGTTACTGTTGTGGAGGGGTACAACATGTGTAGTATTGTTGGGAGGTTCATGTGAAAATTTAGTTTTACATAAGGGGCCATGTTTACGTGAGTGGATGTGGAATTAACTGGGTGCAGCTTATTTGAGCTGCTAAGTGGCGTGGTGGGTATGGTATAAATTGAGGAGGTGCGGACTGTATGTTTCATGGTGGATGTAGTGTTTTGATATGGAGTTTCACCATTATTTTAGTTGAATTTTATTGATGGATGAATAATGGAGAATCAGGTTTGGGAAGAAGAGGTAACCGACGTATAGGGGTTGAAGTTGCGTTAAGGTAGGATGGGTTCACACAACTGTGCAGTATGGAATGATGAGGTAGAAGACTTCACAACGTTATTTTTTTGAAGGTGGACTGGGTACTGAACATGTGCTGTTCGAATATGACAGGTATGACAGTGGAAAGGTCCGAAATTGAGGAATTGTTCAGCATTGATTCCGCCGAAATAGCTGGAATGGTGAAGTAGAGGATTTTCTTAATTAAATGTAGGTGATTAAATAATCAAAATTTAATTAATTTTAAAATTTAGAATTAAGTTATGATAATTAAATCATGTATAATTGAAATAGCTATAGCTTGATCATATGATAACAGAATCCGACGAGACCGGACACATTGGAATCGTAGCAACATGATCTATGTTGTGGGACTGAGAACATAGCTATGGGAATTTCGTGATAAAATCAAATGCTTGTTTGATTGTAAATGAAATAAAAGCAGAACCGTCAACTGCGAACCAATGTGAACAAACTCACTAACTCTGGCTCGTTTATATTTTTATATAAACGAGTTTTAAATTTAATTACCGTAATTTTATACTGTGTGATGGTTGTTTGGATGAATGGTTGATAAAAATGGTTGATACATTTATGTCATTGATTGATTATTAGTTCTGCTTACTATGATATTTCATATTGATGTGAAATTAATATTATTGATGTTGATTAACATCTGTGGATGCAGGGAAACAGGTTGGAGGGATCCAACTAGATTCCTCAACATTTATATTATGGTTTGACGTTATTTACTGTGATATATAATGTGATTGATTATGTTATGTTGAATTACCCTGGCCCTAGGATTTTGGTATTTAAATACCGTAAAATATTTTCGAATATAGAAAATGAAATTTGAGTTTTAAAAAGGAAATTTATTTCCAAATTTAGAAATGTGCTTTTGAATAGAGTTGAAATTAAACACATGTTAATGGAGAAAACAAGAAGTTGTTTATAAACGAGAGTATAAATTAAGTGAATTGTTTATCATTGGATAAAATGAAATACAAATTTGAATTTATATGGAAAAGTGGAAATTGGTTTTGAAACAAATATTTGAAAAGAGATTTGAACCTAGCAAAATTTTAAAGGAAATTATAAGCAAGATTTGAAATGATTGAAATAAAGGATGAGAGTTGTATGAAAATTCTGAATAGAAGTTTAAGTAGAATTTGGGTTTAGGATATTTTTTGTAAGTACGGAATCAAACTGATTTGATTATATAAAAGAAATATATTAATGATTTATGTGAAAATAAGTTTAAAGTCAATATTTTGCAAATGAAATATCCATAAAGGAAATTTGGATTTGAAGTATGAATCCAAATTGGAACTGGAATAAAAGAGGAAAATGGATAATCGTTTAAAATAAAAACGATGAGTTTAGTCCAAAATTTGGAATATAAAATAAAGTGTGATAACATTTTATAGAGTGACCTGGTTATAAGGGAATTGGGTAATGATTTGGAAAGGATAAATTCAAAAGTGAATTTGGAATTTGAATTAACCTGAAATGGTAGATAAATTCCAAAGTTTGGAATATAATCAAATATAGATTATTCGAGAGAGGGTTATTTATTGGACTTCAATTATATCGAATTTAGGGAAGTAGTTATTTTTACTTTCCGTTTTGAATCAAATCTAATTATTTATTTATTAACTTATTGATTGAATAAATATGTACAAACTATATTTTTATATACCAATTATTTGGAAACAAGGTTTATAACGCTACCGTTATAATCAATGTTTGTCTATAAAAGAAATGGATCCTTAGATTGAATCTGTGAATTGCATAAACAATGTTTTGTTTGAAGTTGTGAGCTTTGACTATTTCAAAATTGAGAATGTTGTTCAATTAAGGTCTGAGAGGTAATTATATCCCAACTTGATTGACTTCATGATTGATGGAGAAATGGTTAAGGTCCGATAGTGAAGATTGGTTAGCAATATGGTTAGTTAATAAATGATTAATGGTTTGAGTTATAACAACAATGTTTTATAACATCGCGTTAATTTAAAGGATTTTGAAATGTTTCCCCAAATAAAATGAGAGATATTTTCTACGCATACAAAATGAAATGGATTGGTCAATGAGAAATTAAGAAATGAAAGATGGAAATATTTTCCGATATTGGTATGGTATATTTTCTGAATATAGAAGATAAGGATTCGTGAATATTTAGAAATGTTTTTTAATCGGAATAAGAGATATTTTCTTGAATATAGAAATTAAAATACTGGAAATGTTTTTTTTCAAGAATTGAGAAAGAATTGAATTTTGAAAGAATCTAGAAGAGGGGAAAATGGGAATTGGAAATTATAATAAAATACAGAATTAATTTGTAAAGGAGTTTGTGTTGTTTGATGGTTGATCGGTAGAAATTCCCAATTGGGAAATAGGAACGTTGGTTGTATGGATGTTTCTTTGATAGTTAAATCACCGACTGTCAAAGTTTTAATTTATTTTATACCTCCGTTGTCAATATGGAGAGACCGGGATCAGGTTACTACCTGAAAACCACTCCATATAGGCATAAGCGCTGCGAATCAAAATATGCTGAAGATAATTGAAGACGGAGTAAAGTGCAAGGGCTATTCTGTTAACCCAAGGTAGAAATTTCCAAGATGGATTAATAGAATGGTGCCCTCGTTTTTTCCAGTCCTAGGACAACATACATGGACGAATGTCGGACAACGTGACATTCAACGTAAATGGTGGCAAGATGTTCTTGAAAGAAAATCGTGACCTCAAGCCTCATCAACCGGGAAGTGACAGAAATCGGGCAGGCATCATGGCCATGTGGGTCATTCCCATTAGGGGTATTATCACCTGATCTAGAGAAATTCCATTTTTCTTCTTATTCTATTCGCTGCTGTATGCTTTCGGTAACGGTTGCTGATCACAACCGTTGGTGATAGTATGCCCGATACACTCAAGTTAAATGAGTGGTCAGCCATGAATGGGCCGGGATGCAAGACGTTCTTGTTGAACCCAGTGTATTCCTCTCTAGAGATACACAATCGGAAGGTGGTTCCATACCTTGTCATGTTGGAAATCCAATCTCCAATAAGCACCCTGCGGTTTTCGATTTTATATTATATATGGTGTGTGAGAAGCAAGCGTTCCGCTAGATTTCTATTTATTTGATTTAGACACTATTGTAATATCATTGGATTTGATATCAAAAATATTTTTGGTCATCGTAAGGTAAAAACCATCTGTGTTTATGTGTGGATCGATCTTATGATTATCATTTATTTTGAAAGGATTTTGAAAGTTAAACAAATGGTTGGAGTTTACTCACACCAGTCCCGTGACTGACCCAGAGTTTATTTTGTTTGTTTTCCCTAAACTCTTGGGTGCCCAAATTTGTACGGGCAATCAAGTAGTCGAGATTTTTCAGATTCACTTGGAGGAGTTTGAAGCAGGAGGCTTCACCAGTTAGCTATAGACTATTATATTTTTCTGCTGTGTATTATGTTCTTATCTGGAAACAGGTGTTTATAACTGCTCCAGAAATAGCTGTTGTGCTCTTTTGATGGTATGTATATAAAGTTACTGAATTGTATTTCAAAGTTTATGTTATCTAATATATTTTGTTCCTTCCGCTGTGAGTTTGTGATCTTCGTTTTCTTCTATTCTAATATTTCTTTCTTTCTATTTCTCATCCTCTAACTTATTTCTAATAATGATTCGTATTTTTGTGCAATTTAGGTTGGACATGTGGTGTTATTAGTTGACTCAAAGAGTACGGTAATTCAGGGCATTACACTTGGTATCAGAGCTGAAGGTTGAGTAGTAACCTTATCTCTGTGGCGTAACTCAACAGAGATGGGGTTAGTAATACCCTAGATTGAGTTTGAGTGTTTATATATGAGCACATACTTGTAGATTTGATATAAATGGTTTTATATTGTGTTGACTGGTTTGTTGAGTGGTTTATGAATTCTGGTCAATACAGGATGTGCAACTGTATCGATAAGTGTTTCTAAACTCTCGAATAAAACAATTCGATATAGTATTGTTTTAAAATGGGTAAATGAAATAATTTTGCCCAAAAAATTATTTTGTTAAAAAAGGAATAATTTTTGAATTATTATATATGAATGTGTTGATTGTTATTACAATCAAATGGAATTATGAAATATTGAAATGGTTATATAATTTGTATACGGATAATGTATACAAAATTAGATAAATCAAGATTAAGTTCAAAGCAGAATTGGAATTTAAATTCGGGGTGTTTAGAAAATATTTTCTGGAATATTATAAAGTAATATAACATTACTTCAAAGTATTTTTGAATAAGAATAGTTTAAATGGATTTTTAAAGGGATTAAGTACTGAAATCACTTCAATGGCGAGAAAATAATCCTGATAATGGATCGCGACATTATCGGTATTCATTTTCAAGTTTTTGAGTGATGGATTGCTACCATAGTAGATTTATTAATGGAAATTTTTTGAGAAAAACGAAGTTGTTTTTAGGAGTTCAAATGTTTTGGATTGCACTAGTTATTTCAAATTTAATTTGAAATAAAAGCCGGGAATTTGAATTTAGATTTTAAATTTAACTTATAAAAGTTAAATAGATTAAAATGGTAAAAGTGAATTAAATGAATTAAAATTTAAGTTAAGTTAAATGAAATTGGATTGGACAAGAGATAATTCATAATGAAATTAAACAAAGAGAAATGATTGAAATTGGAATTAATAAAGTAAATTCAACTTATATATGAACAAGTTGAATATATATTGGATGTTTTTTGGAATTAAACCTTGATGGAATTGAACTCAAGCAGAATAAGAAGGTTGATTTTTGGAAATAGATTTCATTTTGGATTAGTGAATGGAAGTGAACTAATCAGAAGTTGATTAATTAGAGTGTTAAAACTGGAAGTTGGATTGATTTGAAACCAATTAGAAATGGATATATGTATGCTGAGCAGATATTGGATGGAAGCAAATGCAAGAGATAGAATTACGCCCAACAAAAAGGTACATGTTTACAATACTACTTGGGTTTGATGGTTTTATGAGCCTATAGGCAAGCCACTTGGCCTTTTGATTTTCTTTTGTATTGAAGAAGGCCTAGAAAGCCGAGTTGTGGTTGTATCAATTGAGCCGTGCAAAGGAGATGCTGGCGAAATTTGTCGAAAATTTAAAGAGTTAGAAAATTTTCAAGAAATTTTTGATAATTTAAAATCGAGTTGATAATTATAATTGAAATAAGAAAATCAGAATTGGTTAATAAAATTTCAAGTGGAATAATGAAATTGATAATTGGATTTAAAATCAATTGGAATGGGTGTGAATATGCAGAAGAGCATATGGATTGAAGGCAATAATGTGATGATGGATTGTCCAAAAATGGTGGACAGATCATTCGGAAAGAATTATGAATGGTCGAGCATTGGTATGAGAATTCGAAGGTCGGGTAAGAACTGGTTTATAAAGATATGGAATATAAGATTTCAACTAAGCAGGTTATGAGGAGTTAGAGTTATAGCATTTTACTGCTTAGCAATTTCGAGGACAAAATTATTTTAAGGGGGAAGGAATGTAACGAACCGGATTTTTAAGCCATTTAATTCTGAATATTTAAATTGGTTTTAAATATTTTATTTGAATTATAAAACGATTATTTATATATATATGGAATAAATTGATTCTAAATAATCCGACCGTCGTTTTAATTTGAAATATCATATTATAAATTCAAATATGTTACTTTGGAAGTCGTACGATGTTTTATTTGGATATACGATAATATAGATTTATTATTATCAAATTAGGTTTTTTTTGAATTTACTAATATTCCAATGATTTATTCTAAAATATGGATTTCGAATTTGGACAAGATTTTTGAGACGTAGTTATAATTTAATTTTTAGAATTTTACTGTAATTTTTATTTTTTGAGAAGTAAGAAACTTTTCATTTGGAGTATTTTACACCCTATAACAACATATTGGGGCTTTACAGAATAAGTTAACTTGTCTATTTTATTATATTTTGGGATTGGGGCACATTGCTCGTCTCAACGATATTATTATTTTTGTCCGTAACGACTTGTACGAGAATGAAATTTTACGTAATAGGGTACGTGAACTTTTTCTAATTTCAAACAAAGAAATTTATTTTATATTATACCTACCCAGCAAATCATGCTTCAATGCAGCGTAAATATTTATATTAAATATTAGGTACGTCCTTTTTCCTTAGTCTTAGCTACTAAGCGTACAAATATATATACCCTATTGCATATACATACACAGACCTAAGCTACAACATGAAGACGCCTTGAGTAGACCTATATTCTAAAACAAAGCGGCAATGCTTTCAAATGTACAGACCATACACGAAGGCTAGTAGAAAATAGGAAGCCGACCTATCACCTACGTACTGTGCATTATACTATACACTGAAAACGACACTGTTCTTATGTGATGAAAAGGAATTTCGCTCGGTCCGAACCAGTCGCTAAACCAACCCAGACCGTTCGAAACGCCCTATCGTTTGAGAACACGACAAAATAGAACGCATACAGAAGAACATTTCATTGTATATTACACCAATGCACCAGATTACAAGAATATACAGAGTATAAATGAATATTACACAGAAATATCAGAGATTTAAATTACATTTAAATATATAGCAGCGGAAAATAATACAATACACAACTAGAAAGAGATATACGGATACAAAGCTTTCCGGATATCGTTCCAGCTGTAAACCAGGATCCTGTGAATATAAATCTGCAAAACCAAAACTACTAGCTGCCCGTGTCAAAATAAGGGGCACCCAGAGTTTAGGTTAAAACAATAAACTCCAGGTCAGTCATGGGACTGGTGTGAGAACTAAAACAGTTATAATTCTTTATTTTAAAGTTCGGTAAATCAAGGGACCACGCCGTAACACGGAACGGGTTTCCTCCCAAGAATACCAGTGCATAAAACAAACATCGCAATGTTAAATAAAGAAAAATGAAGCTGTTATAAGACCCAGGTCCCATCACACAATGCAACGCAGCCGAGGATAGGGTTTTCCCTTATAACAGCCAAAGAATGCTTGATACGTTTAAAACAAATCATTTGATACTATTATAAGTGCATAGTGTATAAAACAACTTCAAATCATAAGTATCAATCATAGGCGGCACGAGCGCCCCATCCCACTATGTCACCATACTAGGTTCTACAATTAAAACCGCAAATGTCACGTATTTGGAAATTGGATTTCCGTCTATGAACCGAGGCAAAAGATAGTCCTCAACCGATTCGAGACTGTCTAGCCCGAGCCTCAGGAACAGCCGCAACTGCCCCTTGGATCGTCAGGGCCGGTCCACCGATGTGGATTATTATGCCTGAACACTACGTTTCCCCACCCTATGGGGTGTAAGTCTGGTCCGTCTGCCGGCCAGAATGCATCGGCCGAAACCGATATAACCGAGGTGCCTCGCAACAGCAACAACCACATAAGTCAAACTCGTCAGGGCGTGTAAAACCACTGACGCCACTTCTAGCTAGAAAGAAACGCAAGTCCTCCCTGAGGTCCGTCTCCCGTTTTTGGTTCATACCGGGTGTGAAACTCGCGAATTCACGTTACACAAAGCTGTGCCACACAGGCTGTGCTTTGATCATCACCACAAGACTTTGCTTTTCAACAGAAGCCTTGATCAATTGCCACATAGGCGTGCCACACAGGCAATTCACTCCATGCGTTTGATATCCATCAATATATAACCCCTGAGCTCGTACGTCTCAGAGAAGGGCGTTAAGCAAGAGAATAAATTCTCCACCGCCAAACAGATATATATTTAATAGAAATCAATCACACAGACTAAAATCCAATGTCAGACACACAGTCCATTTACAAGTCCGTTCTGGGGCTGAACGAAACCGGAGGCACCTAGTACCCCGCATATCCATCGATCTCCAAGCACGTCTGGACGATCACTAACTGTTTCCATCTTCTTGGGTGTACAGCCCAATCAAGATCATCAGTAACCACCCAAACGACGTGAAGACTTCCGGTCTTCGACCACCGTCTTCATCTTCGACACCACGTCGAATCAGTTACTCAGAATGGGATAAACCCGGTCTTTCTGAATAACTCGCGTATATATTATAAAAGTGTTACACAAACACAACATACGCCTCATTCCAATTCAGAATATTCTTTTATTCAAATATTCCTATACTTTGGGAAAAGTTCCCATTAATTTTATCAAAGATAAATTCTTGAATTTATTCTTTAATCTCCTTTGAATATCAATTCAAACTAGTCGGGATTAGCGAACCACACCGAAGTAATCATTTATTTTATTTCCCAATCCCAACCTATTCATCCCATGAAGTAAAACTGGTAATACTTCATATCTAACACCACAGTGTTATCGGTAAATTCAATTACCGTTACACGTTCAAATCTAATTAAAGATTTAACTATCGCCTGGAGCAAAACTGGTGATACTCCATTTTCGATCTTTTCAATCTATTTAAAGATTCATTAAAACTTCACTTAGTTTTAATCTTTAACTGGGTTAAAGAATCCGTGTCATTTAAAACACGGTTCACGATAAACCCAAAGTCACATTCATTAATTATCGGGTTAAAGAACGAGTGTTATTTAAAACACTGTCCACGATAAACCCAAAAATCAATATCAATTCAATTCCAATTAAATATTATTTAATTGGTACACTTCATTAAATCTAAACAAAAGATTTAATCTTTTCTCAACTGGGTTCAAGAACAGTGTTAATGAAGACACCATTCACGACAAACCCAAATCACATTCGATATTCAATACAAGGCTCTGAATAGAAAATACATCGGCTTATATTCAATATCAAATTCTACGACTAACAAATGTCGTATTGAAAATAACGATATAAATATATATCTTTCAAATTTCCATAACAACACCTGTATAATCACGAATTCCAACATCGAAATACTCCAAAGGCAGTTTCGATTCAAATCCACTCCAATGCAATCATTGGAAATTCTGGTTATTTTTAAAACCCTTTTCAAATTCAATTTATTTACTTAAAAATAAATAGAATTATATTCCTAGTTCAAAACTAGTTCATTTCGATAAAAATCTATTTTTATCTTTTCAAATATGGAGTTTTTCATCCCAATTCTTCCCAAATCATTTCTTATGATTTTACACAAATTATTACTATTTTTAATAATTTTATCAAGGCCCGTACAGTCGATTTCCATCAATGGCCATCGAACTGCACTTATAGCGACCTTTTTCAAATTTGATTTGGACATAATTCCAAATCCAACGTTAGATTTCTAATTTCTAATATTCGTTAGAAAGCTCTTTTCGATACGAACCCAACGGTTCCGGTTTTAGGAGAATCCGACGGTCGGATCTCCCGTAATGTCCGTTTGAAATAAATGGTCGAAATTCACGAACTGCCGCGGCGCGGCGCGTTCTATTCAGGCCATTATATTATATATATATAATATATATAATATATACTTCGTCGATTTCTATTTAAAACGAATTATATAAATAGTTTTGAATTCGTTTCAAAAACATTTTCCACTTCCTTTTCAATTCAAATCACAATTGAATTCTTCTTTATAGATTCGTTTTAAAATTCATTTCTATTCAATTCAAATTTCAATTCAATTTGAATTCGTTTTCAATTCAATTTGAATTCGTTTTCAATTCAATTCATTTCGAAATCGTTTTCAATTCAATTCATTTCGAAATCGTTTTCAATTCACTTCATTTCGAAATCGTTTTCAATTCACTTCATTTCGAAATCGTTTTCAATTCACTTCATTTCGAAATCGTTTTCAATTTACTTTATTTCGAAATCGTTTAAAATCGATATAAATATCGTTCACGTTAAAATGGCGTCAAACTAATCAACACGACTTCATAAATTTCTATTTTCAAATATTCTATTTCAAATATTTCTATTTCAAATATTTCCATTTCTAAACTGGAATGAGGCCCAATCAATTACCATATAAAATTAATTGTATGGATTTTCACACAACACAAGTATATAATAACATTGAAAAATGATCAACCATCAACCAAAGTGCACTACACTGTGTAAGCATCAAATAAAGATATCTAACGCTTATAGCAGCATGTCAATCAATCGATCGACATATTTAATCAATCAGGATGAGTGAACTTCAAATTTCATCCCAACACCCGTGTGGGGTTTCAAACAATCAAACGCATATTTTAGTTGTGCAGTTGGGCGATGTGTAAAATTTATCGTCCCAATCAATGTCATTCAAATAAGTGTACATAAACAAACCATCTGGTTTGTAAATGAATATTTATTTATTCACTTCACTATTTTCATATTCACGTTAAAAATTATATTTTTAACGATAAAACATTTTATTTCAACCTATGAATTTCTATTCAGTTCATTTTTTTTTGGATAAAATGATATTTTTATTTTTCTAACTTATTTTAGAAAATTTCGGCGGCATAACGGCACGATACTAGAAACGGGACAAGGCCTAGCCTTATCCCCGGTCTAGTGAAGGCCCACGCCATTCACACATCAATCAAATCAATTTCATCTCACCAAACAATTCAATTCATTTCAAACAAATAATTCAACTAATCTAGGCAACCAAACAAACAAGTCCATGGTCTGTGGACGATTGTGTCGGGTGCTACTAAGCACCGTCTGCATCCTAGTATATATATATAACTAGAAAAGAAATTGAAAGGTGAGAAATTCTCACCGAAAGCTATCCCAACATCTTGACCCTTCTTTTGCAGAAATCTTCGTCGCCTGCTTTCACTACCTATGTAAAAATCGAATTTTCACTTCGCTATCCAATATATACAAATCATATTTTTATTTCGAAGCTCAATATATAAAAATCACATTTTTAATTCGAAGTTCAATATATAAAAATCACATTTTTAATTCGAAGTTCAATATATAAAAATTACATTTTTAATTCGAAGTTCAATATATAAAAAAAAATCACATTTTTATTTTGTCTACTTCCTAGTAAAGATCACATTTTTATACTCTTCATACATAAATAAAAATCACATCTTTATTTGTTCACTTTCAATATAAAAATCATATTTTTATGGTGATGTTCATATAATAAAAATGAAATCCTTACCTTTATAAAAAAAAACCAACCTTTCACGTTATAAAAATCAAATCTTTTATGTAATTCAAAATCCCAGCTTTCATTGATTAAAAATCGCAGCTTTCCTTTTAAAAATCATTCCTTTTACAAATTCAGTGTTATATATATAAATTATATTTTTTTTCACTTCGCTTTCATTATAATAAAAATCAAAACTTCACTTCTTTAGTCTTCTAAAGATCAGATCTTGACTATATTAAAATCATACCTTTGATTTGTATGTTATATATATAAAACATGTATTTACTTCGATTTATTCTATACAAAAATAGCATTTTAAAACTCGGTATTACATATATTGAAACTGAAAATATAAAATAAATGTAAATAAATGAAAACACTCACTGTTTGGAAGGGAAGGAGGGTTTTCAGTTGAGGGGGGGCCACTGGTCGGCCTGAGGCGGCGCTGGAGGAGGCATGGGCTGACGTTCGTCGGGGTTGGGGCTCCTAGGCAGGGGATGGTGGCGGAAGGAGGTGCTGTCGAGGTCGAAGGCTGCTCTGAGCTAGGGTTGCGGTGGTCTTCGTTGATGGATCGAATGGAGGAGGCTGAAGAGGGGACAGGGGCTTCGACTGAGTGGCGGGCGACTGGGGGAGGGTGCGGCCTGGTGGTGCGGTGGGCTTGCAGGCGGCTAGGGTTTCTGCAGCGACGAGATTTGAGGGAGGTTCGATCTTCGTGGTGGAGGAGAGAGGAAAGGGAAGGGGAGCTGACGGCGAGTGGGTGGTGGCGCCACCTGCGGCGGAGGCGGGGCTCCCTCATCGGCGGCGACGGCGATCTTCCAGGTCACGTTTCCCCTTTTTTTTCCTTTTCTGTTCTGTTATGAATCGAACGGGGGGGGGGGGGGGGCAGAAAGATAAAGGGAGGAGGGAGAAGAAATTTTTTATTTTTAATTATTTAATTTTCAAAAAGGTACTTTTACATACGACCTCGAAACGAGGTCCACCGCCTGTCGTCCATAGCGTATTACCCCCATTCCGAACACAATGGGATATGTATCGTAAGCTGATTCTACTGTTTCGATCAGTTTCCTTTGAATTTACATTTAAATCACTATATTGAAATTTAAACGTACATTTCAAATTACCGGGGTCACATACTAACTAGAAAAATTCCTGAAAAATATTTTCTAGCTTCGTATTGACGATACGGTCCTAACAAAACTAGTTTCGTCGAATTCTGAGACCGTTGGAAAAATGACCAATTTCCAGTCGATTAAAATTAACTGAAACCGGTCAAACACGTTTTCCTTTACCACGCTCACATATTGATTCGAAAAATTATGAAATTTGAAACCTAGCAATAACTTCACATCCCGGACCCAACCAAACTGGTTTCGTCGAAATCCGAGGTTGTTTGCAAAATGTCCATTTTTAAGGGCCTGAATTCCATAGCGACTATTCAGAATTTTCAACTGGACATATCTTTTGATTCCCGCTATGAAATCTTGATTTTTCGGATTCTATAGAAAGATACTATCAATTAGATCCTAATGTTTTTGGTTTCACTAAAATCCGGATTGTTTTGCACCCGGTACATTCAATTGAAGTTTGAAATCGAATTATCGAACTACCGCGCCATTTTCAATTCTATTTATAATTATATATAAATATTTATTCTAACGACGACGCGTATAAATATATACGTTCTATTTATTTTCAAAATAAATTTCTCGTCGATATTATTCAAAATAATTCATTTTAAATATTCAAAATTCGCCAAAATTGCCAAAATAAAAATTTTAAACTGGCCCAGATTTTCGGGTTATTACATCTTATCTCTTATTTCTTTCTCTATATATAGACAAGCTAAACACTTCTGCAAATGAAAACTCGAGAAAAACCATGGCTTCAAAAATCAATATAATATTTCAATTAAATATTAATAAAAACTCTCTGTAAATTCAACTCCATACTACCCCAAATTCCCAATCTCGCAGCCATCCTCTTTCCGTGTCTTTGGATTGAAAAAACCCGCTTCAAATCCCAAAATAAAATAAATCAATTTCCTTTCTCCTCAAAATTGGAATTGATATTCGGCTTGCTCGCATATACTTCTGAGTGTGAGAGCATGGCGTTCCCTATATAACGATCCTAGGATTATTGCTCGTAGGATCCATAGGCAGAATTACGGGTGGTGGTGAGAAGCATTGGGTCCTGTGGAGCAAAGCAGAGCTAGTCGACATCCGTAGATGGGGATCCGGTGGTCTCTGGCTATTCATGACTCCATGGAAGCGCCCCTTTGATGCGGCTCGTGAAGACTAAGGTAGTGTCGAGATGTTGGTTTATGTGGCAGACGAATGGAAAAGGGGTTGACGGGGAAGGGTATTCTTGTTTTGGTTTGCTGTGGGGAGAAATGTTCTGAATTTTCAAAGGGTATCTGGTATATTTTTTTGTATATACTTAAGAAGTATCGAATCAAGTTGACTGGGGGTTTATGGGAAATGCGGTGCGCCTTGTTTCAACAAAGGGAAATTGTGATTCTTAGCTGTGGCAGAGTGATGAAGAAATCAAAGACAAGTTCAACATGTTGTTGTTGTAGTAGGTTTTAACTGAACAATGGAGGTGCAGTTGGGTTGGTGGAAGGCATAAGTTACTGTTGTGGAGGGGTACGGCGTGTGTAGTATTGTTGGGAGGTTCATGTGAAAATTTAGTTGTACATGAGGGGCCATGTTTACATAAGTGGATGTGGAATTAAATGGGTGCAGCTTTATTGAGCTGCCAAGTGGCGTGTTGGGTATGGTATAAATTGAGGAGGTGCAGGCTGTTTGTTTCATGGTGGATGTAGTGTTTTGATAAGGAGTTTCACCGTTATTTTAGTTGAATTTTATTGATGGATGAATATTGGAGAATCAAGTTTGGGAAGAAGAAGTAACCAACGTATAGGGCTTGAAGTTGCGTTAAGGTAGGATGGGTTCATACAACTGTGCAGTATGGAACGATGAGGTAGAAGGCTTCATGGCGATATTTTGTTTGAAGGTGGACTGGGTACTGAACACGTGCTGTTCGAATATGACATGAAGCAGGTAGATTAATGGTAAACCATGTTTTGGTTAATAATTAATTAACTTCTAATTAGCTTAGTTAATTTTGTTTATAATTTGTATCATTTATTCATCCATCACCAGGATCCAACATATGGTATGACGGTGGAAAGGCTCGAAATCGAGGGATTTTTCAGCATTGATTCCGCCGAAATAGCTGGAACGGTGAAGTAAAGGATTTTCTTAGTTAAATGTAGGTGTTTTAAATAATCAAAATTTAACTAATTTTAAAATTTAGAATTAAGTTATGTTAATTAAATCATGTATAATTGTAATAGCTATAGCTTGATCATATGATAACAGAATCTGACGAGACCGGACACATTGGAATCGTAGCAACATGATCTATGTTGTGGGAGTATGAACATAGCTATGGGAATTTTGTGATAAAATCAAACGCTTGTTTGATTGTAAACGAAATAAAAGCAGAACCGTCAACTGCGAACCAATGTGAGTAAAATCACTAACTCTGGCTCGTTTATATTTTCATATAAACGAGTTTTAAATTTAATTACCGTAATTTTATACTGTGTGATGGTTGTTTGGATGAATGGTTGATAAAAATGGTTGATACATTTATGTCGTTGATCGGTTATTAGTTCTGTTTACTATGATATTTCATATTGATGTGAAATTAATATTATTGATGTTGAATAACATCTGTGGATGCTGGGAAACAGGTTGGAGGGATCCAACTAGATTCCTCAACATTTATATTACGGTTTGACGTTATTTACTATGATATATAATGTGATTGATTATGCTGTGTTGAATTACCCTAGCCCTAGGATTTTGGTATTTAAATACCGTAAAATATTTTCGAATATAGAAAATGAAATTTGAGTTTTAAAAAGGATATTTATTTCCAAATTTAGAAATGTGATTTCAAATAGAGTTGAAATTAAAAACATTTTAATGGAGAAAACAAGAAGTTGTTTATAAACGAGAGTATAAATTAAGTGAACTGTTTATCATTGGATAAAATGAAATATAAATTCAAATTTGAATTTATATGGAAAAGTGGAAATTGGTTTTGCAACCAATATTTGAAAAGAGATTTGAACCTTGCAAAATTTTAAAGGAAATTATAAGCAAGATTTGAAATGATTGAAATAAAGGATGAGAGTTGTATGAAAATTCTGAACAGAAGTTTAAATAGAATTTGTGTTTAAGATATTTTTTGTAAGTACGGAATCAAACTGAATTGATTATATAAAAGAAATATATTCACGGTTTAAGTGAAAAATAGTTTGAAGTAAATATTTTGCAAATGAAATATCCATAAATGAAATTTAGATTTGAAGTATGAATCTAAATTGGAACTGGAATAGAAAAGAAAAATGGATAACCGTTTAAAATAAAAACGATGAGTTTAGTCCAAAATTTGGAATATAAAATAAAGTGTGATAACGTTTTGTAAAGTAACATGGTTATAAGGGAATTGGGTAATGATTTGGAAAGGATAAATTCAAAAGTGAATTTGGAATTTGAATTAACCTGAAATGGTAGATAAATTCCAAAGTTCGGAATATAATCAAATATAGATTATTCAAGAGAGGGTTATTTATTGGAATTCGATTATATCGAATTTGGGAAGTAGTTATTTTTACTTTCCGTTTTGAATCAAATTTATTTATTTATTTACTTATTAATTGAATAAATAAGTACAAGTTATATTTTTATGTACCAATTATTTGGAAACAAGGATTATAATGATACCGTTATAATCAATGTTTGTCTATAAAAGAAATGGATCCTTAGATTGAATCTGTGAATTGCATAAACGATGTTTTGTTTGAAGTTGTGAGTTTGACTATTTCAAAATTGAGAATGTTGTTCAATTAAGATCTAAGAGGTAATTATACCCCAACTTGATTGACTTCATGATTGATGGAGAAATGGTTAAGGTTCGACAGTGAAGATTGGTTAGCAATATGGTTAGTTAATAAATGATTAATGGTTTGAGTTATAACAACAATGTTTTATATCATCGCGTTAATATAAAAGATTTCGAAATTTTTTTCCCTAAATAAAATGAGAGATATTTTCTATGCATAGAAAATCAAATGGATTGGTCAACAAGAAATTAAGAAATGCAAGATGGAAATATTTTCCGATATTGGTAAGGTATAATTTCTGAATATAGAAGATAAGAATTCGTGAATATTTAGAAATGTTTTCTAACCGAAATAAGATATATTTTCTCGAATATAGAAATTAAAATACTGAAAATGTTTTTTTTTCAAGAATCAAGAAAGATAATTGAAGTTTGAAAGAATCTAGAAGAGGGGAAAATGGGATTTGGAAATGATAATATAATACATAATTAATTTGTAAAGGAGCTTGTGTTGTTTGATGGTTGAGCGGTAGAAATACCCAATTGGGAAATAAGACCGTTACTTGTATGGATGTTTCTTTGATAATTAAATCACCGATATCAAAGTTTTAAAGTTTTAATTTATTTTATACCTCCATTGTCAATACGGACAGACCGGGATCAGGTTACTACCTGAAAACCACTCCGTATGGGCATAAGCACTACGAATCTAATTATGCTGAAGATAATTGAAGACGGAGTAAAGTGCAAGGGCTATTCTGTTAACCCTAGGTAGAAATTGCCCAAGATGGATTAATAGAATGGTGCCTTCGTTTTTTCCAGTCATAGGACAACGTGCATGGATGAATGTCGGACGATGTGACATTCAAAGTAAATGGTGGCAAGATGTTCTTGAAAGAAAATCGTGACCTCAAGCCTCATCAACTGAGAAATGACAGAAATCGGGCAGGCAGCATGGACATATGGGTCATTCTCATTAGGGGTATTATCACTGGATCTAGAGAAATTCCATTTTGCTTATTATTCTATTCACTGCTATATGCTTTCGGTAACGGTTGCTGATCACAACCGTTGGAGATAATATGCTTGATACACTCAAGTTAAATGAGTGGTCAGCCATGTGTGGGCCGGGTTGCAAGATGTTCTTGTTGAACCCAGTGTATTCCTCTCTAGAGATACACTATCGGAAGGTGGTTCCATACCTTGTCATGTTGGAAATCCAATCTCCAATAAGCGCCCTGCGGTTTTCGATTTTATATTATATATGGAGCGTGAGATGCAAGCGTTCCGCTAGATTTCTATTTATTTGATTTAGACACTATTGTAATATCATTGGATTTGAAATCAAAAATATTTTTGGTCATCGTAAGGTAAATACCATCCGTGTTTATGTGTGGATCGGTCTTACAATTATCATTTCTTTTGAAAGGATTTTGAAAGTTAAACAAATGGTTGGATTTTACTCACACCAGTCCCATGACTGACCCAGAGTTTATTTTGTTTGTTTTCCCTAAACTCTTGGGAACCCAAATTTGTATGGGCAGTCAAGTAGTCGGGATTTTTCAGATTCACTTGGAGGAGTTTGAAGCAGGAGGCTTCACCAGTTAGCTATAGACTATCATATTTTTCCACTATGTATTATGTTCGTATCTGGAAATAGGTGTTTATAACTGCTCTAGAAATAGTTGTTGTGCTCTTTTGATGGTATGTATATAAAGTTACTGAATTATATTTCAAAGTTTATGTTATCTAGTATATTATGTTTGTTCCGCTGTGAGTTTGTGATCTTCGTTTTCTTCTATTCTAATATTTCTTTCTTTCTATTTCTCATCTTCTAACTTTTTCTAATAATGATTCGTATTTCTATGCAATTTGGGTTGGAAATGTGGTGTTATTATCGACTCAAAGAGTACGGAAATTCGGGCATTACATTTCGGGTTGGTTCGGTTCGAGTTTTCGATTTTCGGTTCTGATTGCCAGCCCTAGACGAATGTTTGACAGAGTATGCCTAACATATCGTGTAAGTTGATCTCTTCAAAACTATGTTTAATTGCGGAGAAATTCGTTTCTCTTAGCTTTATACCCGTGGTTTTGGGGATATCAATTTGTGATTTGACGGGTTTGACAATGTGACATTCAAAGTAAATGAAGACATGTTATATCTAAAGGTAAGTTTTGACCTCAAGCCTCACAACCGGGAAATGACAAAAATCGGGTAGGCAACATCGATATGTGGGTCGCTCCCAATTAGGGTATATTGCCACCATCTAGAGAATATTCATTTTGTTACTTCTTTCGCTTCAGTATCTTCCGGGAACGGTTATGTTGGTACCAACCGTAAGGTAACAATATATTTGATACACTGAACAGAAATGAGTGGTTGCTTATGTGTGGCCAGGTTGCAAGATGTTCTTGTTGAACCCAATGTATTCCTCTCTAGAGATACACTATTGGAAGGAGGTTTCATACCTTCTCATAGTCAGAATCCAGTCTCCAATAAGCACCCGCAGTTTTGATTGTATACCATATATGTAGAACGTAAGATGCAAGCGTTCTGCTAGATGATTATTTATTTGTGGTTTGATAGACGTTATTATTATATCAGAAGAATTTTGATATAAAGATATTTTGGGTTATCATAAGATAAAAACCGTCCATATTTGAAATGACCCAAACTTCCCAGTAAAGGAAAGCCTGGATTGCTTTGAAAACACGACGCATCATAACACAAACAGAAGAACATTTCATTGCTTATTACAACAATTTACATTAGAATACAAGAATATCCAGAGTATGACTAATTATACAACAGAAAATAATATCAGAGACTTAAAAATTACATAGCAGCTGGAAATAAGACATAAGTATAATGCGTAGCGGGAAAGCTTTCTGAATATAGCTCCAGCTGAAATCCAGGATCCTGTTTAATAGAAATCTGCAAAATCGAAACTACTGACTACCCATGTGGAAAATATAGGCAACTAGAGTTTAGGAAGGAACAATAAACTCCACGTTAGTCATGGTACTGGTATGAGAACTCAAAACAATTACCAAATTTGATTTTAAAGTTAGGTAAATCAAGGGACCACGCCATATAACACGGAACGGGTTTACCCCTCAAGAATGCCAGTGCATAAATAAACAACGCAATGCTTTTTGGAAAAATTAAGCTATTATAAGACTCAGGTCCCATCACACAATGCAATGCAAGCTGGAGGATAGAGTTTTACCTTATAATAGCCAAATATACTATGTCGCCATATATAGGTTTACAATTAAAACCGCAAAGCTCGTATTGGAAAGTTAGATTTCCATCATGATGGCTCCTGATTTGAAAGATCTACCGCGTAGTGCAGTACTCCACGGCTTACGTCCCAGCTAGAGAAAACACCGTAATGCACACCCGCACTTTTGGGAAATCAAGTATCACTGCGGCTTACATCCCAACGAGAGAAAACACCGCTTACTTTATCCCTATATGGGAATCGGCGGAAATGCCCTATCCCTCATCACGGTCGACCGAATTAAAACTAATATCAAAATAATAATGATCTGACCATTAGTTCACCATATACCGGGGTGTGAGGCTCGCGAAGTCACGCTACACAAAGCTATGCTAAATAAATCTATTCTTTGATCATCATCCACAAGGCTCTGCTTTTCAACAAAAGCCTTGATCAATGCATCTTAGCATGCCATATTGTCAATCCATACCATACCATTGATTTCTGCCAATATATAACCTCTGAGCTCATACGTCTCAGAGAAGGGTGTTAAGCAAGAGAATAAATTCTCCGTCACCAAACAAATATATATTAGCAGAGATCAACAAATACAGCGAAAAAGGAATACAAGATCAGACATACCATCCATTTACAAGTCCGTTCTGGGTCTGAACGAAAATGTAGGCACCTTATTCCTCGTCCCATATGTCCAATACGGAAGAGAGGCCCTCGCATATCCGAACAATCAATAAGTACGTCCGGACGGCCACCACTGTAGCCCCTTCAAGGTAGCTACTCTAATCATGGGCATTAGTGGCAACTTATCCATTCGATGTGAACATCGTCGGTCTTGCACCGTCTTCAATCTCTTCGACTGTTATTCATCGTATTCATTATTCAAAATGGGTTAAACTCGGTCTTTCCGAATAATTCGTGTAATTTATAATCAGGTGCTATAAAAACACATCCAATGCCTCATTCCAATTCAGAATATCTTTTAATAAAATATTTGCATTTTAAGGGAAAGGTTCCCATTAATTTTATCAAAGATAAATCCTTTTTAATTTATTCTTTTTAATCTCAAAAATCATTACTTAATGATTATTAGAATTTAAGAAATTTATCTTATCTTTAACTGGGTTAAAGAACTAATGTCATTTAAAAACACAGTTCTTAATAAACCCAAATTTTCTTCCATTAAAATGGAATCTACACGGAAATCTTAACAGTATATAATCGATATAAATTCCCGTATCAAACTAATAATATAAATGGAATAGCGGCAATGCCTTTTATATTCCATATATAGTATCGGTCTTCATTCATAGGAACTCATCTCGATTATTACCGAATCGAATTCCATTCAATTCCAATTTAATATATTAAATTGGAAAACTTTACTTTGGAAAATTTCCATTTAAATCTTAATAAAACATTAATAAATTCCAAATTATTTCTTCACTGTTAATTGGGTTAAAGAACAAATGTTATTTAAAATACTGTTCACGATAAACCCAAAAAACCCAATTCTTTTATTCAATTCCAATTTAATATAAATTAATTGGTAAAATTTCCTAAATCTTAATTAAAAGATTTATTCTTTTCTAAACTGGGTTTAAGAACAATGTTACTAAAGAGACTGTCCACGACAAACCCAAAATCCCGTTTGATATTAAATATAAGGTTATGAATAGAAATTATATTGGCTTATATTCAATATCAAATTCTGAAAACCAACAAATATCGTATTGGGAATAACAATGTATATATATCTTCCAAATTCCCATAACAATATTTGTATAATCACAGAATCCCATATCGAAATATTCCGAGGATGATTTCCATTCTGATTCCATTCCAATTTATTCTTTTGCTTAACACCCTTATCTGAGATGTATAAGCTCAGAGGTTATATATTGGCAGAAATCAATGGTATGGTATGGATTGACAATGTGACATGCTAAGATGTATTGATCAAGTCTTTTGTTGAAAAGCAGAGCCTTGTGGATGATGATCAAAGCACAACTTTATTTAGCATAGCTTTGTGTAGCGTGACTTCGCGAGCCTCGCACCCCGGTATGATGGTGAACTGATGGTCAGATCAGTATGCTTTCGATGTTAGTTTGAATTCGGTCGACCGTGATGAGGGATAAAGCATTTCCCCCGATTCCCATATCGGGATAGAGTAAGCGGTGTTTTCTCTCGCTGGGTCATTAGCCGCGGTGATACTTGATTTCCCAAAAGTGCGGATGTGCATTACGGTGTTTTCTCTAGCTGGGACGTAAGCCGTGGAGTATTGCACTACACGATAGATCTTTCGAATCATGAGCCATCATGATGGAAACCCAACTTTCCAATACGAGCTTTGAGGTTTTAATTGTAAACCTATATATGGTGACATAGTGGGATGGGGCACTCATGCCGTCTATAATTGATACATTTACTTTCGAAATTGATTTCTAGACTATGCACTTTTAGTTTTAATAAAAGAGAAATTTCGCATACCAAGCATATTTGGCTATTGTAAGGTAAAACTCTATCCTATGGCTTGCGTTGCATTGTAGGATAGGAACTGAGTCTTATAATAGCTTCATTTTTCCAAAAAGCATTGCGCTGTTTATTTATGCACTGGTATTCTTGGGGGTAAACCCATTCCGTGTTATACGGCGTGGTCCCTTGATTTACCTAACTTTAAAATCAAATTTAATAACTGTTTTGAGTTCTCATACCAGTCCCATGACTGACCTGGAGTTTATTGTTCCTTCCTAAACTTTGGGTGCCCATATTTTCCACACGGGCAGTCAGTAGTTTTGGTTTTGCAGATTTCTATTTAACAGGATCCTGGATTTCAGCTGGAGCTATATTCGGAAAGCTTTCCCGCTACGTATTATACTTATGTCTTATTTTCCGCTGCTATGTAATTTTTAAGTCTCTGATATTATTTTCTATTGTATAATTAATCATACTCTGGAATATTCTTGTACTCTGATGTAAACTGTTGTAATAAGCAATGGAATGTTCTTCTGTTTGTGTTCTGATGCATCGTGTTCTCAAAGCAATCCAGGCTTTCCTTTACTGGGAAGTTTGGGTCGTTTCATTTGGTATCAGAGCTTTGGTTTACAGAGCTCGAGAACAAGACACATTAGAAACGAACAAAAGAATTCATCAGAGATTGGATTAGTAATATCCAATAAGAATGACTCGTTAGAGATGGGATCAGTAGTATCCTAGAATGAGTCCGAAGAGTGTTATTTTTAAAATAAAAATGAAAACATTTTTTTTGAGAATTTAAATCTTATTAAACGTATTTGATTATTTATTTTATATTGAATTTGGACAATCGAGTATATGAAGATTTTGCATATATGCCTAGCTAGCGTGTGTACGAAGTCTCAAATATACTGGGTAGATATAGAATCACACTTTAGTCACCCGGAGATGATTCTGATGATGGTCTAGACATCATTAGTATTTATGTTCGAGTTTTGAAAGTGGAACATCTATATATTTCCAATCGACTGGTGTGAGAACCAAAACTAAATAGGATCATTGTTGTGATTTAGCATCAAAAGTATGATTTTCGAATATATATATATATATATATATATATATATATATATAAAGATATTTTTTTGAAAATTTAACCAACTAATTGATTGCTGGTTGTGATGTTTGATAATTGGTTTAACTAACTAAAATATTGGCATGATAATTAATTCAATCAATATGAAAATAAATAGTGAATTTAGTCAAATTGAATTAATATTGAACTAAATTGAAAATTGATTAGAAATGCATATATGTACATGTGTATAAAATGAACAGGTCATAGCAAGGAGGCTAGAGAAGAGGAATAAAATTGTTTGCCCGACAAATAGGTACATATTTACTGTTTTGTTTGGGTTGGATGATTTTATGAGCCGATTGGCTAGCCGCTTGGCTTTTTGTTTTTCTTTTGGATTAGTGAGGGCCTTGTAAGGCAAGTTGCGGTTTTAAATATCAACCCGTACAAAGGAGAGTTTTGCGAATTTTTTTGAAAATTTAGGGTGTTAGCCAAAATTTTGAATTAGAAACTGAAAAGTTGAAGAATGAAAGCCAGAATGAAAGTTGAGTTAGCTAGTTAAACAACTTTCATCTTCGTTCCTTTTCGAGGATGAAAAGGTTTTAAGTGGGGGAGATTGTAACAACTCGGATTTTTAGAACAAATTTAAATTTTTTATTTTAGCAATTTTAATGGATTTTGAATATTAAAAATATAATTTATTTTAAATAATAACGATTAAAAATTTATTTAAACCGAAGTTAGAATGAAAATTTTAATTTAATTATAAAAGGAGTTTAAAATGGCGCGGTAGTTTGAAAATTCGATTTCAAACGTTAAATGAATGTACAGGATTCAAAATAAATCGGATTTCAGTAAAACCAGAAATATTTGAATCCATTTAATCATATCTTTCTAACGAATGTTAAAAATCTAGATTTCATAGCGAGAATAAAAAGTTATGTCCAATTTAAAATTTAGAAAAGTCGCTATAGAATTTATATATATTTTAATATAAAATATAGCCCTTAAAAATAAATATTTTGCAAACGACCTCCGTTTTTCGACGAAACCACTTTCGTTGGATCTAGAATGTCAAATTATTACTAGATTCCAATTTTCATAATTTTTGGAATTAATATGAAAGCGTGGCAAAAGAAAATGTGTTTTGACCATTTAAGTCAGATTGGATCGGCCAGAAAATGGCAATTTTCAAACGGTCTCAAAATTTGATGAAATTAGTTTTGTTAGGACCGTATCGTCAAAACATAGCTAGAAATATATTTTTTGAATGTTTTGAAGGCAGTATGTGGCTCCGGTAAATTAAAATGTATGTTTAAATTCAATACATATTGATTTATATTTCAATTTTGAAAAAAAAACTGATCGAAATGATAGAATTGGCTTGCTGGACATATCCTATTGTACCCAGAATAGGGGTAATTAGCTAGGAACAACATTCGTTGGTTTTGATTTGGAATTCAGATGTTAAACGAGCTATTTTCTAATTAATTAATATTAAAAATGGTAATTATCATAATATATAAATAACCCGCCCCCTAGGAATTCGTGCAAACCCTAACTACTCAACTACAGCCGCTATCAGCTAAGAATGAATGTCTGAAACCCTTGATTTTTCACATCGATTTTTCTCCGAATCTGGTTCAAATTAAAACATAAATTTAAAACAAAAATTATAGATCGTTCTTCCCTCTATAGATCTATACGGATATGATCAAAAATCATAGTGAAATCTGCGCAAATTTGATGCTCAAAGTCACCTCGTTTGGTGCGGTTTCCTGGGGCGACGGGGACATCAAGTTCGACGAGACGGCAAGGGTAGGTGGCGTGGAGGAAGCCGCTCCGTGCGGTGGTAGTTGATTGGCCGATTGTGGCCTAAGGAGAAGGGCGTGGTGGATTTCCTGACGCGAGTGATGGGTCTGAGCAAATAGAAAAGCACGAGGAGGAAGAAACAAAGGATGAAAGAGGTTTAAAATTTAATTAAATATAATTAATTATTTAATAAATTATTAAATGTTTGGACTATGATAACTTTTTCAAATCTTATCAGAATTCGGTAATTTCAGATTCATTGGAATCGTCTTTCCGAGACTATAACATAGGATAGATCATAATCGAAAACACGTGAAGAAGATTGCGTTAGAATTTCAGGAAAATCCAAACAGATATATATCAGCGAAGATCAATGAATACATTGAAAAAGGAATACAACGTCAGACATACGATCCATTTATAAGTCCGTTCTGGGTCTGAACGAAACCAGAGGCACCTTATTCCTCGTTCCATATGTCCAATACGGAAGAGAGGCCCTCGCATATCCGAACAATCAACAAGTACGTCCGGACGGCCACCACTGTAGCCCCTTCAAGGTAGCTACTCCAATCATGGGCATCAGTGGCAACTTATCCATTCGATGTGAAGATCGTCGGTCTTGCACCGTCTTCAATCTCTTCGACTGTTATTCGTCGTATTCATTATTCAGAATGGGTTAAACCCAGTCTTTTCGAATAACACGCGTAATTTATAATCAGGTGCTATAAAAACGCATCCAACCCTTCATTTTAATTCAGAATATTCTTTTAATAAAATATTCGCATTTTTAGGGAAAGGTCCCCATTAATTTTATCAAAGATAAAACCTTTTAAATTTATTCTTTTTAATCTCAAAAATCATTACTTAATGATTATTCGAATTTAAGAAATTTATCTTATCTTTAACTGGGTTAAAGAACAAATGTCATTTAAAAACACAGTTCACAATAAACCCAAATTTTCTTCCATTAAAATGGAATCTACACGGAAATCAAAACAGTATATAATCGATATAAATTCCCATATCAAACTAATAATATAAATGGAATAGCGGCAATGCCTTTTAAATTCCATATATAGTATCGGTCTTCATTCACAGGAACTCATCTCGATTATTACTGAATCGAATTCCATTCAATTCCAATTTAATATATTAAATTGGAAATCTTTACTTTGGAAAATCTCCATCTAAATCTTAATAAAAGATTTATACATTCCAAATTATTTCTTCACTGTTAATTGGGTTAAAGAACAAATGTTATTTAAAACACCGTTCATGATAAACCCAAAAACCCAATTCTTTTATTCAATTCCAATTTAATATAAATTAATTGGTAAAATTTCCTAAATCTTAATTAAAAGATTTATTCTTTTCTAAACTGGGTTTAAGAACAATGTTATTAAAGACACTGTCCACGACAAACCCAAAATCTCGTTTGATATTAAATATAAGGTTCTGAATAGAAATTATATTGGCTTATATTCAATATCAAATTCTGAAAACCAACAAATATCGTACTGGGAATAAAGATATATATATATATCTTCCAAATTCCCAAAACAATATTTGTATAATCACGAAATCCAATATTGAAATATTCCGAGGATGATTTCCATTCTGAATCCATTCCAATTTATTCTTTGGAAAATTCTGCTTATTTTAAACCATTTTCAAATCCAATTTATTTATTTCTAAAACTAATTAAATTATTATTCTAGTTAATAACTAGTTCATTTCAATAAAAATATACTTTTATCTTTTCAAAACTGGAATTTTTCATCAAAAACCTTTCCAAATCATTTATTATGATTTTACATAATTTTTCCATATTTTAAATAATTTTATTATCGCTCGTATAGTCGGTTTCCAAGAACGACCATCGAACTGCACTTACAACGACCTTTTCTAAAATTGATTTGGACATATCTCCAAATCTAACAGCTAGATTTCGGATCTCTTATATTCATTGGAAAGCTCTTTTCGATACAAACCCAATGGTTCCGGTTTTAGGAGAATCCGACGGTTGGATCTCCCGTAATGTCAATTTCAAGTTAATGGTCGAAATTCGCGAACGGTCGCGGCGTGTTCTATTCAGGCCATTATATATAATATATATTATATATTTCAGCGATTTCCATTTAAATCGTATTTTATAAATCGTTTATAATTTCATTTTAAAACGATTTCAACTTTATTTTTAATTTTATATCAAAATTGAATATTTTTATCCAAACGTTGAATATTTTGATGAGTCATACGTACATTAAAAATGTAATTTTTTAATGTTACAACATTTTTATTCAAACGATGAATATTTTAATGATTCATACTTACATAAAAAATGTATTCTTTTATATTGAAATATTCTTATTCAAATTTGAATCTTTTTCACTATTTCTTATATACAATGAAAATGTAAATTTTGATTGTTAAACCTTTTTATTTCAATCAATGAATATTTTTCATTATTTCTATATTCAATAAAAATGTGAATTTTTATTGTTTAAATTTTCTATTTCAATCAATGGTCATTTTTAATCTTTTCTTCATCTACAATAAAAATGTAAATTTTATTGTTAACATATTTTTATTTCAAACAAATGATCATTTTCATATTTTACTATCATGTAAATGATTTACATTTTAATACCAAATGATCATTTTCTACTTTGCTATCATGTAAATGATTTATAGTTTAATAAACAAAATCTATTTAATAAATCAAACATATAATAAAAATATTTTTTTTATTGTCTAATCTTTTTATTGAATCATGATTCTTTTTACTGATTTTATAATATAAACAAATTGTAATTTCCATTGTTTAAACATTTTATTTAACATGGTTCTTTTTAATGATTTTATAATACACATAAAATGTAATTTTCCTTGTTTAAAACCTTTTATTTTAAAACATTGAATATTTTCGATCATTTCTACATACACAATAAAATGTATAATCTTATTGTTAACATATTCTATTTCAAATAATGAATATTTTATTGGTTCGTACATTCAATAAAAATGATATTTTTATTGCTTAAATATTTTCATTTCAACACATGTGAAACGACCCGAACTTCCCCGTGAAGGAAAGCATGGATAGAATTGAGGACAAGAAAAATCAGAACGCAAACAGAAGAACATTTCATTGTTTATTACAACAATTCCATCAGAATACAAGAATATACAGAGTATGAATAAATATTATACAACAAAGAATATCAGAGACTTAAATACAGTATTGCAGCAGAAAAAATATTACAAAACACAACTGAAAGTAATACACGGATACAGAGCTTTCTGAGCATCGTTCCGGCTGTGAATCAGGATCCTGTGAATATAAGTCTGCAAAACCAAAACTACTAGCTGCCCGTGTCAAAATAAGGGCACCCGGAGTTTAGGTTAAAACAATAAACTCCAAGTCAGTCATGTGACTGGTGTGAGAACTAAAAACAGTTATTTAAAACTTTACTTTAAAAGAGAATAATTCAAGGGACCACGCCGTATAACACGGAACGGGTTTCCTCCCAATAATATCAGTACATATAATAAAACAGCGCAATGCTTTTTAGAAAAATGAAGCTATTATAAGACCCAGGTCCCATCACACAATGCAACGCAAGCCGGAGGATAGGGTTTTACCTTATAATAGCCAAAGAATGCTTGATACGTTTAAAACAAATCATTTGATACTATTATAAGTGTATAGTATCAAAATAATTTCAATCAAAAATATCAATCCTAGGCGGCATGGCTACCATCTATCATGTTGCCATACTAGGCTCTACAAATAAAACCGAAATATCTCGTATTGGAAATTGGATTTCCGTCATGAGTCGAGGCAAGGGGCAAGCTCCTCTCCGCTTCGAGACACTCTAGCAAATGCCTCAGGACTACACACTCTGGGTAACCCTTGAATGCTTCAGGGCCGGTCCACACTTACGTTAGTGGATTAGTATTCCTGAACACACGTTTCCCGGTCCTAACAGACCTAAAATCGAGGCGCCTCATCCCAACAACCACCTAGGTAAAAATAATATAAATGTCAGCCAGTTTAAGCATTGACACTACCTCTAGCTAGAAAGAAACGTCGTGCTCTCCCCGCAGTCACTATCCCGTTTTTGACTCATACCGAGGTGTGAGGCTCGCGAATTCACGTTATACACAAAGCTGTGCCACACAGGCCGTGCTTTGATCATCAAACACAAGACTTTGCTTTTCAACAGAAGCCTTGATCAATTGCCACTTAGGCGTGCCACACAGGCAATTCATGCCATGCGACTGATGTCCATCGATATACAACCTCTGAGCTCGTACGTCTCAAAGAAGGGCGTTAAGCAAGAGAATAAATTCTCCACCACCAAACAGATGTATATTTAATATAGATCAATCAACACAGAATAAAATCCAATGTCAGACACACAGTCCATTTACAAGTTCGTTCTGGGTCTGAACGAAACCGGAGGCACTTTCCTCTCATATCCATCGATCTCCAAGTACGTCTGGACGATCACCAATTGATTCCCTCATCTTGGGTGTACAACCCAATCAAGATCATCAGTAATCACCCAAATGATGTGAAAACTTCCGGTCTTCGACCACCGTCTTCATCTTCGACTTATCGTCGAATCGGTTATTCAGAATGGGTATAAACCCGGCCTTTCTGAATGACCCACGTATATACTAAACAAGTGTTACACAAACACAACATACGCCTCATTCCAGTTCATCAGTCACTAACCTTAAACTAGCAAGAGAACAATCCCCCAAATATTAACCCCGAAGGACGAAACCAACATCAGATCAATACCCAGGAAACCATTCTTCTTAGCTAACCTACGGTTAGTTTCTAAATTTCATATTCTTAGGGAAAGGTTCCCATTAATTTTATAAAAGATAAATTCTTTTAAATTTATTCTTTAATCTTTCTTTGGATGTTATTTCAAACCATGTTAAGGTTTTCCAAACTAGTCGGGGTTAGCGAACCACACCGAAGTAATTATTTATTTCATTTCCCAATCCCAACTTATTCATCCCACGAAGCAAAACTGGTAATATTCCATATCTAACGCTACGGTGTTATCGGTAAAATTAATTACCATTTCACATTCAAATCTAATTAAAGATTTAACTATCGCTTTGGAGCAAAACTGGTGATACTCCATTCTCGCTCACTTTCCAAATTTGATAATTTAAATTATCAATTCACATTTCAATCTAATTACAGATTCATAAAAACTCCTTTTACTGGGTTAAAGAACTAATGTCATTTAAAACACAGTTCACGATAAACCCAAATCCCATTTGATATTAAATACAAGGCTCTAAATAGAAAATATATCGGCTAATATTCAATATCAAATTCTACGACCGACAAATATCGTATTGGAAATAACGATATAAATATATCTTTCAAATTTCCACAACCATATCTGTAAAATCACGAAATCCAACATCGAAATATTCCGAAGATAATTTCGATTCAAATCCATTCCAATTCGTATATTGGAAATTCTGATTATTTTTAAAATCCCTTTCAAATTCAATCTATTTATTTCAAAAATAAATTGATTATTACTTTAGTTAATAACTAGTTCATTTCGATAAAAATCTATTTTTATCTTTTCAAATATGGAGTTTTTCATCCCAATTCTTCCCAAATCATTTCTTATGATTTTACACTAATTATTGATATTTTTAATAATTTTATCAAGGCCCGTACAGTCGGTTTTTCAATAACTGCCACCGAACTGCACTTACCGCGACCTTTTCTGAAATTGATTTGGACATATCTCCAAATCCAACCGTTAGATTTCAAATTTCTAATATTCGTTGGAAAGTTCTTTTCGATACGAACCCAACGGTTCCGGTTTTAGGAGAATCCGACAGTCGGGTCTCACGTAATGTCCGTTCGAAATCAATGGTTGAAATTCACGAACTGCCGCGGCGCGGCGCGTTCTATTCAGGCCATTATATATATATAATATATATATATATATATTATATTTCGTCGATTTCCTTTTAAAACGAATTTTATAGATCATTTCAAATTTGTTTCTAAAACAACTTCAACTTTCATTTCAAATTCAAATCAAAATTGAATTTTCCGTTATAAATTCTTTTTACTTTCCTTTCAATTTGATCTCAATTCAAATCGATTTTTATTCGATTTGAATTCATTTTCTTTTCAATTCAATTCAATTCGAATTTGTTTTATATTCAATTCAATTCGAATTCACTTTATGTTCAATTCAATTCGAATTCGTTTTATATTCAATTCAATTCGAATTCACTTTATATTC
Source organism: Allium sativum (assembly GCA_030737875.1). Lineage (NCBI taxonomy): Eukaryota > Viridiplantae > Streptophyta > Magnoliopsida > Asparagales > Amaryllidaceae > Allium > Allium sativum. The sequence continues at coordinate 661,289,818 of CM060924.1, forward strand.
AATTCAATTTGAATTCACTTTATATTCAATTCAATTCGAATTCACTTTATATTCAATTCAATTCTAATTAGTTTTATATTCAATTCGAATTCACTTTATATTCAATTCAATTCGAATTCAATTTATATTCAATTCAATTCGAATTCGTTTTATATTCAATTCAATTCGAATTCACTTTATATTCAATTCAATTCGAATTCACTTTATATTCAATTCAATTCGAATTTTTAAATCTCTTTTCAATATTCATTATAAAAACGAATATAATCGATATAAATATCGTTCACGTCAAAATAGCGCATCTCTAATCAACACGGCTTTATATATTTCAATAATTCCGTTATTCTATTCAACTAATGAATATTTATTCTATTCAACACATGAATCTATATTTCTTTCAACACATGACTAATCTCAACAATTGAGTACTGTCTACTTGTGACTATTTTTGTTATTCAATATATTTTATAAAATTATGATTTCTATCGTTTAATTTCTAATCAGACTCCAACCAAAAATTAGTAAGAGAACGATTCCCTAAGCATTAACCCCGAAGGCCGAAACCAACATCAGATCAATACCCAAGAGACCACTCATCTTATCTATTTTCCAGTTAGTTTCTAATTTTATATATGGTAAAGATGTAAATTTTATTGTTAAAATATTTCATCCGACACATGACTAATCTCAACAAATGAGTATTGTCAACACATGAACCTATATTTTAAAATATTCTTTTTTTTTCAATTGGAATGAGGCCCAATCAATCACCATATAATGTTAATTATATGGATTCCATACAACACATGTATATAATAGCAACGATAAATAATCAACCATCATCCAAAGTGCACTACACAACTGCATAAGTATCAAATATAAATAATTAACGCTCACACAGTCTGTCGACCAATCGATCGACATACAATTAAATAATTGGGATTAGTGTACGTCAAATATCATCCCAACACCTGTGTGGGTTTTCAATCCACAAACACTGAATATTATTGGTTCAGTTGGGCGATGTGTAAAATTTGTCGTCCCAATCAATGTCCTTCAAATAGGTGTACATAAACAAACCGTCCGGTTTGTAAATGAAGATTTATTTATTCACATCCACGTTAAAAATTATATTTTTAACGATAAAATATTTTTTAACTATATAAATATTTTATTTCATTTCCCATCACACAATCAATTCAATCAAATTTATCAACCAAACAAATAAATCAATCACCAAACAATTAACTAAATAAACAAGCCGTCCATGGTCTGTGGACGACGGGTGTCGGGTGCTGCTAAGCACCGTCTGCATCCTAGTATATATTTTTATAACTAGAAAATAAAATTTAAAGTGAGAAGTTCTCACCGACTAGCTAATCCAAACGCCACGACTCTTCTTATGTAGAAATCTTCGTCGTGCCCGCCTTTTGTCACTTTCATCGTCCGTAGCCACTACATATATAAAAATCACATTTTTATATTGTTGCTATGTATATAAAAATCCTATTTTTACACCGCTACTATATAGATAAAAATTCTATTTTCATAATGGTGTTCATATAATAAAGATTATATTTTTATATCGCCACTCATATAAAAATCACATCTTTGCTTCTTCTACATAATAAAAATCATATTTTTATTTCTTTTATAATATAAAAATTATATTTTTACCTTCCTACAAGATTAAAAATTATATTTTTACCCTCCTACAACGTCACACTATATATAAAAATCATATTTTTATTATTGCCACTATATAAAAATCATATTTTTATTATTTACATCATATGAAAATTATATTTTTATTCTCTTTTCAAACAAAGAAAAATCCTATTTTTACTCTCCTTTCCAGATGATAAAAATCGTATCTTTATTCTAAAACCACATTTATAAAAATCAAATCTTTACCTTGCTAGCTTCACTATAAAAATCTAATCTTTTCTCCGCTATATGAATATATATAAAAAATCGAATCCTTATTAATAAAAAAAACCATACTTTTCTATTATTTAATTTATATGGAAATCAGAAAATAAAACAACGTATTATAATTAAATATAAAATAAAAAAACGAACTTACTGTGCTCAAAATCGGAAGAGGGGTGGTTCATTGCGCGTTCTAGGACTGAAGAAGGAGGAAACAGAGGGAGTAAGAGGGTCGGAGGGGGATGTGGTGGCGGCGCAGTGTCGGGGAGGTCGAGCTCTGGCCGGCGGCGTCGGAGATTGGCCATGGGGCGACGGGTTTTGGGCTTATCGGGTTAGGGCGGGGCTTTTGAAGAGGGGTTAGGGCTTTGGAGTGGTCGTGGGCGGAGGAGGAGGGTCTACAGAGGAGGGGGCGCACGCGAGGGACGGGGGTGGGGTCACGGCGGGTGGTGGCGCCGCCTGAATGGGAGGGCGATTTAGGCGTGCGGTTTTTTTTCTTTTTCTTTCAGATCTGAGAAAATGGGGGGGGGGCTGAGTGTTTAAGGAGGAGAGAGAGAGGAGAGTTTTTATTTATTTAATTTTAAATTTCGAAAAGGTACCTTTTTATTTTGACCTCAAAACGACACCCACCGCCTATCGTCCATAGCTAATTACCCCCATTCCGAACACAATGGGATATATATCGTAAGCTGATTCGATCGTTTCGATCAGTTTCCGTCAAAATCAAAATATAACTCTATATATTGAATTTGAACGCACATTTCAATTTACCGGGCCCATATACTAACTCGAAAAATTCCCGAAAAATATTTTCTAACTTCGTATTGACGATACGGTCCTAAAAATCTAGTTTCGTCAAATTCTGAGACCGTTTGAAAAATGGCCATTTTCCAGTCGATTAAATCAACTGAAACTGGTCAAAGCGTTTTCCTTTGCCACGCTCACATATTGATTCGAAAAATAATGAATTTTGAAACCTAACAATAATTTGACATCACGGATCCAACAAAAGTGTTTCGTCGAAATCCGAGGTCATTTGCAAAATTCCTATTTTTAAGGGCCAGAATTCCATAGCGACTATTTTGAATTTTCAACTGGACATAACTTTTTACCCCCGCTATGAAATTTCAATTTTTTGGGTTCGTTGGAAAGATATTCTCAAATAGATTCTAATATTTTTGGTTTCGCTAAAATCCGGTTTATTTTGCACCCGGTACATTCGTTTGAAGTTTGAAATCGAATTTTCAAACTACTGCGCCATTTTCAATTCCTTTTATAATTTAAAATAAATTTTAATATTCTAACGACGATCTATATAAATATATACGTTCTATTTCTATTCAAAAATAAATTTCTCGTCGTCATTATTTAAAATAATTCATTTTAAATATTCAAAATTCACCAAAATAGCCAAAATAAAAATTTTAAACTGGCTCAGATTTTCCGGGTTATTACAATCTCCCCCACTTAACACTTTTCGTCCCTGAAAAGGAACGAAACCGAAAGTTGTTTTACAAACCAACTCAACTTCCAGTATTTTCGTTACGGCTTAAGTTCTTCAACTTTTCAGTTTCTAAGAACTTTTCAAATTTTTCAAAAAATTGGCTAACACCCTAAATTTTCGAAAAATTTCGCCATAACCTCCCCTGCACCGGGGACTTCGGGATATTTCATATAGCCTCCCATGGCCTTCTTCAATCCAAAAGAAAAAGAAAAGGCCAAGCAGCTAGCCAATCGGCTCATAAAATCATCATCACCCAAACAAAACAGTAAATTATGGTAAACATGTACCTATTTGTCGGGCAAACAATTTTATTCTTCTGCTCTAGCCTCCTTGCTATGACCTGTTCAATGTAAGTACATGTATATGCAAGCAAATGCGACTAATTTTCAATTCAACTCACAATTGGATTCAATTTGGCTAAAGGTTCACATTTTAATTAATCAAACAATAATCAAACAACACTATCAGCAATCAATTAGTTGATTATCGTTTCAAATTCATAACTTTGATACATATACAGAAAATCATGTTTTTGATGCCAAATCACAACAATAAACCTATCTAGTTTTGGTTCTCACACCAGTCTAACGGAAATATATAGATATCCCATCTTCAAAACTCGAATACCAATTCTGATGATGTTCGAACTATAGCGATCATCAGAACCTTCTCCGGGCGAGTAGAGTGTGATTCTATATCTATCCAGTATATTAAAACTTTGAATATACGTTCATGACGCGTATATGCAAAACCTTTATATACTCGATTGTCCAAATTCAATACAAATAAAATATTCAAATACGTAAAATTTAATTTAATTTTCAGAACAAAATTTGTTTTCATTTGAAAAATATACTCTTCACACTCGTTCTAGTATACTACTGATCCTATCTCTAACGAGTCATTCTAATTGGATACTACTAATCCAATATCTAATGGATTCTTTCGTTCGGTTCTAATGTGTCTTGTACCCGAGCTCTGTAAACCAGAGCTCTGATACCAAATGAAACGACCTGAACTTCCTCGTGAAGGAAAGCACGGATAGAATTGAGGACAAGACAAATCAGAATGCAAACAGAAGAACATTTCATTGTTTATTACAACAATTCCATCAGAATACAAGAATATACAGAGTATGAATAAATATTATACAACAAAGAATATCAGAGATTTAAATACATTATTACAGCGGAAAAAATATTACAAAACACAACTGAAAGTAATACACGGATACAGAGCTTTCCGAGCATCGTTCCAGCTGTGAATCAGGATCCTGTGAATATAAGTCTGCAAAACCAAAACTACTAGTTGCCCATGTCAAAATAAGGGCACCCAGAGTTTAGGTTAAAACAATAAACTCCAGGTCAGTCATGTGACTGGTGTGAGAACTAAAAACAGTTATTTAAAACTTTACTTTAAAAGAGAATAATTCAAGGGACCACGCCGTATAACACAGAACGGGTTTCCTCCCAAGAATATCAGTACATATAATAAAACAGCGCAATGCTTTTTAGAAAAATGAAGCTATTATAAGACCCAGGTCCCATCACACAATGCAACGCAAGCCGGAGGATAGGGTTTTACCTTATAATAGCCAAAGAATGCTTGATACGTTTAAAACAAATCATTTGATACTATTATAAGTGTATAGTATCAAAATAATTTCAATCATAAATATCAATCCTAGGCTGCATGGATACCATCTATCATGTCGCCATACTAGGCTCTACAAATAAAACCGAAATATCTCGTATTGGAAATTGGATTTCCGTCATGAGTCGAGGCAAGGGGCAAGCTCCTCTCCGCTTCGAGACACTCTAGCAAATGCCTCAGGACTACACACTCTGGGTAACCCTTGGATGCTTCAGGGCCGGTCCACACTTACGTTAGTGGATTAGTATTCCTGAACACACGTTTCCCGGTCCTAACAGACCTAAAATCGAGGCGCTTCATCCCAACAACCACATAGGTAAAATAATATAAATGTCAGCCAGTTTAAGCACGGACACTACCTCTAGCTAGAAAGAAACGTCGTGCTCTCCCCGCAGTCACTATCCCGTTTTTGACTCATACCGAGGTGTTAGGCTCGCGAATTCACGTTATACACAAAGCTGCGCCACACAGGCCGTGCTTTGATCATCAACCACAAGACTTTGCTTTTCAACAGAATCCTTGATCAATTGCCACTTAGGCGTGCCACATAGGCAATTCATGCCATGCGACTGATGTCCATCGATATACAACCTCTGAGCTCGTAAGTCTCAGAGAAGGGCGTTAAGCAAGAGAATAAATTCTCCTCCACCAAACAGATGTATATTTAATATAGATCAATCAACACAGAATAAAATCCAATGTCAGACACACAGTCCATTTACAAGTTCGTTCTGGGTCTGAACGAAACCGGAGGCACTTTCCTCTCATATCCATCGATCTCCAAGTACGTCTGGACGATCACTGTAACACCCCACACTCGCTAAGGTCACTCACTAAGGGAATGCCTTAACTTCGGTGGAGTATTTAAGTGAATATAGAACAGAAAAATTACAACAAGACAGATATAAATAATACTTGAAAATTTAAAACATAATTTCATTGCAGCAGAAGGTAAACATTGTTTAGTTACAACACCATAAAGAGTCAAGTACTAAATATCCATCCTGATAAAAACATAAGTACATAATCCCACTACATGAACAAATAGCCATAATAGAAAAGATAAACTGGGCTTTACATCACGGTCCAAGCTCCAAAAGATAGATAAAGAAATCTGATCAAAGCCCACTAGTGCTAGGCCCAACCTGAGGACCTGAGGGGGAAAAAGATAAAAACAACGGGGTCAGACATAAGTTTGAGTGAGCCCTATAACTTTAACAACACAATCATTAAAGTAATTAGGGTATGATATAAACTTGGTACGGGATGACTGGGGATAAATGACTACACTAAGTAGCCAACTAGACATAGGATGAACTAAGATAACGGTAAAGACGCATCTACCCACCCAAGGGTAATTACTAACTGCACCACACCAGTCATTCCTACTTAAAGGTTGATCCCTCCCAAGGACTTAGAAAATTTCCCAGTAGTTTCGTGTACGCCTAGCTGACTACATAGGTGCCGTCTGCCCCTATCTCCACTAGGTGTACCCACTACTCCCAAGCGATCGGCTCCCTTCCGTAGATACCCGTGCTGGCCCCACAGTGGGGTGTATCACTCCCCAAAGTGGCAACCCGATACAACCAATGGTGCACGACTTATATCTACACGATGCAACAACGTCTTACCTACCAGCCCGGGTCCACACACGCATATGAAACCCGTTGGACTTGCGTTGCCACCGCTAACCCGTTTTGGCCTCTTATAGTCAAGCCCAGTACGCGTGTCCCGTCCTCGACATGGGTCGAGCCCAGTAAGATACATATGGGTTACTGGTTGAAATGGGCCCCCACAAGCTACCCACCTAAGCTTGTCACTTTATCTAGTGCATCCCACTTAACCCTTTAATCATGTTTAATTACCATTTTCCACTTGGTTAAGTATTCTAATCGTATTTTCTATTGCCACCCAAGGCAACCCACTAGATTTCCACATGCCACCCAAGGCACTTACATGCCACCCAAGGCACTTACATGCCACCCAAGGCACCCACTTAACCCCTCATGCCCCACTACATGCTTATCTGGTTAAGTGTTTCTTAATTGATTAAGAACGTAACCGTTGTAAAGACCTCTCACATTAGACTATCTTTTATGGCAACTGGATTTGCCGGTCGGGTCCGGGCAGCCTTACGCCATAACCGAGTCTAATCTCATGTCTTTACACTTGTCACGTATTAAGTTTGTGCCTAAGACCTCTCACATTGGGCCAATCATTTGTAGCCGCAGGATTTGCCGGTCGGTTCCGGGCAGTCTTATGCTATAAAAGGGTCCAACCTCGTGTCTTAGTTGATTAATTACACCTAATTAATCACCCCCATATTTCAAATTAATTTTCCCTAATTAATTCCAATTTTAACGATGTACATAATTGACTCAATTATGTCCATCCACTTTATGGTATGCATAATCATACCAACTTCACACCATTTCATTAACATGTATATTAACCCCATTGTTCCCCACGTAATTCGCTAACATGACATAAAAGGGAAGATTCATCACAAATACAATGGGTTCAACTTGCATAATATTAGCATCAACATGGGTTTTAAAGGTGTCAACATGCATATAGCATCAAACCCAACTAGCATAAATAACCAACCCAAACTTGCATGAATCACATATGTCATAAAGAGGTTAACTTGCATAAGTGACTTATGTCATACAAAGGGGTAAACTTGCATATGTATGTATGACATACTAAGGGGTTAACTTGCATATGTATGCATATCATACTAAGGTGTAAACTTGCACATGTTACTTGCATATAATCAAACACCAAACTTGCATAACATGTCTTATATGAACTAGCATATAATCATACACCAAACTTGCATAACATATCATATATGAACTTGCATATAATCAAACACCAAGCTTGCATAACATGGTGTCATAATGGATCAATGTTAATCATATCAATTTGCATAACTAGCATCATGAACACATAGCCTAACACTTGCACAACTTGCATAACATCATGATCATGTAGCATATAACTTGCATAACATGCATAACATCATGAACATGTGGCATATGACTTACATAACTTGCATAACATCATGAACATGTAGCATATAACTTGCATAACTTGCATAACATCATGATCACATAGCATATGACTTGCATAACTTGCATAACATCATGAACACATAGCACATAACTTGCATAACATCACAAACACATAGCATATGATAACATAATCTTGCATTGATCCACATTCATAGCCATAACCTCATTATATCCTATCATAATCATTTCAACAATTGGTCATTAAGGCTATAGAAACTCACAACTTGTTGATTAGCACTCCTAAGAAGAAGATTAAGTTGCTAGAGTTGATTAGAGGTTGATTTGAGAAGCTATCTTCCTTTTTAATTTGATGGAGGCTCCTTCAAGTTGCATTTTGACGGCATAACGGTGTTGTAGCTATTTTTAGTATGAATTAGGGTAGTCTTAGGGTGTATTTATACAGTAGTTAGGTGTTTTAGGCCATTAGATTACCCTAAATCCGATTAGAGCCGTCAGATCTCGTCCTAGCCACCAAGCATAGCCCAAAAGCCATCAGGTTGCACCCAGGTCACACAGACCGACAGGGGGGGTCGACCCCTGTGTCGACCACTGGGTCGACCCCTGGGGAGGGGGTCGACACCCATGTCGACCCTAGGGTCGACACCCTCTTCCTGGCGGGAATTTTTCCCGCCTCTTCTGAAATGTGAAATTTCTGTTTTTAAATCTGTTTTGTATTTCTGAAAACTTCTTCGGGCCTTAACTGGGTCATACGGACTCCGATTTTCGAAAACTCGGACTCTATTTCGCGTATTTTTCCGAGACGAACGCAATGGCATAGCCTGTTTCCCCTGATTCAGATTTTTAAATTTAATTCTGCCCTGTTTTATATTATAGCAAGTTATTCAACATACGGGGTGTTACATTCTCCCCTACTTAAAGGATTTCGTCCCCGAAATCTCTAAGTCAAGAAGAACGTATCCTACCATCCAAACAACCATCTACTAAGCCATCAAACACTGGCATCCATTGTCCTTAGAGTTTCTAATGCTGTATGAACATATGCAAAGAGTGTGTGTATATGTTCCCTGTCTAATGCAAAATCAGGCGGTCTACTGATTCAGTTGACCTCCTTAATGCAAACCATGATAGTGCCATGCATCCAATATGTATGCGAAAGAACCCTATCGAGACATACTATTTCTACATGAGTGCACAATCATTCACCAAAATGCATCATCCATATGATAGCACAACCATTATACATCCATTAATATAGCTACCTACACACAATTATATGCAATATGCAATATGAAGTGATTGAGCCGATCTAGTGCCTAGAGTGTGTGTATATGCATCCACGAGCAACCACTAGCAACCACTTGCATCCACTTGCATCCATCAATCATAACATGTCTCAAACACATGTTTCAACCATAGGTTTACCCTATCTAAAGGTCAAAGGTACTAATGAGAGGACATACTAAAGATAAGATAAGTACTAGACAAACGATAAAGGAGAAGTTAAAAGACATACCCTCAAAAAGGAATGGGTACAGTGAACGCATCTTCGCTTCTGTCTCCCAAGTAGCATTGCCCTCATCCTCTCCCCATTGCACTTTGACTAGTCGAACCTCCCTATTTCTCAACTTCCTAATCTCTGACCCAAGGATGCGGGTAGGAGCTCGTCGAATAGTCGCATCACGCTCTACCTCCACTTCTCTAAGCAAACTCGGCTCTACCACCTCTGCGGTCTCATGTAGGCACTTCCTCAAATGTGACACATGGAATACGTCATGCACCCCATTAAGTCTCTCGGGTAAATCCACTCTATATGCCATCCGTCCAATCCTCTCCTTAATAGGAAACGGTCCTACAAATCTTGGTGCTAACTTCCCAACGGACCCAAAGCGAACAACAATCCGTAATGGAGATACTTTGACAAAGACCATGTCCCCAACATCAAACTCCAGATCCGTCCTCCTCTTATCCACGTAAGATTTTTGTCTGTCTTGCGCCGCTTTCATCCTTCTTCGAATCAAATCAATCTTTTTCGAAGTCTCTCTAACCATATCAGGCCCAAGCAAGATCTTATCCGTAGATTCCCACCAACATGTAGGTGATCGACAAGGCCTTCCATAAAGAGCTTCGAAAGGAGCCATACCAATACTGGACTGAAAGCTGTTATTATACGCGAACTCCACCAATGGAAGATGCTCTTCCCATGTACCTCCAAAATCCAAGATACAAAGCCTCAAAAGGTCTGCCAGAACACGATTCACCCTCTCGGTCTGGCCGTCCGTCTGAGGATGATATGCGGTGCTCAAACACAACTGAGTCCCCACTGCTTCTTGCAAACTCTTCCAAAACTCGCTAGTGAAGATAGGATCTCGATCACTCACTATGCTAGAGGGTACCCCATGCAATCGAACTATCTCTCCAAGATAAACTGAAGCTAGCCATGGAGCAGTCCTCTTGCTCTTCACGGGTATGAAATGGGCGCTCTTAGTTAGTCTGTCTACCACAACCCAAATTCCCGTATTACCCTTCCTTGATCTCGGTAACCCATCAATAAAATCCATCGAGACGCTATCCCACTTCCATTGCGGAACTTCCAATGGGTGAAGCAACCCACCAGGTTTCTTTTGCTCCGCTTTCACTTGCTGGCACACCAAGCATCTAGCGACATACTCGGCCACATCTTTCTTCATACCGACCCAAAAGAAAACTCGCTTCATGTCCTGATACATCTTGTCCCCACCGGGATGAATGGTCATCCTAGAACGGTGTGCATCATCAAGAATAGCCTTCCTCAAACCCTCATCTTGCGGTACACAAAGTCTACCGTCTCTACGCAAGCACCCCCTATCGTCTAGGGTGTACCTACTCAAATGGCCGGACGACTCCCCCCTTATGAGCCTCTCTACTAACTCAAACAACTGTGGGTCGTCCCGCTGTGCCTCGCCAATCCGTCCCAAAAGAGTAGGTCTGACCTCTAAGGATGCTAGCAAACCGGGTACAAAATCAACGGAAGGTCTGAAATCAAACATCGAGATAAATTCCAAGCTTCGTCGTTCCACGAACAATGGACTCAAGGACAACCTTTTTCTGCTCAAGGCGTCCGCCACCACGTTACCCTTGCCAGGGGTATATGCTATCTCGAAATCATAGGATGCTAAGAACTCCATCCACCTTTGCTGTCTCAAGTTCAAATCCTTCTGAGAAAACAAGTACTTCAATGATTTGTGGTCAGTGAACAATTCGAACCTTTCTCCAAGAAGATAATGGCGCCAAATCTTAAGCGCAAAAACAATAGCGGCCAACTCTAGATCATGGGTAGGGTAATTTTTCTCATGCTTTCTCAACTGCCTTCCACCATAGGCTATTACCCTTCCCTCTTGCATTAAGACTGCGCCCAGTCCTGTCCCACAAGCATCGGTATAGACAACAAATGGCTTACTCCCATCTGGCAACACTAAGACTGGGGCTGTGGTTAAAGCTCTCTTTAACTGTCGGAACGCATCATCACAATCTACGTCCCATGCGAAGGCCAGATTCTTCTTTGTCAAGCGAGTTAATGGGGCTGATATATTCGCGAAGTCCTTGATAAACTTCCTATAATAGCCAGCTGTAATGGCGCGTTTTGTTAGCTGTCGAATAATTAATTTATTTAATGATTTATATATCGATTTGGCGATATCGATAACTTAAAGTACAACGTTCGAACTTATAATTTATAATTATAATTAAAACGAACCTGAAACGTCGCGGCAGTTCGCAATTTGGCGATTTGAACTTCAACTGAATGTACATGATTCATTTTAAGCCGGATTTTTGTGAAACAAGAAACGTGTGGAGCTGGTGGAGTATATCTTTCTAGTGGAAGAGAAAAATCAGGATTTCGTCGTGTTGAAGTGGATTTGAGGATATGAACTGATTGGAATTTGATATTAGAGTTCGAATGAAATTCGATTTGGATTTGAGGATATGAACTGATTGGAATTTGATGGAAATAACATTGGTATATGTTGAAGTGGTAGCAGATGAAAGGGATAGAGTTAAATGCCCGACAAAAAGGTACAAGTTTATATCATATTTGAGTTTGGATTTTATGAGCCGAATTAGCAAGCCGCTTAGCTATTTTGATTTCCCTTTGGATTGGAGGAGGCCTAGAGAGGCGAGTTGTGGTTTGACGTATTGAGCCGTACAAAGGAGGTTATGGCGAAATTTTTCGAAAATTTAAGGCGTTAGAAAATTTTCAGAATTTTTGAAAATTTTAGTTGGTCGGAAATGAATTAATAAATTAATTAAAATTTAATGGGTCCAGTCGAAACTGAAATTTAGAGGTAAAAAGATCTTTAAATCTTGTTAGTAGAGTTAGTAGCATTTTTCTAACTTAGCAATTTCGAGGACGAAATTATTTTAAGGGGGGAAGTCTGTAATGGCGCGTTTTGTTAGCTGTCGAACAATTAATTTATTTAATGATTTATATATCGATTTGGCGATATCGATAACTTAAAGTACAACGTTCGAACTTATAATTTATAATTATAATTAAAACGAACCTGAAACGTCACGGCAGTTCGCAATTTGGCGATTTGAACTTCAACTGAATGTACATGATTCATTTTAAGCCGGATTTTTGTGAAACAAGAAACGTGTGGAGCTGGTGGAGTATATCTTTCTAGTGGAAGAGAAAAATCAGGATTTCGTCGTGTAGATTTTGATGTACGTCCAAATCAAATTTCAGAAAAGTCTCTGTAGAATTCCTTTATAATTTGCGACGCTTTATATACGTTATAAAAGGATTTTCGATATGAATTGAATATCGATAAATCTGAAATCTGAAATATCAAACTGTAAATTCGGATATGATATTCTGGAGCTGTATGATATCATATGTGGAGATATACGATAATATAAATTTATTTATATTTAATTTAATTTATTTAAATATATTTATATATTTAAATCGTCTATTTAGAGCTTTAAAAATAGCCACTTTTGCAAACGAAGTCGGAATTCGACGAAACTAATTTTGTTGGATCCGCAATATCAAATAGTTGTTAAATTTCCAGTTTCGTGATTTTTAGAGACACTGTGTGGCCGTACGGATTTTTAGAGTGAGAAACAGTCAGTATTTTGACGGGTAAAAATACACTGTGTGAGCATATGGAGTCGGAATTCGACGAAACCAGTTTCGTTGGGACCATAATGTCGAACTCTAGCTACATGTCCAGTTTCATGATTTTTGGGCATCGTGTGTGATCACACGGATTTTTAGAATGCTTAAACAAATATTAAATAGTAAAATGATTAAAATATCTTAAGTTATGAGTGGACAAAACTAGGCCACCAATCCTTTTCTCAGCCACACAGTAAACTCATTCCCTTATATAACAATCTTTGGCCGTCACATTGATTTTTCCAGTAGAAAACCCTTTCGATCCTCATCAAAATAAAAAGAAAACAAAATTAAAATGTATAAATCTTGGTACTTATGTATTTGGGTTCCTCAGTTGATTTCCGACGTTGCTATGCATGTTTCAGCGGGTTCGAAGTCCTCTGTGTGGTTCGATTTTCAAACTGTAGCTCCTAGGGTTGATTTAATTGAGAGTTTTGTGCAACGATTTGAAGTTTTGAAACCATATTCGAATTTAGGGGTGGATTTGGCACCCGTGTGCAAACTGTGGGATCGTTCGGTGGTCATCACCATCGTTGGGTGTATGATAGAGCGCGACAGATCCTGTAGTCGCGATTTGCAGGATGGGTGCGAGGTGGACCTTTTCAGTATGAGGTGATAGAGATTTTTGAGGAGATGACGATGGTGGCTCCGGTTTGAAGTTCAGTGATGTATCGATGGAGAAAGGGGAAGTTGAAATCGGCGGCCATGATGTTTGTTTCAAGAGCAGGCTACAGTTTGAAACATCGGGGAAGAAGGGTTGGCAGATAAGCTTTTGATGTGGTGGTGGACCAAGGATTTAATGGGTAAGGCCCATCTAGAAAAAAAGGTTTAGTTTTAATTTAATTTAAATGTGTGTATAACTTGTAAATTCAATAACAATTCCATACGATATCAGAATTTCAAACCGTGGGATCCGTTGGGATCGTATGGACGAGCACTCCACAATGAAACTGACTGGAATTCCATCCAAGCTCGTTACAATTTATTGCAAAATAAATTGTCCAGCTGGATAAAGCGATGGTTATCGTCATTGACGATGATCGTCCAAATGTGAGTAAATCTCACTAACTCTGAACAGTTTATAATTTCATGTTGTATTGTTAGGACTGTTAAAATTGACTGTTTGACTATGTGTTGATTGTTTGATTGAACTGCTAGTCAGTTAGTTAAATTTCTATATTGATTCTGTTTAACAGAATATATCATATGGAACTGAAAGTAATGTTATCTATATTGTCTAACATCTGTGATGCAGGGAACAGGTTGGAGGAATCCGACTGGATTCCTCAACAGTTATTTTATTGTTTTTCATATATTGTTATATGATGTGATATAAAATCTGTGGGCGATTATATGTGCTTGGACGATATTGAACATCGTGATTTGATATGATTGAATACCATAACATACCGAAATGTTGATAAGGGGATTTTCAATGTTTATATTGAAAATGAATCTTATTTATAAAATCGATAGGATTTTATAAAAGGAAAACATTTATTTAATTAGGAAATAAATAAATGAAAAAGGAAACATTTATTTAGAAAATAAATGGAATAAAGGAACATTTATTTAGACTATAAATAAATGGAATAAAGGAATATTTATTTGGGAAATAAATAAAGGAACATTTATTTAGATTATAAATAAATGGAATAAAGGAATATTTATTTAGGGAATAAATAAAGGAACACTTGTTCGGAAAATAAATAGAATTATACAAGGATAGATTTAAACACGTGCTTCGCACACAAGTATAACACGATATGGATTTTAAGGAGATATTGTAGAAGTAGGAATTATAACCAGAGTGTGATAAAAGGATTAAACAAAGTAATTGGTTAGGTTAACCAAAGCAAGTTAGTCGAGTTAAACAAAGTAATTTGTTAGGTTAACTAAAGCAAGTTAGTCGAGTTAATCAAAGTAATTGGTTAAGTTAACCAAAGTAAATTAGTTAAGATAAACTAAGTGGTTAATCGAAGTGAATTAGTTAAGTTAAACTAATTGGTAAATCAAAGTGAATTAGTTGCGTCAAACTAAGTGACTTAGTTAAGATAAACTAATTTGTAAATCGAAGCGAATTAGCTGCGTCAAACTAAGTGAATTAGTCAAGTTAAACTAATTGGTTAATCGAAGTAAATTTGTTGGGTTAATCAAAGTGAATTAGCTGAGTTAAAATAAGTAAATCGGTTAGAGTTAATCAAAGTGAATTAACTAAGTTAAACTAAGTGGATTAGTTCAGTTAATCGAGACAAGTAAATCAAGTTAGGTTAAACCATTTGAGTTAACCAGTTGGGTTAAACCATTTGAGTTAACCAGTTAAAGTTTACCAGTTAAAGATAAACAGTTAGAGTTGACCAGTTAAAGTTGACCAGTTAAAGTTGACCAGTTAGAGTTGACCAGTTAGAGTTATCCAAGTGGAGTTAATCGAGTAGAGTTGCTGAATATCACTTATTCGAAGTAGAGTTATCGAATATAGTATATTCGAGGGAAGAGTAATCGAATATAGTTTATTCGAGTGGAGAAATCAAATGTTATTCATTTGAGAAGAGTTACCGAATATTATTTATTCGAAGAGTAGTTATCGAATATTGGTTATTCGAAGTTAGTTAATCCAAAGAAGTTATTCGAAGAGTTAATCCAAAGGAGTTATTCGGAGTTAGTTAATCCAAAGGAGTTATTCGAAGATTAGTTAATCCAAAGGAGTTAGTCGAAGAGTTAATCGAATATAGTTATTCGAAAGAAAGTGTTAATCGAATATAATTATTCGAGTAAAGTTAAAAGAGTTAATCGAATATAATTTATTCGAATAGAGTTAGAGAAGTTAATCGAATATAGTTCATTCGAATAGTGTTGGAGGAGATATCGAATATAGTTTATTCGATAGGATAGAAGTGAATATAATTTATCAATTAAATTATTCGAATGAGTTATTCGAAGGAGTAAATCAAATTAAGTTAATCGATTAGAGTTGAGTTAATCGATTTGGGTTAAGTTAAGTTATCGAGTTAAGTAATCGAGTTAAGAAATCGATTTGAGATAATCGAGTTAAGAAAATCAAGTTGAGTTAATCGAATAAGTTGTTCGATAAGAGTAAATCCATTTAAGTTAAATCGGATGTTAGTTATTCGATAAGAATTGACACATTTAAGAAAATCGAATATTTGTTATTCGATAAGAGCTAATGAAATAGAGCCAACCAAGAAGAGTTATTCGAATATTAGTTAGGAGTTAATCGAAATAGAGTTTATCGAATATCAGTTATTAAAAAGGGAGAGTTAATCGAATAGGGATAACTCAAAAGAGAGTTATACGTCGAATTCGATTATAGCGAATTCGGGAAAGTACTATTTACTTTCCAGGGTTTAAATCAAGATTTAGTTATTGATTTAGAAATTAGGTGTCTGTTAAATTATTCGAGTTAGGAGATAAAGTTATAATTTAGGTTAGACATTGCAGTAGTAGGAATTATAACGTTATAGTTATAATCAAACGTTTTCATATAAGAAGTAGATTCGTAACCTGAATCCGAGAATTTGCGTAAACAGATGATTGGAAAAAGTGAGTGACGAGCATCACCTATTTCACAGTAAAGGACGTTGTTCAATTAAGGTCTGAGAGGTAATTATACCCCAACTTGATTGACTTCAGAATTGACAAAGGAATAGTTGTGGTTCGATAGAAAATGTTGATTTGAAATATAGTTAAGTAATAAGCGATTAATGGATTAAGCGTAACGATGTTTTATACAACGTTCATTGGAAATCCGTAAAAGAGTTTTGGAAACGTTTTCCAAATATAGTCAGATATGTTTTCTAAACATAGAAAATGAAATGTTTTCATGATAAGAATTTAAGAAATAGAGTTAAGCAAATTCAGAAACTGACTGGAGAGGGTAAGTTGAACGGTTTTCTAAGTGACGATCTGATGTTGGTTTCGACCTTACGGATTGATACTTAGAGAATTGTTCTCATACTAGTTACAGTTAGGGACTGATAGTTGCGAAATAATAGTGATGTGAAAATAAGCTATGGAAATGTTTTCCAATGATTAATAACATATATTTTCTAAATGTATGAAATAAGGAAATATGAACATATATATGTATATGATGATTGATCGATCGAATTTTCATTTGGAAATAAGATCGTTGTTTGTACACAGACATGTTTTCATTTGATAGTTGAATCACAGACTATCAAAGTTTTGACCCATTTACGTTGTAAATATGGAGAGACCGGTTGGATTATTATCCGAAGAACCACTCCGTATTAGCATAAGCGTTGCGAATCAAGTACGCCGAAGATAATTGAAGACGGAGTGTAGTGCAAGGGCTATTGTGAAAAGCCTAGGTAGGATGGATTCACTAAATAGTGCCTTCGGTTTATTCAGTCCCAGAACAACGTATATGGACGAGTGTCTGACAAAGTATTCTTAACGAATCATATGTTGATCTCTTTAAATGTATTACGTTGGTGGCGGAGAAATTCGTTTCTCTTAGCTTTTATACTCGTGATGCCTTGAGAAATCGATAATGATTTGGCAGGTATGACGATGTGGCATTCAAAGTAATTGAAGCAATAATCTGTCAAAGTGATAAATGTGACCTCAAACCTCACCACCGGGAAATAACAGAAGTTGGGCTAGGCAGCATGGCTAGTTGGGCCATACCCAAGCAGGGTGTATTATCACCATCTAGAGAATATTCAATTGTACTTCTTTATAGTCTATTTCAATGCTGTCCCTTATCGGGAAGGATGGTTGCTGATCCCAACCATCGGTGATAATATATTCGTTACACTCAAGCTAAATGAGTGGACGGTCATGTGTGGCCGGGTTGCAAGACGTTCTTGTTGAACCCTAGTGTATCTCCTCTAGAGTACACTGATCGGGAGGTGCTCCCATATCTTGTCTGTTGGAATCCAATCTCCAATAAGCGCTCACGGTTTATTTGTATACTATGTATGTGGAACGTGAGATGCAAGCGTTCTGCTAGATTGATATCTATTTGTATTTAGACATTATTATAATATCAGAAAAATATCCTTTATTTAACCAAGTGTTGGAGTTTTATTCACACCAGTCCCATGACTGACCCGGAGTTTATTTTGTTTGTTTTCCCTAAACTCTTGGGTGCCTAAATTTGTACGGGCAGTCAAGTAGTCGGGATTTTTCAGATACACTTGGAGAGCTTGGAGCAGGAGGCTTCAGGATTATAGCTATTATTATTCCGCTGTGTTGTTAAGTGTTGTACTTTGAAATGGTATGTATATACGAGTACTGATTTGTATTTCAAAGTTATGTTATATTTTATTCGTTCCGCTGTGAGATTTGTGTTTACTCTGATGATGTAAGTTCTTCTTCTTCTTCTATTCTATTAGTTCTATCTTTTCTTCCTCACCCTCTACTTTCTTTCACTAATGTCTCGGGATTTTCGACTCTCGAGGAGTCGAAAATTTCCAGCCGTTACAGTTGGTATCAGAGCTTAAGTTAAGTGATTACCTTGGCTCTGTGGCATAACTCGATAGAGATGGGATTAGTAATATCCTAGATTGAGTTTGAGTGTATATATATGAGCGCGTAATTGTTATTCAATATAAAATGGTTTTATATTGTGGAGACTCATTGGTTGAGTGGCTTATGAATTCTGGTCGATCAGTTGATCCACTGTATCGATAAGGGTTACTAAACACTCGAATACGATGAACCGTCATGGTATGTTTTGAAAGAGGGTAAATGAAATAATTTTTCCCAAAATATATTTGTTATAGAAGAAATATACATCTTGAAATTATTATAGTATATTGATTGTGTTGGTTGTTATTATAATCGAATAAGATTATAAAAGGGTGAAATGGTTATAAATGACCAATCAGAATTCATATGAATGTAATATATGAAATAGTTTGAATTAAATATGAATTTAAATCAGAATTTGGAATTTAAAATAAGGAAATTTTAAGTTTCTGGGAGATTTTGAAAATGTTTTTCAAATTGAAAATGATATATATTGAACTCACTTCGAAAGCTGGAAAATAGATTCTGATGATGAATCTAGACATCATCAGTGTTCATTTTCGAGTTCTAAGTGACGGATTACTACCAAAGGTTTTGTTTTTGAATTGTTTTGAGAAAACAAGTTGTTTAGAAATTCAAAGGTTTTGAATTGGCATTATGATTTCAAATTGATTTGAAAGAAACCCAGAAACTTAAGTTCTGGAATTAAAATTTAACTAATGAAGTTAAATAAAATGAGATGGTAAAAATAAAATTGAAATATAACTTGAACCGAGTTAAATAAAATTGAATTGGATTAGAGATAATCAAGAATGGAACCAAATTGATAAGTCAATAATTTGGAATTTGATATTAGAGTTCGAATGAAATTCGATTTGGATTTGAGGATATGAACTGATTGGAATTTGATGGAAATAACATTGGTATATGTTGAAGTGGTAGCAGATGAAAGGGATAGAGTTAAATGCCCGACAAAAAGGTACAAGTTTATATCATATTTGAGTTTGGATTTTATGAGCCGAATTAGCAAGCCGCTTAGCTATTTTGATTTCCTTTTGGATTGGAGGAGGCCTAGAGAGGCGAGTTGTGGTTTGACGTATTGAGCCGTACAAAGGAGGTTATGGCGAAATTTTTCGAAAATTTAAGGCGTTTGAAAATTTTCAGAATTTTTGAAAATTTTAGTTGGTCGGAAATGAATTAATAAATTAATTAAAATTTAATGGGTCCAGTCGAAACTGAAATTTAGAGGTAAAAAGATCTTTAAATCTTGTTAGTAGAGTTAGTAGCATTTTTCTAACTTAGCAATTTCGAGGACGAAATTATTTTAAGGGGGGAAGTCTGTAATGGCGCGTTTTGTTAGCTGTCGAACAATTAATTTATTTAATGATTTATATATCGATTTGGCGATATCGATAACTTAAAGTACAACGTTCGAACTTATAATTTATAATTATAATTAAAACGAACCTGAAACGTCGCGGCAGTTCGCAATTTGGCGATTTGAACTTCAACTGAATGTACATGATTCATTTTAAGCCGGATTTTTGTGAAACAAGAAACGTGTGGAGCTGGTGGAGTATATCTTTCTAGTGGAAGAGAAAAATCAGGATTTCGTCGTGTAGATTTTGATGTACGTCCAAATCAAATTTCAGAAAAGTCGCTGTAGAATTCCTTTATAATTTGCGACGCTTTATATACGTTATAAAAGGATTTTCGATATGAATTGAATATCGATAAATCTGAAATCTGAAATATCAAACTGTAAATTCGGATATGATATTCTGGAGCTGTACGATATCATATGTGGAGATATACGATAATATAAATTTATTTATATTTAATTTAATTTATTTAAATATATTTATATATTTAAATCGTCTATTTAGAGCTTTAAAAATAGCCACTTTTGCAAACGAAGTCGGAATTCGACGAAACTAATTTTGTTGGATCCGCAATATCAAATAGTTGTTAGATTTCCAGTTTCGTGATTTTTAGAGACACTGTGTGGCCGTACGGATTTTTAGAGTGAGAAATAGTCAGTATTTTGATGGGTAAAAATACGCTGTGTGAGCATACGGAGTCGGAATTCGACGAAACCAGTTTCGTTGGGACCGTAATGTCGAACTCTAGCTACATGTCCAGTTTCATGATTTTTGGGCATCGTGTGTGATCACACGGATTTTTAGAATGCTTAAACAAATATTAAATAGTAAAATGATTAAAATATCTTAAGTTATGAGTGGACAAAACTAGGCCACCAATCCTTTTCTCAGCCACACAGTAAACTCATTCCCCTATATAACAATCTTTGGCCGTCACATTGATTTTTCCAGCAGAAAACCCTTTCGATCCTCATCAAAATAAAAAGAAAACCAAATTAAAATGTATAAATCTTGGTACTTATGTATTTGGGTTCCTCAGTTGATTTCCGACGTTGCTATGCATGTTTCAGCGGGTTCGAAGTCCTCTGTGTGGTTCGATTTTCAAACCGTAGCTCCTAGGGTTGATTTAATTGAGAGTTTTGTGCAACGATTTGAAGTTTTGAAACCATATTCGAATTTAGGGGTGGATTTGGCACCCGTGTGCAAACTGTGGGATCGTTCGGTGGTCATCACCATCGTTGGGTGTCTGATAGAGCGCGACAGATCCTGTAGTCGCGATTTTCAGGATGGGTGCGAGGTGGACCTTTTCAGTATGAGGTGATAGAGATTTTTGAGGAGATGACGATGGTGGCTCCGGTTTGAAGTTCAGTGATGTATCGATGGAGAAAGGGGAAGTTGAAATCGGCGACCATGATGTTTGTTTCAAGAGCAGGCTACGGTTTGAAACATCGGGGAAGAAGGGTTGGCAGATAGGCTTTTGATGTGGTGGTGGACCAAGGATTTAATGGGTAAGGCCCATCTAGAAAAAAAGGTTTAGTTTTAATTTAATTTAAATGTGTGTATAACTTGTAAATTCAATAACAATTCCATACGATATCAGAATTTCAAACCGTGGGATCCGTTGGGATCGTATGGACGAGCACTCCACAATGAAACTGACTGGAAGTCCATCCGAGCTCGTTACAATTTATTGCAAAATAAATTGTCCAGCTGGATAAAGCGATGGTTATCGTCATTGACGATGATCGTCCAAATGTGAGTAAATCTCACTAACTCTGAACAGTTTATAATTTCATGTTGTATTGTTAGGACTGTTAAAATTGACTATTTGACTGTGTGTTGATTGTTTGATTGAACTGCTAGTCAGTTAGTTAAATTTCTATATTGATTCTGTCTAACAGAATATATCATATGGAACTGAAAGTAATGTTATCTATATTGTCTAACATCTGTGATGCAGGGAACAGGTTGGAGGAATCCGACTGGATTCCTCAACAGTTATTTTATTGTTTTTCATATATTGTTATATGATGTGATATAAAATCTGTGGGCGATTATATGTGCTTGGACGATATTGAACATCGTGATTTGATATGATTGAATTCCATAACATACCGAAATGTTGATAAGGGGATTTTCAATGTTTATATTGAAAATGAATCTTATTTATAAAATCGATAGGATTTTATAAAAGGAAAACATTTATTTAATTAGGAAATAAATAAATGAAAAAGGAAACATTTATTTAGAAAATAAATGGAATAAAGGAACATTTATTTAGACTATAAATAAATGGAATAAAGGAATATTTATTTGGGAAATAAATAAAGGAACATTTATTTAGATTATAAATAAATGGAATAAAGGAATATTTATTTAGGGAATAAATAAAGGAACACTTGTTCGGAAAATAAATAGAATTATACAAGGATAGATTTAAACACGTGCTTCGTACACAAGTATAACACGATATGGATTTTAAGGAGATATTGTAGAAGTAGGAATTATAACCAGAGTGTGATAAAAGGATTAAACAAAGTAATTGGTTAGGTTAACCAAAGCAAGTTAGTCGAGTTAAACAAAGTAATTTGTTAGGTTAACTAAAGCAAGTTAGTCGAGTTAATCAAAGTAATTGGTTAAGTTAACCAAAGTAAATTAGTTAAGATAAACTAAGTGGTTAATCGAAGTGAATTAGTTAAGTTAAACTAATTGGTAAATCAAAGTGAATTAGTTGCGTCAAACTAAGTGACTTAGTTAAGATAAACTAATTTGTAAATCGAAGTGAATTAGTTGCGTCAAACTAAGTGAATTAGTCAAGTTAAACTAATTGGTTAATCGAAGTAAATTTGTTGGGTTAATCAAAGTGAATTAGCTGAGTTAAAATAAGTAAATCGGTTAGAGTTAATCAAAGTGAATTAACTAAGTTAAACTAAGTGGATTAGTTCAGTTAATCGAGACAAGTAAATCAAGTTAGGTTAAACCATTTGAGTTAACCAGTTGGGTTAAACCATTTGAGTTAACCAGTTAATGATAAACAGTTAGAGTTGACCAGTTAAAGTTGACCAGTTAAAGTTGACCAGTTAGAGTTGACCAGTTAGAGTTATCCAAGTGGAGTTAATCGAGTAGAGTTGTCGAATATCACTTATTCGAAGTAGAGTTATCGAATATAGTATATTCGAGGGAAGAGTAATCGAATATAGTTTATTTGAGTGGAGAAATCAAATGTTATTCATTTGAGAAGAGTTACCGAATATTATTTATTCGAAGAGTAGTTATCGAATATTGGTTATTCGAAGTTAGTTAATCCAAAGAAGTTATTCGAAGAGTTAATCCAAAGGAGTTATTCGGAGTTAGTTAATCCAAAGGAGTTATTCGAAGATTAGTTAATCCGAAGGAGTTAGTCAAAGAGTTAATCGAATATAGTTATTCGAAAGAAAGTGTTAATCGAATATAGTTATTCGAGTAAAGTTAAAAGAGTTAATCGAATATAATTTATTCGAATAGAGTTAGAGAAGTTAATCGAATATAGTTCATTCGAATAGTGTTGGAGGAGATATCGAATATAGTTTATTCGATATGATAGAAGTGAATATAATTTATCAATTAAGTTATTCGAATGAGTTTTTCGAAGGAGTTAATCAAATTAAGTTAACCGATTAGAGTTGAGTTAATCGATTTGGGTTAAGTTAAGTTATCGAGTTAAGTAATCGAGTTAAGAAATCGAGTTGAGATAATCGAGTTAAGAAAATCAAGTTGAGTTAATCGAATAAGTTGTTCGATAAGAGTAAATCCATTTAAGTTAAATCGGATGTTAGTTATTTGATAAGAATTGACACATTTAAGAAAATCGAATATTTGTTATTCGATAAGAGCTAATGAAATAGAGCCAACCAAGAAGAGTTATTCGAATATTAGTTATTCGATAGGAGTTAATCGAAATAGAGTTTATCGAATATCAATTATTAAAAAGGGAGAGTTAATCGAATAGGGATTACTCGAAAGAGAGTTATACGTCGAATTCGATTATAGCGAATTCGGGAAAGTACTATTTACTTTCCAGGGTTTAAATCAAGATTTAGTTATTGATTTAGAAATTAGGTGTCTGTTAAATTATTCGAGTTAGGAGATAAAGTTATAATTTAGGTTAGACATTGCAGAAGTAGGAATTATAACGTTATAGTTATAATCAAACGTTTTCATATAAGAAGTAGATTCGTAACCTGAATCCGAGAATTTGCGTAAACAGATGATTGGAAAAAGTGAGTGACGAGCTTCACCTATTTCACAGTAAAGGACGTTGTTCAATTAAGGTCTGAGAGGTAATTATACCCCAACTTGATTGACTTCAGAATTGACAAAGGAATAGTTGTGGTTCGATAGAAAAGGTTGATTTGAAATATAGTTAAGTAATAAGCGATTAATGGATTAAGCGTAACGATGTTTTATACAACGTTCATTGGAAATCCGTAAAAGAGTTTGGGAAACGTTTTCCAAATATAGTCAGATATGTTTTCTAAACATAGAAAATGAAATGTTTTCATGATAAGAATTTAAGAAATAGAGTTAAGCAAATTCAGAAACTGACTGGAGAGGGTAAGTTGAACGGTTTTCTAAGTGACGATCTGATGTTGGTTTCGACCTTCCGGATTGATACTTAGAGAATTGTTCTCATACTAGTTACAGTTAGGGACCGATAGTTGCGAAATAATAGTGATGTGAAAATAAGCTATGGAAATATTTTCCAATGATTAATAACATATATTTTCTAAATGTATGAAATAAGGAAATATGAACATATATATGTATATGATGATTGATCGATCGAATTTTCATTTGGAAATAAGATCGTTGTTTGTACACAGACATGTTTTCATTTGATAGTTGAATCACAGACTATCAAAGTTTTGACCCATTTACGTTGTAAATATGGAGAGACCGGTTGGATTATTATCCGAAGAACCACTCCGTATTAGCATAAGCGTTGCGAATCAAGTACGCTGAAGATAATTGAAGACGGAGTGAAGTGCAAGGGATATTGTGAAAAGCCTAGGTAGGATGGATTCACTGAATAGTGCCTTCAGTTTATTCAGTCCCAGAACAACGTATATGGACGAGTGTCTGACAAAGTATTCTTAACGAATCATATGTCGATCTCTTTAAATGTATTACGTTGGTGGCGGAGAAATTCGTTTCTCTTAGCTTTTATACTCGTGATGCCTTGAGAAATCGATAATGATTTGGTGGGTATGACGATGTGGCATTCAAAGTAATTGAAGCAATAATCTGTCAAAGTGATAAATGTGACCTCAAACCTCACCACCGGGAAATAACAGAAGTTGGGCTAGGCAGCATGGCTAGTTGGGCCATACCCAAGCAAGGTGTATTATCACCATCTAGAGAATATTCAATTGTACTTCTTTATAGTCTATTTCAATGATGTCCCTTATCGGGAAGGATGGTTGCTGATCCCAACCATCGATGATAATATATTCGTTACACTCAAGCTAAATGAGTGGACGGTCATGTGTGGCCGGGTTGCAAGACGTTCTTGTTGAACCCTAGTGTATCTCCTCTAGAGTACTGATCGGGAGGTGCTCCCATACCTTGTCTGTTGGAATCCAATCTCCAATAAGCGCTCACGGTTTATTTGTATACTATGTATGTGGAACGTGAGATGCAAGCGTTCTGCTAGATTGATATCTATTTGTATTTAGACATTATTATAATATCAGAAAGATATCCTTTATTTAACCAAGTGTTGGAGTTTTATTCACACCAGTCCCATGACTGACCCGGATTTCATTTTGTTTGTTTCCCCTAAACTCTTGGGTGCCTAAATTTGTACGGGCAGTCAAGTAGTCGGGATTTTTCAGATACACTTGGAGAGCTTGGAGCAGGAGGCTTCAGGATTATAGCTATTATTATTCCGCTGTGTTGTTAAGTGTTGTACTTTGAAATGGTATGTATATACGAGTACTGATTTGTATTTCAAAGTTATGTTATATTTTATTCGTTCCGCTGTGAGATTTGTGTTTACTCTGATGATGTAAGTTCTTCTTCTTCTTCTATTCTATTAGTTCTATCTTTTCTTCCTCACCCTCTACTTTCTTTCACTAACGTCTCGGGATTTTCGACTCTCGAGGAGTCGGAAATTTCCAGCTGTTACACCAGCCAACTCCAAGAAACTCCTCACCTCGGTAGCATTCTTCGGAACCTTCCAATCTTGAATGGACACTACCTTCGCGGGATCCACAGCCATCCCTTCCTTGGAGACCACGTGCCCCAAGAACCGCACTTCCTTCCTCCAGAAGTGACATTTAGAGAATTTAGCCTTAAGGCTATGCGCTCGAAGAGTCTCTAACACTTCCCTAAGATGTAGGGCATGCTCTTCTTCACTCTTAGAAAATACTAAGATGTCATCCACAAAGACCACCACGAACTTGTTAAGGTACTCCCTGAACACCCTACTCATCAAATCAACAAAGTATGCAGGGGCGTTCGTCAAACCAAATGGCATCACCAGCCACTCATAGAAACCATCCGGAGTCCTAAAGGCAGTCTTGTCTATGCTATCCTCAGCCACTCTCAACTGATGAAACCCCGTGGCCAAGTCCAACTGCGAAAACACTGAGGCGCCAACCAACTGATCAAAGAGATCATCAATCCTTGGCAATGGGTGTCTATTCTTCTTTGTGAGCTTGTTGAGTTCTCTATAGTCTACACAAAGTCTGAGGGACCCATCCGCCTTCATGGAAAAAACTACTGGAGCACCCCACTCCGATATACTTCGTCTTATGAACCCCTTCTCAAGCAACTCCCCTACTTGCTTATGGAGTTCCCTCCTCTCACGAGGAGCCATGTGGCACACTGGTAAAGATACTGGTTTAGCATTGTCCACCAGATATATTCGGAAGTCTATCTCCCGCCTCGGAGGTAAGCCCTTCACCTCCTCAAACACATACGAGTATTCCCGGACCACTCTAACAGATCGCAAACTCTCGACTGAAGCGTCAAGCGATTCAAGATAACTTAGCATAACAGAATCTATGGGATTACAAGAGATCACGAGAGTATTCCCCAAGCGGGTCATGAGCCTAACAACTCTCCTTTCGCAATCAAGAACGGCACCATTACTGGATAACCAGTCCATGCCCAAAATAAACCCATAGCCCGTGAAGCCCAAAACAAAAGCATCACATCTAAACTCATCGCTAAGTATAGAAATCTTCAAACCCAAACATATCATGGACAAATAAGTGGAGCCCCCAATTGGGTTTGAAACAACCAAGGGATCATCTACTAGACAGGTGTCTAAGTGCAGTGACTCAACTAATGATGATGAGATAAACAAATGTGATGCGCCAGAGTCAAACAATGTACGGACAGGATGATCAAACAGAAAAACCAGACTTTCAACGGAAATAGTGCTACCTCTTTCCTGAGTCGGTGGAACCGCGAGATCCTGAACTTGCCCCCTTACCTGACCTGGTGCCATAAGAGCTTGCACCTGTCCTCTTGAGGTAGATCCCGTCCTTTGCCCCTTCTTAGGGCAATCCTTCACTAGATGCCCTGCTTCGCCACAGTGGAAGCAGCCAGTCTTCTTCTTCTTTCGACAATCTTTTCTTAGGTGGCCTGGTGTCCCACAATTGAAGCACTTCTTCTTTCCCTTGCCACCGTTGCCTTTCCCCCCTTGTTTTGCTGTTGCTGTTGAGGTCTCTTTTGATCTCCTTTCTTCTCGGGTGTCGTATTAGCATTGGGACCCTTCTCTTCCTCATGCATGAGTGCCATGTCTACTAGCTTCTCAAAGGTGGCCCTCGTAGGGATGTGAGTCATAGCCAATCCATGCATCGGTTCATTCAAGCCCTTAACGAACCTCAAAGCCTTCTTCTCCGATGTATTCACCATGTCTATGCCAAACCTTGCCAATTGATTAAACTTGTTGACATATTCCTACACTGATAGGTTCCCTTGCTTTAGAGTCAAGAACCTTTCCATATACAAGTTTTCCTCCGCCCTTGAGAAAAACTTTGCCACAAATCTCTGCCTGAAATCCGCCCAAGAGTCAACAGGGCGCTCTCCATTAGTGACCTCCCACCAGAATGAGGCCTCTCCCTTCATTAACCAAGCCGCTAACTTAACTTTCTTTCCTTCTTCCATCTCAAAGATATCTATCAACTCTTCCACCTCCTTAAGCCAATCTCTAGCTTCCATAAAAGTTTCAGATCCTTGAAAAGGTTTCCCTCCCATAGCCTTAAATTCCTTACAAATCTTAGCAAAAGTATCCGTGCGAGGAGGAGGAGGAGGAGGAAGATCGGGTGCTACTGTTGGTGGAGTAACATTTGCTGGACCCGCAGTGGCGGCCCTAGCCTCCATCAATCTCCTATACCATACTGGTATCGCCACACCCTCCGGAAAGTTAAGATCTTCAGCCATGCTGAAACGAAAAAGGAAAGATTCAAAACTGAGAATTCGAAAGATAAAGATATGGCTATTGGGGATTATGCTTTTCTTTCAAAAACCTTTCTCTTTAAAGACATGTTTTTGAAAATACTTCTTCCAAAAATGTTTTTAGAAAAATAGTTTTCTAAAAAAATTTATCTATTTTGGTAACCTTCGCTCTGATACCACGTGTAACACCCCACACCCGCTAAGGTCACTCACTAAGGGAATGCCTTAACTTCGGTGGAGTATTTAAGTGAATATAGAACAGAAAAATTACAACAAGACAGATATAAATAATACTTGAAAATCTAAAACATCATTTCATTGCAGCAGAAGGTAAACATTGTTTAGTTACAACACCATAAAGAGTCAAGTACTAAATATCCATCCTGATAAAAACATAAGTACATAATCCCACTACATGAACAAATAGCCATAATAGAAAAGATAAGTTGGGCTTTACATCACGGTCCAAGCTCCAAAAGATAGATAAAGAAATCTGATCAAAGCCCACTAGTGCTAGGCTCAACCTGAGGACCTGAGGGGGAAAAAGATAAAAACAACGGGGTCAGACATAAGTCTGAGTGAGCCCTATAACTTTAACAACACAATCATTAAAGTAATTAGGGTATGATATAAACTTGGTACGGGATGACTGGGGATAAATGACTACACTAAGTAGCCAACTAGACATAGGATGAACTAAGATAACGGTAAAGACGCATCTACCCGCCCAAGGGTAATTACTAACTGCACCACACCAGTCATTCCTACTTAAAGGTTGATCCCTCCCAAGGACTTAGAAAATTTCCCAGTAGTTTCGTGTACGCCTAGCTGACTACAGAGGCGCCGTCTGCCCCTATCTCCACTAGGTGTACCCACTACTCCCAAGCGATCGGCTCCCTACCGTAGATACCCGTGCTGGCCCCACAGTGGGGTGTATCACTCCCCAAAGTTGCAACCCGATACAACCAATGGTGCACGGCTTATATCTACACGATGCAACAAAGTATTACCTACCAACCCGGGTCCACACATGCATATGAAACCCGTTGGACTTGCGTTGCCACCGCTAACGCGTTTTGGCCTCTTATAGTCAAGCCCAGTACGCGTGTCCTGTCCTCGACATGGGTCGAGCCCAATAAGATACATATGGGTTACTGGTTGAAATGGGCCCCCACAAGCTACCCACCTAAGCTTGTCACTTTATCTAGTGCATCCCACTTAACCCTTTAATCATGTTTAATTACATGTTTCCACTTGGTTAAGTATTCTAATCGTATTTTCTATTGCCACCCAAGGCAACCCACTAAATTTCCACATGCCACCCAAGGCACTTACATGCCACCCAAGGCACTTACATGCCACCCAAGGCACCCACTTAACCCCTCATGCCCCACTACATGCTTATCTGGTTAAGTGTTTCTTAATTGATTAACATTACGCCATAGATGACCTATCACAACGAAAATCCCAGGTGCTGCTAGCTGCAATGTTACCATAGATATGCTGATTATTGTCTATTGCAACACACGCTTCAAGGTGTTAGCATATGTATCAAATTGTGTTGCAGTAGCTCTAGATATATTCTAATTTAAAAAATTAAAATAAAATACACCTCAGCAATCCACACCATTAGTTTAAACAAAATCTCAACCATTCATCCACCGTTGCTGCTTCTCTTATGTTTCCCGCTAATATTTTCATTCTCCCGCTTCTCATTTTGTTCTCCCCCCAAATTCTTTTAGGGTTTCTTGGAAAATCAAAAATTGAGCGGATTGCTGGATAAAACTTATCTAATTCATAGTTTTAAAATTTAAATAATTTTTTCATGCTCCTCAAAAATGGCGACCAAATCTTCCTCCTTTTTATCTGTGCGCCCTAACCTCTCGTCCCGCATCTCCTCCTCCCAAATCAACAGTCTCCTAGCGGCGCCGCCGCTAATTTCATCTCCGCCGCAAATCCCTCCACCCCTAATCCGCGTCCAGACCCTAACAAATCTGATTCAGCCTCCTCGTACTCTGCTGTTATCACACAACTGCAATAGATCTGGAAGCCTACGGATCTGGAAGCCTATTGTTATTCTTCTGGTTACAAGTTTGATTTAAGAGATTTATGATTTTTTTAAGTTTATTTGATTCTTCTGCTCAATTCCATGTTTTATGATAATTTTGTGAAAAACCTATTATAACTTGTTATACTAAAAACGCTTTGGGCATCAAATATCAACCAAATTTTTGTAAAAATCGAATCAACTGTGCTCCCTGGTTCCATATTCTTTGGGCCTAATCCATCCTAATCTTGTCGAGCCTTACAATAAGCTCCTAAACTGTAATATACATCTCATATGCTATTGCCCAATCAGAAAGCAGTAACTCCTCAACTCGTATTATTTTCTTGTTGTTGAATAAGTGGACAGTATGTTTGGTACTGCAAAATTTATATTTGTATAATAAGTTGACATGTTTTTGTATTTGTACACAAATATGATTGATTCTTTAGCTGTTCTTTGATTAGTGGCATTCTGGAGTTAATATTATTATCAGATTAGTGGCATTCTGGAGTTAATATTGAAGTTAAGGAACTGCCGATGGTTACTTTCAGATGCCTGTAATATTAATTGCGGGGAAGGAAAACGCATAACAACTCTTACACCACCATTGTTCTATGAGTGCAAGTGCAACCAAGGATGGACTCAAGTCTCTGTATTTAATATTTCTTTGGCTATCACTCCATGCATAGTTCCCGACTGTAAGTATTTGACTAGTTTGATTCTTGGTTTCAACAAAAATATTTATATTTTCAAATTATGTTTACTTGAAATTATACTATATCTTTTATTCAAAAGTATTTCTATATGTACATGTTAAACTCTTGTTAATATAATTGGCACGTAATGCAATATTTTCTAATGAATTTTCAGGTTCATCTGTTAATCTGAGTTGTGGTCTCCTAGCAATACCACTTGTCATTCCCAGCAACTTTAGCGATCGTAAGTGATCCATGATTACAAATAAAAGAAGAAAATTGTGTTACAAACGAAGAATTGGTTCTCTTATAACATTCATATTTATTATAGAATTCCTTGTATAGGGATATAATAGCGCATACTTTGGTGTTATAATGAAGCTTATTCTCATGCAACAGTACAATGTCATATAAATTGGCACTCCTTATTTAGCACATAGTACAGTGTCATCTTCTTCTTTTCTTTTCTTTTCTTTGCAGCATGTGCACTGGTATGGTGTGGCAATGGAACGTGTGCACATGATGGAACCGAACATAGATGTATGTGTGCTGCTGGAGCTTATAACTTGTTCAACCAAACAGACACTCCATGTTTTCAAGAATGTAAGTATCAATAGGGTTGTGAACTCAATAGTAAAATTGGTGTTCACTCGCTTTTTCTGATTTGACTTCAGTCTCAAGATCGCTTATTCTTTAGAATCATATATCCATGATTGCAGAGGTGGATATTGACGAAGGCTCCATTAGGTATATCATGCACTCCTGTATTACACCTTAAGGACAGGTAGTGCACAAATGTCTATTATATTTGTTGGATTTATGTGATGTTTTATTTTCTCTAAGATTAATTCAAATCATATAATCTACTGTGAAACACACTTCAATATTGTGAATATGGAATTACTAGTCATTTAAGAATGTGAATTCTTTTTTGCAGCAATTCATGATTGAGCTAGACAAGTTGCGTTTGCGAGCAATGACACTTTCAGATAATGTAAGTGATCACATTTGTTTGTGAATCTTTATTGTTGCTTGGAAGTTATCATGAATGTATGTGAGTGAATCGAGTGACAATGTAGTGAGGAATGTATGTAAGTATGAATGATTGTGTAATATACGAGCGAATGTACAATAGTGGAGTCAAAAAATTTGTACCATTTGAAATGTTGAAATAAAATATTTATTTAAATAAAATAATGTGTTATAATAGTATTTATTATAATATTATGAAATCATTGATTAATAGCAGTTGAGGTATAATTACTTTTAACAGCTGTATTAACAACTGCTAGAAACAGTTGTAAAAAAGGTTGACTTTATTACGATTGCCAGCTGTACTAGACATATTACAACTGTTTTTGGCAGTTGTGAAAGGGTATTTTTTGTTCTAGTGGTACCTATGGCAATACCTATACTGATGTTACCGTAGGGTCGCAAAGGTGTTGCCTTTGACTCTAAGGCAACGCGGCAAAAGGCAACCCCAAAAAAGTGTTGCCACAGACCTATAGCAACAAATTTTGGCATCTACTGCATCACTTCTCTGGGTTGCCGTAGGCCATCTATGGCGTAGTGTAAGAACGTAACCGTTGTAAAGACCTCTCACATTAGACTATCTTTTATGGCAGCTGGATTTGCCGGTCGGGTCCGGGCAGCCTTACGCCATAACCGAGTCTAACCTCGTGTCTTTACACTTGTCACGTATTAAGTTTGTGCCTAAGACCTCTCACATTGGGCCAATCATTTGTAGCCGCAGGATTTGCCCGTCGGTTCCGGGCAGTCTTATGCTACAAAAGGGTCCAACCTCGTGTCTTAGTCGATTAATTACACCTAATTAATCACCCCCATATTTCGAATTAATTTTCCCTAATTAATTCCAATTTTAACGATGTACATAATTGACTCAGTTATGTCCATCCACTTTATGGTATGCATAATCATACCAACTTCACACCATTTCATTAACATGTATATTAACCCCATCGTTCCCCACGTAATTCGCTAACATGACATAAAAGGGAAGATTCATCACAAATACAATGGGTTCAACTTGCATAATATTAGCATCAACATGGGTTTTAAAGGTGTCAACATGCATATAGCATCAAACCCAACTAGCATAAATAACCAACCCAAACTTGCATGAATCACATATGTCATAAAGAGGTTAACTTGCATAAGTGACTTATGTCATACAAAGGGGTAAACTTGCATATGTATGTATGACATACTAAGGGGTTAACTTGCATATGTATGCATATCATACTAAGGTGTAAACTTGCACATGTTACTTGCATATAATCAAACACCAAACTTGCATAACATGTCTTATATGAACTTACATATAATCATACACCAAACTTGCATAACATATCATATATGAACTTGCATATAATCAAACACCAAACTTGCATAACATGGTGTCATAATGGA
Source organism: Allium sativum (assembly GCA_030737875.1). NCBI lineage: Eukaryota > Viridiplantae > Streptophyta > Magnoliopsida > Asparagales > Amaryllidaceae > Allium > Allium sativum. Next base: position 661,323,622 of record CM060924.1, read on the forward strand.
TCAATGTTTATCATAGCAATTTGCATAACTAGCATCATGAACACATAGCCTAACACTTGCACAACTTGCATAACATCATGATCATGTAGCATATAACTTGCATAACTTGCATAACATCATGAACATGTGGCATATGACTTGCATGACTTGCATAACATCATGAACATGTAGCATATAACTTGCATAACTTGCATAACATCATGATCACATAGCATATGACTTGCATAACTTGCATAACATCATGAACACATAGCACATAACTTGCATAACTTGCATAACATCACAAACACATAGCATATGATAACATAATCTTGCATTGATCCACATTCATAGCCATAACCTCATTATATCCTATCATAATCATTTCAACAATTGGTCATTAAGGCTATAGAAACTGACAACTTGTTGATTAGCACTCCTAAGAAGAAGATTAAGTTGCTAGAGTTGATTAGAGGTTGATTTGAGAAGTTATCTTCCTCTTTAATTTGATGGAGGCTCCTTCAAGTTGCATTTTGACGGCATAACGGTGTTGTAGCTATTTTTAGTATGAACTAGGGTAGTCTTAGGGTGTATTTATAGAGTAGTTAGGTGTTTTAGGCCATTAGATTAACCCTAAATCCGATTAGAGCCGTCAGATCTCGTCCCAGCCACCAAGCACAGCCCAAAAGCCATCAGGTTGCACCCAGGTCACACAGACCAACAGGGGGGGTCGACCCCTGGGTCGACCCCTGGGGAGGGGGTCGACACCCATGTCGACCCTAGGGTCGACTCCCTCTGCCTGGCGGGAATTTTTCCTGCCTCTTCTGAAATGTGAAATTTCTGTTTTTAAATCTGTTTTGAATTTCTGAAAACTTCTTCGGGCCTTAACTGGGTCATACGGACTCCGATTTTCGAAAACTCGGACTCTATTTCGCGTATTTTTCCGAGACGAACGCAATGGCATAGCCTGTTTCCCCTGATTCAGATTTTTAAATTTAATTCTGCCCTGTTTTATATTATAGCAAGTTATTCAACATATGGGGTGTTACAATCACCAACTGATTCCCTCATCTTGGGTGTACAGCCCAATCAAGATCATCAGTAATCACCCAAACGATGTGAAGACTTCCGGTCTTCAACCACCGTCTTCTTCTTCGACTTATCGTCGAATCGGTTATTCAGAATGGGTATAAACCCGGCCTTTCTGAATGACCCGCGTATATAATAAACAAATGTTACACAAACACAACATACGCCTCATTCCAATTCATTAGTCACTAACCGTAAATTAGCAAGAGAACAATCCCCCAAATATTAACCCCGAAGGCCGAAACCAACATCAGATCAATACCCAGGAAGCCATTCTTCTTAGCTAATCTACAGTTAGTTTCTAAATTTCACATTCTTAGGGAAAGGTTCCCATTAATTTTATCAAAGATAAATTCTTTTAAATTTATTCTTTAATCTTCCTTTGGATGTTATTACAAACCATGTTAAGGTTTTCCAAACTAGTCGGGGTTAGCGAACCACACCGAAGGAATTATTTATTTCATTTCCCAATCCCAACCTATTCATCCCATGAAGCAAAACTAGTAATACTCCATATCTAACGCTATGGTGTTATCGATAAAATTAATTACCATTTCACGTTCAAATCTAATTAAAGATTTAACTATCGCTTTGGAGCAAAACTGGTGATACTCCATTCTCGCTCACTTTCCAAATTTGATAATTTAAATTATCAATTCACATTTCAATCTAATTACAGATTCATAAAAACTCCTTTTACTGGGTTAAAAACTAATGTCATTTAAAACATAGTTCACGATAAACCCAAATCCCATTTGATATTAAATACAAGGCTCTGAATAGAAAATATATCGGCTTATATTCAATATCAAATTCTACGACCGACAAATATCGTATTGGAAATAACGATATAAATATATCTTTCAAATTTCCACAACCATATCTGTAAAATCACGAAATCAAACATCGAAATATTCCGAAGATAATTTCAATTCAAATCCATTCCAATTCGTATATTGGAAATTCTGATTATTTTTAAAATCCCTTTCAAATTCAATCTATTTATTTCAAAAATAAATTGATTATTACTCTAGTTAATAACTAGTTCATTTCGATAAAAATCTATTTTTATCTTTTCAAATATGGAGTTTTTCATCCCAATTTTTCCCAAATCATTTCTTATGATTTTACACTAATTATTGATATTTTTAATAATTTTATCAAGGCCCGTACAGTCGGTTTTTCAATAACTGCCACCGAACTGCACTTAACGTGACCTTTTCTGAAATTGATTTGGACATATCTCCAAATCCAACCGTTAGATTTCAAATTTCTAATATTCGTTGGAAAGCTCTTTTCGATACGAACCCAACGGTTCTGGTTTTAGGAGAATCCGACGGTCGGGTCTCCCATAATGTCCGTTCGAAATCAATGGTCGAAATTCACGAACTGCCGCGGCGCGGTGCGTTCTTTTCAGGCCATTATATATATATATATAATATATATATATATATATATATATATATATATATTTCGTCGATTTCCTTTTAAAACGAATTTTATAGATCGTTTCAAATTTGTTTCTAAAACAACTTCAACTTTCATTTCAAATTCAAATTAAAATTGAATTTTCCATTATAGATTCTTTTTACTTTCCTTTCTATTTGATTTCAATTCAAATCGATTTTTATTCGATTTGAATTCATTTTCTTTTCAATTCAATTCAATTCGAATTCGTTTTATATTCAATTCAATTCGAATTCACTTTATGTTCAATTCAATTCGAATTCGTTTTATATTCAATTCAATTCGAATTCACTTTATATTCAATTCAATTCGAATTCGTTTTATATTCAATTCAATTCGAATTCGTTTTATATTCAATTCAATTCGAATTCACTTTATATTCAATTCGATTTCACTTTATTCAATTCAATTCGAATTCAATTTATATTCAATTCAATTCGAATTCGTTTTATATTCAATTCAATTCGAATTCACTTTATATTCAGTTCAATTCGAATTCACTTTATATTCAATTCAATTCGAATTTTTAAATCTCTTTTCAATATTCATTATAAAAACGAATATAATCGATATAAATATCGTTCGCGTCAAAATAGCGCATCTCTAATCAACACGGCTTTATATATTTCAATAATTCTGTTATTCTATTCAACTGATGAATATTTATTCTATTCAACACATGAATCTATATTTCTTTCAACACATGAATCTATATTCCTTTCAACACATGACTAATCTCAACAAATGAGTACTGTCCACATGTGACTATTTTTGTTATTCAATATATTTTATAAAATTATGATTTCTATCGTTTAATTTCTAATCAGACTCCAACCGTAAATTAGTAAGAGAACGATTCCCTAAGCATTAACCCCGAAGGCCGAAACCAACATCAAATCAATACCCAGGAGACCACTCGTCTTATCTATTTTCCAGTTAGTTTCTATTTTTATATATGATAAAGATGTAAATTTTATTGTTAAAATATTTCGTCCAACACATGACTAATCTCAACAAATGAGTACTGTCAACACATGAACCTATATTTTAAAATATTCTTTATTTTCCCAATTGGAATGAGGCCCAATCAATCTCCATATAATGTTAATTATATGGATTCCATACAACACATATGTATAATAGCAACGATAAATAATCAACCATCATCCAAAGTGCACTACACAACTGCATAAGCATCAAATATAAATAATTAACGCTCACACAGTCTGTCGACCAGTCGATCGACATACAATTAAATAATTGGGATTAGTGTACGTCAAATATCATCCCAACACCCGTGTGGGGTTTTCAATCCACAAACACGTAATATTATTGGTGCAGTTGGGCGATGTGTAAAATTTGTCGTCCCAATCAATGTCCTTCAAATAGGTGTACATAAACAAACCGTCTGGTTTGTAAATGAAGATTTATTTATTCACATCCACGTTAAAAATTATATTTTTAACGATAAAATATTTTTAACAATATAAATATTTTATTTCATTTCCCATCACACAATCAATTCAATCAAATTTATCAACCAAACAAATAAATCAATCACCAAACAATTAACTAAACAAACAAGCCGTCCATGGTCTGTGGACGACGGGTGTCGGGTGCTGCTAAGCACCGTCTGCATCCTAGTATATATTTTTATAACTAGAAAATAAAATTTAAAGTGAGAAGTTCTCACCGACTAGCTAATCCAAACGCCACGACTCTTCTTATGTAGAAATCTTCGTCGTGCCCGCCTTTTGTCACTTTCATCGTCCGTAGCCACTACATATATAAAAATCACATTTTTATATTGTTGCTATGTATATAAAAATCCTATTTTTATACCACTACTATATAGATAAAAATTCTATTTTTATAATGGTGTTCATATAATAAAGATAATATTTTTTATATCACCACTCATATAAAAATCACATCTTTGCTTCTTCTACATAATAAAAATCATATTTTTATTTCTTTTATAATATAAAAATTATATTTTTACCTTCCTACAAGAGTAAAAATTATATTTTTACCCTCCTACAACGTTACACTATATATAAAAATCATATTTTTATTATTGCCACTATATAAAAATCATATTTTTATTATTTACATCATATGAAAATTATATTTTTATTCTCTTTTCAAACAAAGAAAAATCCTATTTTTACTCTCCTTTCTAGATGATAAAAATCGTATCTTTATTCTAAAACCACATTTATAAAAATCAAATCTTTACCTTGCTAGCTTCACTATAAAAATCTAATCTTTACTCCGCTATATGAATATATAAAAAAAATCGAATCTTTTTTTATAAAAAAAACCAAACTTTTCTTTTGTTTAATTTATATGGAAATCAGAAAATAAAACAACACATTATAATTAAATATAAAATAAAAAAAACAAACTTATTGTAACAACCCGTATTTTCGAAAACTCCTTATAACATAAATCGAGGCAGAATTTAATTTATAAATCTGAATCAAGGGAAACGGGCTATGCCATTGCGTTCGTCTCGGAAAAATACGCAAAATAGAGTCCGAGTTTTCGAAAATCGGAGTCCGTATGAAGAAGATATGGACGAACGAAGTTAGGCAGAAAAACCGAAAACAAGCCAGAATGCACTGGCACACTTCACAAGTGCACCAGAACAAAAATACACTGGCGCACTTGGGAAGTGCGCCCGTGTCGAGCCAGAAACCTGTACAGCTTTCTGGCTTGACCCTGGCTGGCTTGGTGCACCTGTTTTGGTTCTCTGGTCTGTTCTGCTGGCCTATGACGATTTTTGATGGTTTAGATCTAAACTAGGGTTAATCCTATGGCCTAAACTAACCTAAACTTCTATAAAAGGACCCCTAAACCTAGCCTAATTCATCATTATTCATTCAAGTAACTAAACTATGGCAAAATCAATCCTCTCCTGGCCTCCCCTCTCTTCATAAAATTCCTAAATAAATTTCTATGAGATTTTCCATGCATACAAGTGTTTTCAAGCTTGTATGAGCATCATTAGCTTGCATTCAAGTCAAGTTTCTATATATGCATCATAAAGAAAGAGTTTTGATCATTTTGGCTCAAGGGTTTTTCTATTGGAGCTTTCATCTTTGGATTTTTGAATGATGGCATGCATAGGCTTTGTCTCAATCTTTAACTTAATCGATTTGTGCCTTCATAGCAAAGTAAGCCCTTTACCTACTCTTAGATATTAACTATGAAGTTAAATGTTCATGTTGCAAGTTTGGGTTTGATCATTGAGTATGATACATGCTATCATGTCATGCAAGTTTATGAAGTCATTATCTTGATCTTGTGGGCTAAAAGCTACAACCTTTATGTTGAAATGTTGCATTATGCAACATGAGAACCCTCATAACCTTTATGTCAACTTGCATATGAAGTCATAACCCTTATATGATGATATATGCGAGTTACTAGTCATCATTCCATGTCTTTTGTCACCATGATTCGTTTATGTGCCAAGTTTGGGTTTATGCATGTTTTTGAGGCTTAAGAATGTAACATGCAAGTTAATGAACACATTTGTGCCTCATTTGCCACCATGATTAACTTGTGGCTTAATATCCATTTTTGTCATGCCTTCGCCAAGTCTCTCCTTTTAATCCATTACGTTGTTGCGAACGTATATGCGAGTTTAAAAGCGTTGGGTTATGTTATGGGTAATTTCTAATGACATGAAAATACAACTTGAAAACATGACTTGAAATATAACATGGAAGTTGACATGTGAGTATGTTTGAAAATATGAAATTGGGAATTTACCTATTAAGTTAGGTCTACCCATACTATGGAATTGGGAATTTACCTATTAAGTTAGGTCTACCCATATTCTTAAAAACTTGAATATGAACATGACACTAGACTAAACATGAAAGTGACCAACTCGAGGTTGGGTTGAGTTTGCAACGTAAAACTACCCGGAACCGACCGGCCTAACTAGTAGTTGCAAACAATAGGACCCAATGTGAGAAGTTGGTCATGTTGTGCTTGAACCCGAGGTTAGACCAAGTTATGGTGTAAAGCTACCCGGAACCGACCGGCTTAACTAGTAACCACAACAAAGTCTAATGTGAGAGGTTGAGGTGCATTAAGTAATTAATGCCACATGATAGGGTTAAGTTAATTTGATTAATGACTCTTAACCAAATATGACATGGACAATGGGTTAAGTAAATTGATTAGGCCAATGATACTTAACAAAACATGACAAGGTTGGGTAGGTTAAGTAACTTGATTTGCCTAATGACACTTAACCATTTTTATACGACTAGTGGACGGGGTTAAGTTAACCAACACTTAATCAATCCAACACGATAATTTGGTAAGGTTAAGTAAGTTTTCTTAATGACACTTAACCGAAAAATACAGTTAATGGATGGGGTTAAGATTAGACTCAACTAGTCTAAACATGGAAATCGGATGGGGTTAAGTTAGCCTAGACTTAATTAATCCCACTTGGCAGTTTAATGGGGTTAAGTTAAACACTTAACTAATCTAACATGATGATTTGAGGTGGTTAAGTGACCTATACTTAACCAATCTAACTCGTGAATTTATTGAGGTTAAGTTAACCTATACTTAACCAATCTAACGTGAAAACATGATAAGGCTAAGTCACGAATCGCTTAAATACGCTTGACCGATTTGACTCAGTAATTTGATAGGGTCAAGTTAATATATACTTAACCAACTTGAGCATGGTTTGTAGGGTTAAGTCTTGAACTTGGATACTTAGCCAATTTTGACATGATTTGTAGACGGGTTAAGTCATGAACTTAAGTGACACTTAATCCATTATGTAAACCCTAGTTCTGAGGATTAGGTGGATAACCGTAGTTAACAAGGATAACGGGAATAAGGCTAAGTGGTAAACCTTAGTTGAAGAATAACTAAGTAATGATTCTTAGTCAAGGAAATTTAGACCAGTTCATAGATAGATGAGTAACCTGATACGGTAGGTCATCGTTTAAGTATACGAGTAGGAGCAAGTATCTGATTTAGATAAAGGCTCCAGCGAACTGGGTAACGAAGCAGCGGCTTCGGGGAACGTGAGGATATTCTTGGTATCCCTCTGTGAGCTGCCAGGTGATCATACTAGGCTCATGAGAGGTTAAGGTCTGCGTTAGAAGAACCAAGAGTATGCCTTGGTTGCTATACGAGCGACCTAAAGACGGGGATGGATAGGGGATAGTCGACGATACACGGTCGTACCCTAGATAGCATTTCGTCAGGCTACCTACCATCTTTGGTCAAGCGTGTACGTACGGAAAGGCAGAGAACACCCAAAAGACCATAATTGCTATCTAATTATGGTTGCGGTAAGGCTAGGATTGTGGTTTGGCCAGTAGTGTGTTCTCATACACGATTTATCCTGTCTTGTCTTTCACTAGTTGAGGGAGTGGTCTCGTGGGACCATAGCCACGTATAGAAAAAAAAAACAGACCTTAGCATCTGCATCGGCAGATAAATCGAAAGCTCCCGACCGAGTCCTGTATTTCCTGGTCTGCCCTGTGACAGGACTCGGATGGCACGATGTGATACATGTTCATACAGTCATGGAAAAACGATTCACGATGAATGCGTGGGAAAAAGGGCGCGGTTGACGGTTAGCGTAAATCCTAGTGGCCCTGGGTGGTTGAAACAAAACCGAGATACGAAAACGTGCAATAGGTAAGCATAATCCCTAGTAGTCCTAGGTAGCATAAGTCCTAGTTGTACAAACAATGATTCATGTTGAAAGACCCTAGTTAGATATAGGGTGACAATCAAAAACGATCTTAAGGATCATGGAACTATGTTAAAGTAGTATAGAATCTCATGGGAAAGCCCGTATGGTCTACGGCAAGGGACTGAACATTTACATGGAACAAAACATACGAGTTGAGTAACCTATATATGCGATATATTAGGTTGACATAGACCATTACACGACTTTTGAGTAAGGGTCATTCATGGTTAACACATGATACGGTGGGGATACTAGTACGGTAGGTGCAGAGCTAAAAGACAGGATAGATACCATGGGATGTTATACGTGATAGATATCTTGGGGATATTATACTTGACAGGAACTTGACGATGGAATACCTTGTTTTATCTTGACACCGTAATTTATCATGACACCTTAGTTTATTTGAGTTCAGTAGTTCATCCTGTTATTTTGATTTAGCTTATCTATCTTGTCATCATGCTTATGTTCATCTCAGTTTCTCATGTCAGTTAACTTTACTAGTTTTTATGCTGATAGTAGATAGGGCTTACTCAGTCTTTTTGACTGACCCGTTTTGTTTCGCCTCTTTTCTTCCGTTTCCCCCCCAGGTTACAGGGAGGAAATACTGTTGTTTAGTTCGGACTTCTTCTGCTTGAAGGTCATCATGGATGGCTTGGACTTTTCTTGGCTATGGCTACTTTACTGTTTTTACTTGGGGAATAATTTAAGAAAAAGTCTTTATGCTTCTTTACTATTGCAAGACAGGTTTTGATGTACTATGATGTAAAAGGCTTTAGACCTTAATTATTGATGTTTATGAAAGTTCGATTTTACTTCCGCTATTTTATATGTTCTGTCTTGTGATATTTCTGTGCATGTTTACCAATAATGCCCCTCTAAAGCTAGTGCATTCCTTTGCGAGTGACCCTAGCGGAGGCGGGGTGTTACACGTGGTATCAGAGCAGAAGGTTACCAGACTGGGCAAAAGTTTTTAAAGACCTTCTGAAAACTATTTGAAAATCGTTTACAAAGAAGCATTTTTTTCAAGAAAATTTTCTTTTAAAAGAAAAAGGCTATTCCCCAAAGGCCATTAGCACTATCCTTGTTTCCTTAATTGAATCCCTTTTCCTTTCTTTCCTCCATCTGTAGTCACAGTGGTTTTAACTGCGACTAGTCTTTTCTATCTACGAAAGTGCTTTCCATACGATGGAGGTGGTTCTCGAGAGACCAGTGGCCGCGTTATAAGAAAGGATAGTGAGAAAGAGGAAAAAGGATACGAGCTTAAGGATGAGCAACTTGTTGGTATGGCTTAGTCCTCAAAGGAGGGAGAAAGATGAACAATGAAACCCATGACGAGAGAGTACCTTTGGCATGGTAAAACGGGGCGGATAGTTATGTATTATGGGACAAGGACAAGATCATCGGGAGGGCAGTAGTATGCTCTCATTTCTAGGGTACCTCGGAAGGAGGGTAACGATCTTGTTAAAGGTTTAGCTTTTCTTTTCTATCATCCCGTTAGGACTTCGTTTTTCGTATCATTTAAGTCTGCTTCGATAGTTGAGTCTCTGCACCTTAAGTACTAGCGTAATAGAGAATCCCATTTTTTTTCCCAAAGTCCTATTGGAGAATCAATCCATTTATGCATGACTTGTTTGGATTTGAGAATGTCTATGCCAAGTGTTGAGTTTGGAAATAATGCTTATGTTTATAAGCTATGGATGGATTCTAGGGATGAAGTGGTTATCCAGTAGGGGGTGCCACTCTCGGTTTTGATTGGAGGGTAGTTAGACCTTTTGACTAGCCTTGGTAATACCCTCGAAGTATCGTGTAACCTTTTTGAGGTTCTGTCATGACTAGTTACTTAGAATCCCTTGATGCCTTTATTGGAAATTTGAAGCCCGATCGAGTGGTGTTCGCCGATAAGACGGATGGTTTACTTCATTTATGCATGGGTTATAGAGATCACCCTAGTAAGTGCGCTTGATAACCTGGTTGACATCTGTTTACTTTCAAGAGAAAGTTCTTCTACATGGAATACCTTATAGTATATAAACGAGATCCAAGATTCACTAGTGAATTTTGGAAAGCTTGCATGAGATCATGAGTACGCAGTCATGTTTGCGCCAAGTATTCTAGGAAAAGGATAAGTGCAAGTGGAACGAGAGGCGACGAAGAAATGAGTTCCAGCTCATGTTATGGAAACTGGAAATAAGAAGCTACGAAATCACGAAGTTAAAAGACGGTCAAGGCACAATGGAATTAAGCCCAAGGAAATACGACTTTGATGGTCAAAGACTAGATACGCGCATGATATCTCTTTTTGGGAGTATATCCTTGATCCCTGTTTTCTGTAGAGCTTACTTGTAGGCTATCTTTTGTGGATATCTTCTTGGTCCTATTTTCTGTTACAAACCCCGTAAGGAGTTTGTCTTGTTTGTCTTCTCGACCCTGTTTCAGGGAATCCTAGGTAGAACCCTATGGATGTAAACATGTATTTGAAACATGTTATGATTGATATGGTTGCAAGTGGTTGCAAGTGGTTGCTCGTGGATGCGCGAATACACATTAGATACTAGCTCGACTCGGTCACATTTCATATTGCATATGCACGAGTATTTATACTTGTTTATGGATGAAATCGAATGTATTATCATGCGGTTTTTGCATATGAATGAATGATTGTGCACGCATATAGTATCTATATGACTAGGACTATTTGCATACATGTTGGATTCATGGCACTATACATATTTTTGCATTAGAAAGATAATTCAGGCCTGATCATTAGCATTAGCTAAGGAACATGTACACACACGTTTTGCATATATTCATACAGCATTAGAAATCATCTAAGGACAATGGTTGCTTGTGGATGATGTTTTGAGTAGATGAATGATGGATGGTAGGATATGTTCTTCCTAACTTGAAGATTTCGGGGACGAAATCCTTTAAGGAGGGGAGAATGTAACAACCCGTATTTTCGAAAACTCCTTATAACATAAATCGAGGCAGAATTTAATTTATAAATCTGAATCAAGGGAAACGGGCTATGCCATTGCGTTCGTCTCGGAAAAATACGCGAAATAGAGTCCGAGTTTTCGAAAATCGGAGTCCGTATGAAGAAGATATGGACGAACGAAGTTAGGCAGAAAAACCGAAAACAAGCCAGAATGCACTGGCGCACTTTACAAGTGCGCCAGCACAAAAATACACTGGCGCACTTGGGAAGTGCGCCCGTGTCGAGCCAGAAACCTGCACAGCTTTCTGGCTTGACCCTGGCTGGCTTGGTGCACCTGTTTTGGTTCTCTGGTCTGTTCTGCTGTCCTATGACGATTTTTGATGGTTTAGATCTAAACTAGGGTTAATCCTATGGCCTAAACTAACCTAAACTTCTATAAAAGGACCCCTAAACCTAGCCTAAATCATCATTATTCATTCAAGTAACTAAACTATGGCAAAATCAATCCTCTCATGGCCTCCACTCTCTTCATAAAATTCCTAAATAAATTTCTATGAGATTTTCCATGCATACAAGTTTTTCAAGCTTGTATGAGCATCATTAGCTTGCATTCAAGTCCAGTTTCTATATTTGCATCATAAAGAAAGAGTTTTGATCATTTTGGCTCAAGGGTTTTTCTATTGGAGCTTTCATCTTTGGGTTTTTGAATGATGGCATGCATAGGCTTTGTCTCAATCTTTAACTTAATCGATTTGTGCCTTCATAGCAAAGTAAGCCCTTTCCCTACTCTTAGATATTAACTATGAAGTTAAATGTTCATGTTGCAAGTTTGGGTTTGATCATTGAGTATGATACATGCTATCATGTCATGCAAGTTTATGAAGTCATTATCTTGATCTTGTGGGCTAAAAGCTACAACCTTTATGTTGAAATGTTGCATTATGCAACATGAGAACCCTCATAACCTTTATGTCAACTTGCATATGAAGTCATAACCCTTATATGATGATATATGCGAGTTACTAGTCATCATTCCATGTCTTTTGTCACCATGATTCGTTTATGTGCCAAGTTTGGGTTTATGCATGTTTTTGAGGCTTAAGAATGTAACATGCAAGTTAATGAACACATTTGTGCCTCATTTGCCACCATGATTAACTTGTGGCTTAATATCCATTTTTGTCATGCCTTCGCCAAGTCTCTCCTTTTAATCCATTACGTTGTTGCGAACGTATATGCGAGTTTAAAAGCGTTGGGTTATGTTATGGGTAATTTCTAATGACATGAAAATACAACTTGAAAACATGACTTGAAATATAACATGGAAGTTGACATGTGAGTATGTTTGAAAATATGAAATTGGGAATTTACCTATTAAGTTAGGTCTACCCATACTATGGAATTGGGAATTTACCTATTAAGTTAGGTCTACCCATATTCTTAAAAACTTGAATATGAACATGACACTAGACTAAACATGAAAGTGACCAACTCGAGGTTGGGTTGAGTTTGCAACGTAAAACTACCCGGAACCGACCGGCCTAACTAGTAGTTGCAAACAATAGGACCCAATGTGAGAAGTTGGTCATGTTGTGCTTGAACCCGAGGTTAGACCAAGTTGTGGTGTAAAGCTACCCGGAACCGACCGGCTTAACTAGTAACCACAACAAAGTCTAATGTGAGAGGTTGAGGTGCATTAAGTAATTAATGCCACATGATAGGGTTAAGTTAATTTGATTAATGACTCTTAACCAAATATGACATGGACAATGGGTTAAGTAAATTGATTAGGCCAATGATACTTAACAAAACATGACAAGGTTGGGTAGGTTAAGTAACTTGATTTGCCTAATGACACTTAACCATTTTTATACGACTAGTGGACGGGGTTAAGTTAACCAACACTTAATCAATCCAACACGATAATTTGGTAAGGTTAAGTAAGTTTTCTTAATGACACTTAACCGAAAAATACAGTTAATGGATGGGGTTAAGATTAGACTCAACTAGTCTAAACATGGAAATCGGATGGGGTTAAGTTAGCCTAGACTTAATTAATCCCACTTGGCAGTTTAATGGGGTTAAGTTAAACACTTAACTAATCTAACATGATGATTTGAGGTGGTTAAGTGACCTATACTTAACCAATCTAACTCGTGAATTTATTGAGGTTAAGTTAACCTATACTTAACCAATCTAACGTGAAAACATGATAAGGCTAAGTCACGAATCGCTTAAATACACTTGACCGATTTGACTCAGTAATTTGATAGGGTCAAGTTAATATATACTTAACCAACTTGAGCATGGTTTGTAGGGTTAAGTCTTGAACTTGGATACTTAGCCAATTTTGACATGATTTGTAGACGGGTTAAGTCATGAACTTAAGTGACACTTAATCCATTATTTAAACCCTAGTTCTGAGGATTAGGTGGATAACCGTAGTTAACAAGGATAACGGGAATAAGGCTAAGTGGTAAACCTTAGTTGAAGAATAACTAAGTAATGATTCTTAGTCAAGGAAATTTAGACCAGTTCATAGATAGATGAGTAACTTGATATGGTAGGTCATCGTTTAAGTACACGAGTAGGAGCAAGTATCTAATTTAGATAAAGGCTCCAGCGAACTGGGTAACGAAGCAGCGGCTTCGGGGAACGTGAGGATATTCTTGGTATCCCTCTGTGAGCTGCCAGGTGATCATACTAGGCTCATGAGAGGTTAAGGTCTGCGTTAGAAGAACCAAGAGTATGCCTTGGTTGCTATACGAGCGACCTAAAGACGGGGATGGATAGGGGATAGTCGACGATACACGGTCGTACCCTAGATAGCATTTCGTCAGGCTACCTACCATCTTTGGTCAAGCGTGTACGTACGGAAAGGCAGAGAACACCCAAAAGACCATAATTGCTATCTAATTATGGTTGCGGTAAGGCTAGGATTGTGGGTTGGCCAGTAGTGTGTTCTCATACAGGATTTATCATGTCTTGTCTTTTACTAGTTGAGGGAGTGGTCTCGTGGGACCATAGCCACGTATAGAAAAAAAAACAGACCTTAGCATCTGCATCGGCAGATAAATCGAAAGCTCCCGACCGAGTCTTGTATTTCCCGGTCTGCCCTGTGACAGGACTCGGATGGCACGATGTGATACATGTGCATACAGTCATGGAAAAACGATTCACGATGAATGCATGGGAAAAAGGGCGCGGTTGACGGTTAACGTAAATCCTAGTGGCCTTGGGTGGTTGAAACAAAACCGAGATACGAAAACGTGCAATAGGTAAGCATAATCCCAAGTAGTCCTAGGTAGTATAAGTCCTAGTTGTACAAACAATGATTCATGTTGAAAGACCCTAGTTAGATATAGGGTGACAATCCAAAACGATCTTAAGGATCATGGAACTATGTTAAAGTAGTATAGAATCTCATGGGAAAGCCCGTATGGTCTACGGCAAGGGACTGAACATTTACATGGAACAAAACATACGAGTTGAGTAACCTATATATGCGATATATTAGGTTGACATAGACCATTACACGACTTTTGAGTAAGGGTCATTCATGGTTAACACATGATACGGTGGGGATACTAGTACGGTAGGTGCAGAGCTAAAAGACAGGATAGATACCATGGGATGTTATACGTGATAGATATCTTGGGGATATTATACTTGACAGGAACTTGACGATGGAATACCTTGTTTTATCTTGACACCGTAATTTATCATGACACCTTAGTTTATTTGAGTTCAGTAGTTCATCCTGTTATTTTGATTTAGCTTATCTATCTTGTCATCATGCTTATGTTCATCTCAGTTTCTCATGTCAGTTAACTTTACTAGTTTTTATGCTGATAGTAGATAGGGCTTACTCAGTCTTTTTGACTGACCCGTTTTGTTTCGCCTCTTTTCTTCCGTTTCCCCCCCAGGTTACAGGGAGGAAATACTGTTGTTTAGTTCGGACTTCTTCTGCTTGAAGGTCATCATGGATGGCTTGGACTTTTCTTGGCTATGGCTACTTTACTGTTTTTACTTGGGGAATAATTTAAGAAAAAGTCTTTATGCTTCTTTACTATTGCAAGACAGGTTTTGATGTACTCTGATGTAAAAGGCTTTAGACCTTAATTATTGATGTTTATGAAATTTCGATTTTACTTCCGCTATTTTATATGTTCTGTCTTGTGATATTTCTGTGCATGTTTACCAATAATGCCCCTCTAAAGCTAGTGCATTCCTTTGCGAGTGACCCTAGCGGAGGCGGGGTGTTACACTTATTGTGCTCAAAATCGGAAGAAGGGGGAGGGGGTTCATTGCACGTTCTAGGACTGAAGAAGGAGGAAACAGAGGGAGTAATAGGGTCGGAAGGGGATGTGGTGGCGGCGCAAGGTCGGGGAGTGGCCGGCGGCGTCGGAGATTGGCTATGGGGCGATGGGTTTTGGGCGTGGCTTTTGAAGAGGGGTTAGGGCTTTGGAGTGGTCGTGGGCGGAGGAGGAGGGTCTGCAGAGGAGGGGGCGCACGCGAGGGACAAGGGGGGGGGTCACGGCGGGTGGTGGCGCCGCCTGAGGGGGAGGGCGATGGCGATTTAGGCGTGTGGTTTTTTTCTTTTTCTTTTTTCTTTCAGATCTGAGAAAATGGGGGGGGGGTGAGTGTTTAAGGAGGAGAGAGAGAGAGGAGAGTTTTTATTTATTTAATTTTAAATTTCGAAAAGGTACCTTTTTATTTTGACCTCAAAACGAGACCCACCGCCTGTCATCCATAGCTAATTACCCCCATTCCGAACACAATGGGATATATATCGTAAGCTGATTCGATCGTTTCGATTAGTTTCCGTCAAAATCAAAATATAACTCTATATATTGAATTTGAACGCACATTTCAATTTACCGGGCCCACATACTAGCTCGGAAAATTCCCGAAAAATATTTTCTAACTTCGTATTGATGATACAGTCCTAACAAAACTAGTTTCGTCAAATTCCGAGACCGTTTGAAAAATGGCCATTTTCCAGTCGATTAAATCATCTGAAACTGGTCAAACGCGTTTTCCTTTGCCACGCTCACATATTGATTCGAAAAATTATGAGTTTTGAAACCTATCAATAATTTGACATCACGGATCCAACAAAAGTAGTTTCGTCGAAATCCGAGGTCGTTTGCAAAATTCCTATTTTTAAGGGCCAGAATTCCATAGCGACTATTCTGAATTTTCAACTGGACATAACTTTTTACCCCCGCTATGAAATTTCAATTTTTTGGAATCGTTGGAAAGATATTCTCAAATAGATTCTAATATTTTTGGTTTCGCTAAAATCCGGTTTATTTTGCACCCGGTACATTCATTTGAAGTTTGAAATAGAATTTTCGAACTACCGCGCCATTTTCAATTCCTTTTACAATTTAAAATAAATTTTAATATTCTAACGACGATCTATATAAATATATACGTTCTATTTCTATTCAAAAATAAATTTCTCGTCGTCATTATTTAAAATAATTCATTTTAAATATTCAAAATTCACCAAAATAGCCAAAATAAAAATTTTAAACTGCCTTAGATTTTCCGGGTTATTACAACATGAATATCCTATTCAACGCATAAATATTTTATATCCTTTACGGAACATTATTTTAAAATACTCTTTTATTTTTCCAAATTGGAATGAGGCCCAATCAATTACCATATAATGTAATTTATATGGATTTCATACATCGCCTGTATACAACAATAATGATGAATAATCAATACAAATTCATACAACATCCAGAGTGCCATTTACTACTGTGCGAGCAGTAAAATAAATAAATAACGCTTATCACAGACTGTCAATCCATCGATTGACATACAACTAAATATTGGGAATCGTTTATGTCAAATATCATCCCAATACCCGTGTGGGGTTTCAAACAACAACAGTTTATTATTTGTGCAGTTAGGCGATGTGTAAAATTTATCGTCCCAATCATATCAGATAAATGGGTGTACATAAACAAATCGTCCAATTTGTAAATGAATTTTTATTTCATTCTTTTCATGATAATTTTATGCCATTCATATATATACGTTAAAAATTATATTTTTAACTATAAAATATTTTGTTCAACATATGCATATTTATTTTCCATTCCACACCACAATCACATCACAATATAGTTCAAACAAACAATCATGGTTTCAATCAAAGGTGTCAGGTGCTACTAAGCACCGTCTGCATCCTAGTATATATTTAACGGTAAATAAATTGAGTGAGGAGTTCTCACCTTTGGTTTGCACTCCACCAGTTTAATTTCTGAATTTCTGAACAGTTTAAATTTTCCTAAAATTCCAACGCAATCTTGTTCACGTGTTTTTGGCTTTGATTTGTTCTATTTTGTAGATCTCGGAAAGACGATTCCAATGAATCTGAAATCACCTAATTCCGATAAGATTTGAAAAAGTTTTCATAGTCCAAACATTTAACAATTTATTAAATAATTAATTATATTTAATTAAATTTTAAACCTCCTTCATCCTTTGTTTCTTCCTCCCCGTGCTTTTCTATTTGCTCAGACCCATCACTTGCGTCAGGAAATCCACCACGCCCTTCTCCCTAGGCCACAATCAGCCAATCAACTACCACCGCACGGAGCGGCTTCCTCCACGCCACCTACCCTTGCCGTCTCATCGAACTCGACGTCCTCGTCGCCCCAGGAAACCGCACCAAACGGGGTGACTTTTAGCATCAAATTTGCGCAGAGTTCACTATGATTTTTGATCATATCCGTATAGATCTATAGAGGGAAGAACGATCTATAATTTTTGTTTTAAATCTATGTTTTAATTTAAACAAGATTGGGAGAAAAATCGATGTGAAAAATCAAGGGTTTCAGCCGTTCATTCTTAGCTGATGGCGGCTGTAGTTGAGTAGTTAGGGTTTGCACGAATTCCTAGGGGGCGGGGGTATTTATATATTATGATAATTATTATTTTAATATTAATTATAAAATAGCTCGATTAGCCTTTGAATTCCAAATCAAAACTAACGACTGTTGTTCCTAGCTAATTACCCTTATTCTGGACACAATGGGATATGTCCAACAAGCCAATTCTACCATTTCAATTAGTTTTTTTCAAAATTAAAATATAAATCAATATATATTGAATTTAAATGTATATTTTAATTTACCAGAACCACATACTAACTCCGAAAACTTCAGAAAAATTATTTCTATCTATGTTTTGACGATGAGGTCCTAACAAAACTAATTTCATTGAATTTGGAGACCGTTTGAAAAATGGTCATTTTCTGGTCGATCCAATCTTATTAAAATGGTCAAAACACATTTTTTTACCACACTCTCATATTAATTCCAAAAAATTATGAAAATTGGAATCTAGCTATAATTTGACATTCCGGATCCAACAAAAGTGGTTTCGTCGAAAACGGAGGTCGCTTGCAAAATATTTATTTTTAAGGGCTATATTTTATATTAAAATATATATAAATTCTATAGCGACTTTTCTAAATTTTAAATTGGACATAACTTTTTATTCCCGCTATGAAATCTGGATTTTTCATATTTGTTAGAAAGATATGATTAAACAGATTCAAATATTTCTGGTTTTACTGAAATCCGATTTATTTTGAATCCTGTACATTCATTTAAAGTTTGAAATCGAATTTCAAACTACCGCACCATTTTAAACTCCTTTTATAATTAAATTAAAATTTTCGTTCTAACTTTGATTTGAATAAATTTTTAATCGTTATTATTTAAAATAAATTATATTTTTAATATTCAAAATCCATTAAAATTGTTAAAATAAAAATTTTAAATTTGTTCTGAAAATCCGGGTTGTTACAATATTTATGTGTGGATCGGTCTTACGATTATCTTTTCTTTCGAAACATTTTGAAAGTTAAACCAAGTTATTTTTGGATTCTCACAGGGGAAAAAACCGTTTCGTTTTTATGGCGTGGTCTTATAGATATCTTTCATTTATCAAATTGTTTTAAAATAATTTACCCGTACCAGTCCCATTACTGACCTAGAGTTTATTTTTCTATGCTTTCCCTAAGCTCTTGAGTACCCAAATTTGTACGAGCAGTCAAGTAGTTCAGCATATTACAGATTTACTGGAGGAGCCCGGAGCAGGAGGCTTCAACGATAGATATATAGAGTTTATTTCCATTGTATTCTATATATGATTGTACTCTGACGATGTATGTATGTTCAATGCCAGTTTGTATTTCAAAAGAGATTATATATTTGTCGTATTTTATTCATTTCGCTGTGAGATTCGTGTTTACTCTGATTTTGTATATGTTCTTCTTTTTCTTCTATTCTAATTTTTCTATCTTATCTTCTCTCGCCCTCTAATTTCTTTCTTGAGTTTTTGTGCTCTTTGAGTTGGACTTGGACTGTATCTGGTCGACTCAAAGGGTACTGAAATTCGGGTCATCACAGAGGTAAGGAAATAATAATTAACTAATTATTATATTTAAACCAAATTTCATATTTATCTTCATACCTATATATATATTTAGAAATATATAAATAAATATAAATCAAAAGTTAAAAAATCTCAAAATAGTTTTAAGTATTCACTTGACGTCTCAACTGGCAATATGTTTATCCATCCCACCTTCGAAACCTGAAAATAAATATCGATGATACTACAGTCATCACCAGAATCATTTCCAAGTGACTAGAGTGTGACTCTATATCCACCTAATACACATAGGATTTAACATATACGTTGATCTGATGTATACCCAAATCACTAAGTACTCGAAAGGACAATTAACGTCAAATAAATACTCAAAACATCATTCTGTATTTAAACATAATATATACTAAATTTCAAAATCATATATTATAAGTAATATATATTAAAATCATTAAAATTTTAAGTAGGGAAAAATTATATTTCTCCCTCACTCATTTATTTATTAAAAATTCAACCTCAGTCTTTAATAAATAAATTTACAATACTATTATTAAGTCAAATACATAACAAAATTATTCAATCAAGATAAAAGCAATTTCTTACAAAATCTACATCTTTAAATATTATTCAAAATATATAGTTTATAAAATCTTAAAGTGTAAACATCAAATATTTTCAAAATTTTGGTATTACCAAAACATAATATTATTTACAAATATATATATATATATATATATATATATATATATATATATTTCAATAATGTATCTAGAAATCATATATTCTAATACGTTTCAAAATAAAATTTTCAAATCAATATTAAATAAGAATACTCTTCTACTTCTTACCTTGTTATAGATAAGGATAAGTTATAGACTTCGAGATATAAGTTAAACGAACAAAAGAACCTAATTAAAGACGTTCTACGAAGGAAGATGGATTTCAAATAGAAGGAAATTCAGAAAAAGATTTAAATGTTAAACAAAATTTTATTTTCGAATTTTTTTAACAAAACACTTTAAAACCATTTTAAAAACTGTTTATGCTTTCAAAATACACACTCTCTCAAGAAGGATTATGCAGCCGATTCCACTCATTATAGGGTATCACTACCCTATCTCTAATGAGTTTTTTTTAACTCAAGGCTAAAGCTTTGATAAACCAAAGCTCTGATACCACATGTAAAAGCCTGCCTTTTCGACTGCTTCAAGTCGATAATTAAACCAACTCAAACCGTTCAAAATGACAGATTGTTATTAGCTTTTGGGGTAAATAGAATAAATCACAGAATCGCAGATCACAGACACAGAGCTGTATAATATCTCGCAATGGAAAAATAAATAATACAATAGTAGTTCATGAAGCTGCTAAATAAAAATAAAAATTTATACATAATTTCAGAGTTATAAAATTTAATACAGGGGAGTCTAAATATAAGAATTTTTAATACAAAGGAGGAATAACCAGAATTATCAGATAGAGATGATGTCTTCAACAGTCTCCAGCTTCAAAGGGTGAAATCTCAACACTGCAATACTCGATCTGACTCGAGCAATAATGCAAAACAAAATAACTCGGATCAGGACTAACGTTCTTATGGAAGTAAATCAGCTCAAATGAAGTATTTAATGAAATGCATCAGTAACTTATAGGATGTTTGGGATCACCAACGCCTAAGGATCCGTTAAACTAGATACTATATGTAATGGCCCGCAAATCCGTACTATTTGAGTTGACTAATAACACCACACGTCCAACCCAAATTGCACAGAAATACAAATCATTATTTGAAAGAAGTTAGAGGATGAGAAACATAAAGAAAGAAAAGTTAGAATAGAAGAAAAAAGAAGAACGCAATTCTCACAGCGGAACGAATAAAATATATTAAATAACATAACTTTTGAAATACAAATCAATAACTGTATATACATTCCATTATCAGAGCACAACTGTTATTCTTGGAACAGTTATAAACACGTGTTTCCAGATACAACATAGTACATAGCGGAAATATGATAGTCTATAGCTAACTGGTGAAGCCTCCTACTTCCAACTCTTCCAAGTGAATCTGGAAAATCCCGACTACTGGACTGTCCGTACAAATTTGGGCACCCAAACGTTTAGGGAAAACAAACAAAATAAACTCTGGGTCAGTCATGGGACAGGTGTGAGTAAACTCCAATCATTTGTTTAACTTTAAAAATCCTTTCGAAAGAATTGATAATCGTAAGACCGATCCACACATAAACACGAATGGTTTTTACCTTACGATAACCCAAAATATTTTTTGATATCAAATCCAGTGATATTATAATAATGTCTACATCAAATAAATAGAATCTAGCGGAATGCTTGCATCTCACGCTCCATATATAATATAAAACCAAAAACCGCAGGGCGCTTATTGGAGATTGGATTTCCAACATGACAAGGTATGGAACCACCTTCCGATAGTATATCTCTAGAGAGGAATACACTGGGTTCAACAAGAACGTCTTGCAACCCGGCCCACACATGACCGACCACTCATTTCGCTTGAGTATATCGAATGTATATTACCAACGGTTGGAATCAGCAACCGTTTCCCGAAAAGGAACAACATCGATAGATTAAAGAAGTAAAAGGAATTTCTCTAGAAAGGTGATTATACACCCTAATGGGACCGACCCACATAGCCATGCTACCTGCCCAATTTTTGTCATTTCCCGGTTGTTGAGGCCTGAGGCTACGATTACTTTCCATTCATTGATAGCACAATCACTTTGAATGCCACATTGTCAGATCCGTTAATCACTAATTGATTTGCACAAATATATTTTGGATATTATGCTAAGAGAATAAATTCTCTGCCACCATATATATCTATACAGACCAACCTATTTGATCATTGGAAATATTTTGTCAGACATTCGTCCATATACGTTCGTTCTGGGACTGAACGAAACCGAAGGCACTATTTCTATTAATAGAAAAAGTCCTTGCACTTTACTCCGTCTTCGATTATCTTCATATAATCTGATTCACAACGCTACTGCCAACATGGAGTGGTTCTCGAATAATGATCCAACCGGTCGCTCCATATTGATAACGATATTGGCAAATACTTCGATAGTCGGTTATTTAACTATCGAGGAAAAATAAACAAACATTCCAACCATCAAACAAATCACTGGGTTTCTTAATTAATATTTCATTAATTAAATCATTTCTTTATTTCCTTTCAAATATTTGTTAACCAAATATTTTCAATAATCACCTTGGTCTCTTACGTTGTTTGGAAAACATTTCCATATTTTGCCATCTTTTATTTTCTATACTTAGAAAATATCTTCTATTAATAATTGGAAAATATTGCAATTACTTCTCCGTTTCACGACAATTCATTCCTATACTTAGGAATATTTATTTTATTTCCAAAATTCCACTTACTTGGGTTAAAACGAATGTTGTATAAAACATCGTTACAACAACCCAAAACACTGCATTCAACTAACTCTTATTCAAACATTTCTCTTCGAGACTGGATCTTGCTATTTATTGGTTAAAAATGAAATCAATCAAGTTGGGGTATAACTACCTCTCAGACCTTGACTGAAAACATCCTTAACTTCAAAACAGACAAGACCACTTACCTCGAATAATCCACATCATATAAAGCTAATTATTCATTTTTAAACCCGTATACGTTTCGCTTTCTAATTTTATCAGATTTAATTATAGATCTCCTTTTTGTTTATAATATTCTATTTTCAAGTTCGTTTCCTTATCGAATTCTAGATATATCGATACATTGATTTCTAACTATCAAAATTTCTTGAAAATATTCTAACTCCATAAATTTTCGGAAAATTTCGCCATTACCTCCTTTGTACCGGCAAATAGTCCAAACCTCAACTTGCCTCTCTAGGCCCTTTCCATTCAAAAAGAAAATCAAAAAGCCAAGTGGCTTGCCGATTCGGCTCATAAAACCTCATATGGACTTTAAACATGTACCTTTTTGTCGGGCACCAAATTTATAAACTTCATTCTCTTCATTCCATACATGTTAACACATATGCGTCCATTTCTAATTTATTTCAACTCAGTCTTGTCATTTTAACTCGATTCGTTAAACTATTCTTTAATCAGCTCTTTTGCCTATTCCACTTTCTGTTTTGAACATATCAGTTCAATTACAAATATTTACTTGCTTATAAACCCATTTGAATTCCATTTTCAATTCAATTTCCATATTCGATTTCGAATATGAATTACAAACCGCATTCTCTTATCCATTGTCCAATTCAACCCAAAGGTTCATTAACTAATTTTTCTTACAATTAGCTAATTCTATTCAATATTTTAAAATCTGATTTTTTGTTTTAAAAATCATTTTATTTACACAACTTGAGTTTCGTATTTATTTTATTTCTCCAGTCTGGATTTTTCTAATGGCAATTTGGATTTTATTTCTTTAAAATCCTTTTATTTATTTAAATAAACCGTTATGGTTTTATAATGGTTCTGGCGCTGTTTTTCTGAAAATTTGATTTTGACATAACTCAAAATCTATTCGATGAAATCCAGATTTTTCTCTTCCATTAGAAAACTATTATCAAATCGGTCCTGACGATTCTTGTTTTAAAGAATTCCGACTCAATTTGAGTTATATATACTCAATTGAAGTTTGAAACGTCAATTTACGAACTGTCGTGTTGCGGCGAGTTCGTTTTAATTATATTTATATACATAAACTTCTAAACATCGTTTAAAATAAATTCAACTCCATTCTAATATGTTTTTAATATATTTCAAACCAATTTTCCCAATTCAACTCAATAAATTCTGATTATCTATAATCACTGAGTTTTCCTTACTCGGTTATACATTTATTTATACTCGATTTGTTATTTCAAAATCCCAATTCCATTTATAAATAAATTATAAAATTCGATATAATCGAATTCTAATTATAACTCCTTTGGATTTTCTCAATTCAGTTTATATTCTAAATCCCGGAATATAATCAAATATTCCATTTTCAACACATTTTCCAATTTCACTTTTTAAATTCTTCCTTGAATTTAAACTTCTAAATTATCGAATGATAATTTATTTCAGTAGATTTATAACATCGTTTGTAAATACATCTTCCTTGTTTTATATATTAAAATAAGTTTTCCATTTCAAATCCCTTTTGAAATCCGACTCCTTTTAGATTCTGAATTCCAGAATAAAAACCCCAGTTTCCTTTTTAAAATGATTTCAACTTTCTATTTTAAATTCATACTTGAATTTAAAGTTACCAATTATCTCTTGATAATTTATTCACCATATTTATAAACATTATTTATAAATTTACTTGTTTTATATTTAAACAAGTCCATTTCAAAATCTATTTAAAACCAAAATCTTATTTTGGAAATTTCTATTTATAATAACTTATATATATATAACACCCAATTTATTTTCATATTCAATTTAACTTCTATTTAAATAAATTCGAATTAATCGAATTTAAATCCTAAATCCTTACGGATTTATTTTAGTTCAATTTTTATTCTGAACATCAGAATAAATTTCATCGTTTAGTTCTTTAAAACGATTCCCCATTTCTATTTTTAAATTCACATTTGAATTTAAATATTCAAATTATCCAATGATAATTTTTCCACTTTATTTATAAACACTGTTTATAAATTTACTTCAATTTCCTATATTATTTAATTATAAATCAATACTTGTTTTGTTTATTCAAAACAAGTTAATATCTTTAGCCCCTTCGAAATTCGAATTCTATTTTTAGGAAAATAGATTTTCCATTTAAAATCTGAAATATCCTTTTCATGATATTTTATATATCAACATTTTGGAGCCAGTGACATTCAATAATTCAAAACACTCAATTTATCAACCATAGGTTTTCAAACACATCATATATAACAATATATGTGATAACAAACAAACAATAATATTTTTGAGGAATCCAGTTGGATTCGTCCAACCTGTTTCCCTGCATCCAGAGACGTTAGCCAACATAAATAATACCCATCCTGCTTCGAGGCAGGATATCGTGGTATGAAGGTCATCCACTATATATATTGTGGGGAGCATAGGGAAATCATCTGCTAATGATACTGCAGGCATCCGCTAATGAGACTGCGGGAATATCCAACCACCAATATATATATATAGTAGCACACCAAGCCTAAATAACTAATATATTTAAGATGCACAAAAATATTAAATGCAACTAAACAAGCAACAAACAATTATTTTTAACTAATAAAAATAATTCTAAATAAAAGGTAAGTGTGATTTACTCACCGTGATTTTTATTTGATGATTTGTCAAAATAACCATTTGTTTCTGGTTCCAATTCAAATTCCATTGCGTGGTTGACGTTACGAAGACAACGCGCCTTGTTCAGTGAATAAATTATACTTGTTTATAGAATTTTTATATGTGTATTTTTTTTAACCATCACTAATCATATAAAATTAAATCAATTAACATTACCTTAACTGAGCTTGAATCTTTCTTTTCTATTATAAAACCAACGTCTGTAGCATCCTCCATGATAATCCACTGTCGTTCAATAACAATTAACATTCCCTGTTGGAGCTCATTTCCTTTCCTCATGTTACGAGTTTTATACACACGATAGTACTTTAACAAAAATGATAACTTCCAGTTAGAATTTCATTATGGCATTGAGAAAAGAATGGAATCATCATTCATCAAAAATTTAACTTTAGAATCATAGATCTCCATGGGTATCTACTATCACTAGTTAGCCTTTCCTTCACTTAAAAAATCTCCTCACCACTTCTTCACGGAACTAACCAAATTCACATCGTCCTTCATGTTTAAGCAAGCCCCACCATTTCGAACTAATCCCAGTCCAACTCACGCTCCTCTTATGCACCGCGTCCCCCAATTGGTCACTCAAAAATGACTGCGATGAACCCTATAACGTTGCTCAGATTTACATTCGAATCCACCCAAAATCATACCTTAGCCACCCTCGTAATCGCAAGACACTGACTGTCCCCTCTGACAATCGCCAACCGCCTCCTTCCTGAACGCGAGCTCCACCACAACCAAGCCTTCAAATCGCGACCTTCCTCTAGTATTTGATTTGAAGCAATTTCAATTCGTTTAAAAAAAATCGAATAACAGGATTTGAAAAGAGGAGAGAAAGAAACCTGATTTTGGATTTCGAATTTTCTGAAGAGTGAAAATGTAAACAAAAGGGGCGCGTATATTAAGATTTGATACTGGAGTGAACTAAAACAAGAACAAAGCCGGACCGACATTGAAGTTTTGGTTTGATTTTCCAGAAGAAGAAATAAAGGGGATGAAGGTCACGATTTATACAG
The DNA here is from genome assembly GCA_030737875.1 of Allium sativum. Taxonomy (NCBI): domain Eukaryota; kingdom Viridiplantae; phylum Streptophyta; class Magnoliopsida; order Asparagales; family Amaryllidaceae; genus Allium; species Allium sativum. The sequence goes on from CM060924.1 coordinate 661,350,629, forward strand.
ATGAATACTTCACCCTGAAGGAATAGGCCTGAGGACGGGTACGGGTAGCTGATGTAAACTAGTGTAGGCTAATTTAATTTAATTTGATTTAAAGAGATCTTTATTCTTTTAAAACGGATTCCGATTTGATTTCGTATTTAATACAATTCGATATAAAGCGATTTTTATTCTTTTTAAATGGATATCGATTTGATTTCAATCCTATCCACAATCAAATATCTCGGGGTCCATAAATTTAAATCACGAACCGCTACTCTAGCGTACCGACCGACATTTCAGTGTAATAACCCTATTTTGAACTCAACAGTAAATATTCTGAAATTTAATTTCAGCACATATACCATATTAAATTAATATAATATAATATATATTCAAACAAATAAATCTCTCGATAATAATCTATATATTGAAATAGTGTAACGACCCAAGAATTTTCGGTCCTGAAAATCGACATAAATACCTTTACCATAACTCATGCTGACCCTCCAAACACCGAAAACACTGGAACATTTATAGAAAGAAATTAGAGGGTGAGATAAGAAAGAAAGTTAGAAAAGAAGAAGAAGAAGAAGAAGAAGGATCAATACGACATAATCAGAGTCTCACATCGCAGTGGAACAAAATATAATACAGAAATAAATCTTTATTGAGAGTTTTTAAAAATACTTACAATATCAGAGTACAGCACACATCTGGACAGTTTTAATAACCCGTCCTATATACAACACATAGCGGAATAGTAATCATATAATATCATACATCTGAACACCTTCAGCTTTGTCTCTGGACTTCGCAGTATCCGATAACCTGGACCTGTACACCCCGGGCTGACCCGAGCATTTACAAAACACCGGGTCAGTCTAGTGAACCAGAGTGAGAAAAAACTAGCACAGTATTAAGGGGGGATCATCCAACTTGATTTTAAAGTTCGAAAATCTTTTCGAAAGAAAAGGATAATTGTAAGACCAAATCCACACATAAATACGGATGGTTTTTACCTTACGATAACTCAAAACAGTTTTGAAATTAATATCTTTTCTGATATTATAATAGTGTCTAAATACAAGTAGATATCAATCTAGCGGAACGCTTGCATCTTATGCTCCACATATATATACAAACAAAACCATGGGCACTTAGTGGAGATTGGATTCCGACTATGACAAGGTATGGGACCACCCGCCGATAGTGTATCTCTAGAGGCGAATAAACTGGGTTCAACAAGAACTCTTGCAACTGTAACACCCCACGTCCGTTAGTGTCACTCACAAAGGGAATGCACTAAGTTCTGTGGAGCATTTAGGGTAAAAGATGCAGATAAATTACAAGACAGACAAAAATTAAACAGCGGAAAATAAAACTTTTCTTTATTGATAAAATGATTTGTACAATGGTTTCTTTATAATATCAGAGTATCTTCTGTCTTACAAAATAAAAAAGCATAAAAACAACATTTATATTCCCCGATTTTAACACAAGCCAGCCATAGCATCTGAAAAGAGAATCCAAGCAAAACTTCGACAAATCTTCAAGCTAGGAAAGAGTGACAGTCCAACTTAACCTGAGCTATACTACTCCCTCCTCTACTACCTGGGGGGGAACGGAAGAAAAGAAGACGAAAGAAAAACAGAGTCAGACATAAAGCCTGAGTAAGTTCAGTAACTTCTAGCATGTGAACATGGAAAACAAAATGACATGAATTAACTGAATACAAGATAACACCATGATGATAGGGTCAGCAAGATTAGACAAGATCAACACAAGATATGCTAAGATAAGATAAACTGGATGTTCTCTAATACTTTCGCCGCTTCGCCATTTCCTTGTTATACGGATTTTCTATTATCTCTGCACCACCTAACTAATGTCCCAACTAGTAACGCTAACGTGATCCCAATCCCTGTATTTTCCATCGCCTTCAGGCATCCATTTATTTATTTGTTGCCTAGATTTAATCTAGGGTTTTCTACCAAGTGCCTTCTAGATTCAACTAGAGTTTACGTTGTCTGCTGAACGCTTCTCGGATTCAGGATTTATGCCACCTAGTTCAACTAGGAATTATGCTACATGTCGAACGATGCCCCCAAGTCTAGGACACACTACCTAGAGTGGTATATGTTCCTATACTTCCCCACGCATGTATCGCGAATCGTTGTCGCTTGTCTAGATGCACATGTCCTATAATGTGCGGTCTGAGTCCTGTGACAGGGCGAATCAAGGAATACAGAACTCGGTCGGGAGCTTTCAGATATCTGCCGATGCAGATGCTAAGGTCTGTTTTTATTCCAGTGGCTATGGTCCCACTTGACCCCTCCCTCAACTAATGAAAGGCACACCTTGTAAAATGAGAACTATACGCCGGCCCCCGGTGCCCCACTATCCTATGGCCATCCTCACCCATAACTAGATAGCAAGTATATGGTCTTTTGGAGTTCTCCGCCTTTCCGCTTCACGTATCTCGATTGACTCAAGATGGATGGTAGACGACGAGTCGCTATCACAGGGCTACCGTTTGCTCGCCGAATCACGCCGGTCCATCCTGGTCTTTAGGTTGCCATGTATTGCAACCAAGGCATACCCCTGGTTCTTCTACGCAGACCTTAACCTCTGTAGGCCCAGGCGGATCATCTGCAGCCTCACAGAGGGATACCAAGAGTACCCTCACGTCCCCTCGAAGCCTCGGGCTTCGTAACCCAATTCGTTGGAGCCTCCTTTTTACTCAGACAGACATTCGCTCCTTCCTGTGTTATACTAAGAATTACTACTTAGTTTTACCAACTAAGATTTACCACTTAGTTTCCAGAATCGTTGTTTTCTTAACTAAGGTTTACTACTTAGTTCTCTTTCCCGTAAATTTGGATTGGTTAAGTGTCATTAGTCATCTCAAGCTAACTTAACCCCCTTCATTTATCCTGTTAAACTGGTTAAGTGTTATCAGTAATTTCATGTTGACTTAACCCGACCACAAACCAAGTTATATTGGTTAAGTATTCCTTATTAATTAACCCTACCCATTATCCTGTATTGGTTAAGTGTTCCTTTTTAACTTAACCTTGCCCGTCTGTTTTCACTAACATATTATTAATGGTTAAGTATTGTCCCTTCATGTTTTAGACTTAGCCTTATTCCTTTATCACAACCTGATGGTTAAGTGTTCAAGTTTACTTAATCCTACGGTCTAGCCCAGCTAACATATCAAAATTGGCTAAGTGTATTAGATTTTACTTAACCCCAACTTCAAGTCTAGTTAACATATTAATTTGGATAAGTGTATTAACTTTACTTAACCCCTTACAAGTCTCATTTTGCTATCTTGAGTTTAGTTAAGTGTTTCTATGGACTTAGCCCTCCCATTCTAGCTTAACTGTATTAAGTTGGTTAAGTGTTCCTATGGACTTAACCCTCCCATTCTAGCTTAACTGTGTTAAGTGTCAGTCTGAACCTAACCCCACCCATCATTGTAGTTATCATGTTGAACTGGTTAAGTGTCTTAGTTAACTTAACCCTACCATTCTTGTTCTAGCTTTAACTAAATAAATTAAAGCCGCTACCACTCACATTAGACAGGCATTGTTGCGACTACTGGATGTGCCGGTTGGTTCTGGGCAGGTTTACATCGCAACTCAGTCTAACCTCGGGCTAGGCATATTCATGTTTTCTAAGTTCAAAGCGTTTCAATTTATCTTTAAATCAAGTTTTGAAAGTAACCATCCCGTTCGTCGGATCAGTTAAGGATAGCCAGGGAGAGTAGGAAACTTGTATTTTCCAAACCCAAGCCTAGACACTATCCTCTCTGTCACCCAAGAACTTTCTGGTGTGTCATTAAAAGAGATGTCGTTAATAAACCTTTAATTTGTCTAAATTTATATTTCCTCACTCAGGCCAAATTCTATAAGTAAATTATTTCTAATTTACTTTACTTGTTCCCTAATTACTCTTTTAATGTAAACTGTCTACATTCATTCTTATGGCCCATTTCCCCTTCTAAGTCATATTTATGCTTTTTGGTATGTGGACTATACCAAATTAAGTGTCACTAACCATGATTTTGCTAAACCTGCCAATTACTCCCAATTATGGCCAATTTCACATTTATGCCAATATACTTACCATGCCAAATTAGCTAATCCAATTCCGATTCAAAATTCTAATTCTGGACTTATTACTCTAGTTCACTATTCATGTAAATGCTAGATTTACATGTCAATACTAGATTCAAATTACACAAATTATAATTCATGTCAAATTTATCCAATTTGCATTTCTATGAACATGCCATAATACATATTCCCAATTTACGCCAATTTCGATGTTAAACTACGTTTTTAGTAAATTTCATATTTTGCCCAAACCGCATTCCCACCGTTCATATAATCGTGATTCAGTCTAGATTATAAACAAAGCTAGGTTCGTAGAAAATAGGGAATGAACCAAAGATGCTATGCAAAAGATAGACATACTAACTGGCATAAAAAGGGTTGAATAACGACGTCGGTTCAAGAACATGGGTAGACCTAACTTAATAGGTAAATTCCCAAGGTCTAAAACCAAAGATAACCAAGAATAGACAGAATAGATGATCGGGTTTAGACCCAATTTCATAGTCACAAAACTTAAGCAACACTTTCCTAGTCATGAATCACAGGTGTTTAATCACAGATGTCCTTGTTATGTCATAGGCAATAGTTTATATTTCCTAATCAAAGGCATGGACTTAGTCAAGGAAATAATCCTCATAGTCACAGTCACAGTCATAGGCAATGTTCATAGTCATAGGCAATGTCCATAGTCATAGGAAATGTTCATAGTCATAGGCAAATGTTCATAGTCATAGGCATATGGTTTTATGGTCCATAGTTTCATAGTCACGGTCTTATTTGTCCTCGAATCATAACAGTTCTTAATTAGGTTCAAGAGTATAGGCACTGATTCGAATAGAGAGAGAGATTTGGCATATTCCTTTAATTTCATGTCACGAACAGAGAAAAACGTTCAAATCTAGAAATAACTAACTTACAGGGATTTAGATTAGAAAAGAAAGGTGGCATTGCTATGATTCGTGCGAAGTTGCTCGAAACCGTTTGAGCTAGCCTTTGATTCTTCACTTGAAATCCTAGCCTGACTTGAACCTCTTCTTGAAAGTCTTTGAGCAGCATCTCCTCGTCTTGATTTATTATATATTTATTATTCTATTTATTATCCCTTTAAGAGGAGGAGAAGAAGCCATGTTCACTAAGAATCTTTGCAGCATAAGGGTAGAGGAGAATTGTGAATAGAGAAGAAGACTAGGGCTGTTTATATAGTGTTAGGCGGACGAATCTGGTCAGAATGGCGTCTAGATACAGAAGAACGAACCAGGTGCAGAAAACAGGAAAAAGCAGGAGGGGTCGACCCCCAGGTCGACTACCCAGTCGACCTGGGTGCCTTGGGCGGGAAAATTCCCGCCCAGCCCATTCTGGGGCCGATTTGAATTTTGAACCTGACCTGTTTTGAAATTTGAACTTCGCTGAATCTTCCGGAGGCCATATCTTCTTCATACGGACTCCGATTTATGCAAACTTGGACTCATTTTCATGCAGAATTCCGAGACAAACGCAATGGCGCAGCCCGTTTCCCTTGATTTTGATTTTAACTTTTAATTCTGCCTTGATTTGTGAATCTTAGCGTTACAGAATCACGGGGTGTTACAGCAACCCGACCCTCACATGACCGACCACTCATTTCGCTTGAGTGTATCGAATGTATATCACCAACGGTTTGGCTCAAACCACCGTTTCCCAAAAAGGGACAACATCGAAACAGATTAAAGAAGCAAAGGGAATTTCTCTAGATGGGTGATTATACACCCTAATAGGAGCGACCTACATAGCTATGCTGCCTGCCCGATTTTCTGTCAATTCCCGGTTGATGAGGCTTGAGGTTTAGATTAACTTTTGGAACATCTGGCCGCCATTCACTTTGAATGCCACATCGTCAAATCCGTCAAGTCACTAATTGACGTCCACAAATATATTCTGGGTATAAAAGAAGTACCCCTCTTTGCGACCGCTCGATATATTTGTAAAAATCAACGTACGTGGTTCCAGGAAATACTCTATCAGACATTCGTCCATACAAGTCATCCAGGAACAGGATGAACTGAAGGTACTCTCCTACTGCATCCAATATAGGAATCACCCCACGGATCAGTAGTGATAGTCCTTGCAAATCCACAGATTTCAACCACGACAGAACCCCAGTATATCTCGGGGTCGAATCAGATATTGTAAGTGGTTCTTCCGTTTTATGAAGATCTATGGTCTTCAAATGCTCCATCTCGATCGTCGTCTGATATCTTCTATATTTTCGTATTTGTTGGTCGGAATGGTTTTCGAATATACATTCGATCCTGGTCTTTCCATACCAACAATCGTAAAGGTCAGACTTGATAGTCGGTTATTTAACTATCACATAAACATCCATACAATCATAAAAATAGATTTACTGGTTTAGTACTTAGCATCACTTGGATTATTTAATTAAAATTAATAAAACTTGAATATTCAAATATTGGGAAGACATTTGACTTACTACTTTAATATACTGATATCCGCAAAACCATTTCATTTCAATATTTTGAAAGAATATATAACGATATCCAATACTCCATTCGACTATCATTTGCAAAACATTTATTATAACATTTCGTTAATTATAACTGAGAAATCAGTTCAACTTACTATTCGACATTACGCAAACTCTTTGTTTTCATTACTTGGAAAAGTATCCAATCCTTATTCTTATAGAATAAACCATTCTATATCTCATTCCTTTACTCTTCGAAATTATCGCCCAATCTCCTTTTAATTCCGTTACTAGGGAAAATATCATCTCATATTATTTCCGTTACTTTGGAAATCTTATCATACATTCTCGCCATTACCAACTAGTATCATCCTTGGATGGTCCCGAAGTCGTTCAAGTTGGGGTATTTTAATTACCTCTCAGACCTTGATCAACAACGTTCTTATCTTCAGATAAATACGAGTTGTAATTCAAAAACCGATGTTTAACCCAATATCAAAACACATCCCACTTAACAAGTTTGTTTAAAATATAGCTTTATAATTCTTCTTATCTTTTTGGAAGTCTCTCTTTTAAAATATAATAAATATTGCTTAATTCGTCAATTTAATAATTGCTTACTAAACATCACTTTTATCAACTCTCAACTTGTTTAAATAAATTTGTTTCCTAAACTGGATCATTATTACAAATCCTATTTCCTACCTCTTTTACCAAGCTCAATTTCAATTCCTTTTCCCCAATTCCCTTTTTCTTCTGGAAATCTCCTTTCAATTCCATTTCCTTACTTAATTCCTTATTTAAGTATTTCCAATTCCAGAAACATCGCTTTAACCTCACATTCCATTTATAAACCTTGTTTATAAATGGAAGGTTTAATATAAACCCTTTACATCTTCATCTCCTTCCACTTAGTCCAAACGTTAAGTAACATTTCCATTTAAGCTCTCGTATCCGTTTAGAACTCTTTATTTCTTCATTATAAAACTCGAGTTCAAATATAAAACTCATCCATAGCCTCTTTTCAATACTCGAATATATTTCATTTCGAACTCGGTTACTTAAATGTATTACATTGAAGAAGTAATTACTTAAATTATAGCAAATCATTTACTTCAACATTAACCATGGTAAAATCAGTTAACTGGTTTATTTACTTATTTTAATAATAAATTTCTTTTTAAAATCTTGTTAAGATTAACAAACTATTCGTTAAGTTACTTCATTTAGTTCATTAACAACAAACTAATTAAAAAGTCAAACTTAGTTAAAATGGTCGACTCGGTCAATTCAAAACACGATTACCCCTCTAACCCATTCCAGTTAATTCCTCCTCTAAATTAATTAAAATATAATTAATTTAAGTAACTTCTTTTAATCGTTCCTTAGGCGTGATTAATCAAATACTTAACCGCTAGCTTATTTCCTGCTTATTTGCTTATAATTATTATTAACATAAGAATTTGTTTCATAAAACAATTTCATAATTACTTATAAACTTTAATAAATAAATAATTAATATTTATTTCCTTTTAAATAACTTTCATTCAAAGTAACAACTTTCAAAACCTATTTCCATTATAAAATATATTTATAACTTCAATATTGTCGACTCACCGTCGATAAAATCCATATTTTTTTATATCGATTGATTTATAAGCCATGTGATGCCAATTACCCAACCCATACCATCCATTGGCTAATATCAGAATAAATGTTGAAATATGGTTCAACCATCAACAATAATCAATCATTCAACCATACTGGGTATGTAATAACCCGAAAATCTGGGCCAGTTTAAAATTTTTATTTTGGCCATTTTAGCGAATTTTGAATATTTAAAATGAATTATTTTAAATAATATCGACGAGAAATTTATTTTGAATTGAATTCGACGTATATATTTATATACGCCGTCGTTAGAATATAAATAATTATTTATAATTATAAATAGAATTGAAAATGGCGCGGTAGTTCGATAATTCGATTTCAAACTTCAATTGAATGTACCGGGTGCAAAACAATCCGGATTTTAGTGAAACCAAAAACATTAGGATCTAATTGATGATATCTTTCCAACGGATCCGAATAATCGAAATTTCATAGCGGCAATCAAAAGATATGTCCAGTTGAAAATTCTGAATAGTCGCTATGGAATTCAGGCCCTTAAAAATGGACATTTTGCAAACGGTCTCAGAATTCGACGAAACTAGTTTTGTTAGGACCGTATCGTCAATACGAAGCTAGAAAATATTTTTCGGGAATTTTTAAAGACTGTATGTGGCCCGGGTAAATTAAAATGTGCGTTCAAATTGAATATATAAAGAAATATACATTAAATTCAACGGAAACTGATTCAAACAGTCGAATTGGCCTACGATACATATCCCGTTGTGTTCGGAATGGGGGTAATTGGCTAGGGACGACAGTCGTTGGGTCCCGATTGGAGGGTGAATGAAAAGTTAACTCTAAAGGAGAAATTAAATATTAAATAAATAATATATATAAAAGAGGATATAACCCCACAACCCCTTCATTCAGTAAACCGGCCCCAAATCAAATTTAACCCGTCATTCACCCAGTCCCCTTTCTCAAAGTCGCCGCCACTCCTGGGGGTCGTCGCCCCTCTGCACCCCGTCGTCGGAGCCTCCCTCACTCGGGCGTCACCCCTCCTTCCCTTCATCTTCCGTGAAGTCACCACATTCGTCCGCCGTTTCTGGTCAGACGAGGCGATCGAAGGCGCCGCCTTTCATAGCACAGGGACGCCTCGCGTCAGGCTCGCCGGTGGTGGAGTCGGCATGGCCTCCGGCCATCTCTGGTAGCGCCGGGGATGATGGATTCTTCGGTGAGCCATATCCTGGAGCGATTTCAAACAGTGAAAAGGTAGTTTCATTTTATTTTATTTATTTGCAATAAAAGTATGGTTTTTATAAAATGGATTTAAACCAGAAAAATAAAATTATACTTTGTTTTAAAATAAAATAAAATTGTCATGGTTTGTAAGATAAGATTACCATTGGTTTTAAAATAAGATTTTTATCATGTGAAGAACAAAATACAACTTTGAAAATATAAACAACCTTGTTTTGAAAAAGATAGAAAAAGTTATGATTTTTATAAGTAGAAAGATTTGATTTTTCTATAGAGAAATGATAAGATTTTTAACAGTGAAAAGATTTGATTTTTATGATAGTAAAGATACGATTTTTAAGATGATAAAAATATAATTTTTATACTAAAGGCGATATTTTTAAATATGAAAAGGCGATATTTTTAAATGTGAAAAGGCGATATTTTTAAATGTGAAAAGGCGAAATTTTTAGATGTAAAAATGCGAAATCTATATTTTTGATATGGAATTTTATATATTGAATAGCGAAATCAAAATTCGATTTTTATATATTGAATAGCGAACTAAAAATATGATTTTTTATATATTGAACTTCGAATTAAAAATATGATTTTTTATATATTGAACTTCGAATTAAAAATATGATTTTTTATATATTGAACTTCGAATTAAAAATATGATTTTTTATATATTGAACTTCGAAATAAAAATGTGATTTTTATATATTGAACATCGAAGTAAAAATGTGATTTTTACATATGTAGAGAATACGGGCGAAGAAAATGATAAGAGACGAGGACCAGTGAAGATTTCCTGCATTGGAAGTGCCGTGGAGTTAGGATAGCTATTGGTGAGAATTTCTCACCTTTCAATTTATTTTCTAGTTATATATATATACTAGGATGCAGACGGTGTTTAGTAGCACCCGACACAATCGTCCACAGACCATGGACTTGTTTGTTTGGCTGTTTGGTTATTGATTGCGATATTGGTTTGAATGTGGTTTGTGGTGTGAAAAATCGAATCGATAAATTGGTTAGGATTAGACGTGCGCCGTTATAAGGCGAAGGAGTAAGGCTAGGTTAGACTCTTACTCCAAATTTTGTGGTTTGCATAACGAAAGTGATTTGATTGATATGGGTATGGCGGTGGCCATTATTAGACCGGGGACAAGGCTAGGCCTTATCCCGTTTCTAGCATAGCGCCGTTATGCCGCCGAAATTTTCTAAAATATGTTAGAAAAATAAAAATATCATTTTTATTGGAAATGAATAAAATAACATATTCATTTACAAATCAAAACGATTTGTTGATGTACACCCATTTGACTGATATGGATTGGGACGATAAATTTTACACATCGCCCAACTGCACAAATAAAATATTTGTTTGATTGTTTGAAACCCCACACGGGTGTTAGGATGAAATTTGAAGTTCACTCATCCTGATTGATTAAATATGTCGATCGACCGATTGACAGGCTATTATAAGCGTTAGATATCTATATTTGATGCTTATACAGTGTAGTGCACTTTGGTTGATGGTTGATTATTTTTCAATGCTATTATACACATGTGTTGTATGAAATCCATATAATTAACTTTATATGGTAATTTATTGGGCCTCATTCCAATTTGAAAAATAAAGAATATTATAAAATAAAAGTTCATGTGTTGACAGTACTCATCCATTGAGATTGGTCATGTGTTGAACGAAATATTTTGATAATAACAACTATTTTGAAAAAGAAATATTTGAAATATAATATTTGAAAATAGAAATATATGAAGCCGTGTTGATTAGATTGACGCCATTCTGACGTGAACGATATTTATAACGATTTCGAAATGAATTGAATTGAAAACGATTTCGAAATGAATTGAATTGAAAACGATTTCGAAATGAATTGAATTGAAAACGATTTCGAAATGAATTGAATTGAAAACGATTTCGAAATGAATTGAATTGAAAACGATTTCGAAATGAATTGAATTGAAAACGATTTCGAAATGAATTGAATTGAAAACGATTTCGAAATGAATTGAATTGAAAACGATTTCGAAATGAATTGAATTGAAAACGATTTCGAAATGAATTGAATTGAAAGCGAATTGAAATGAATTCAAATTGAATTGAAATTTGAATTGAATAGAAATGAATTTTGAAACGAATTTATAAAGAAGAATTCAATTTTGCTTTGAATTGAAATGGAAGTTGAAATAGGTTTTGAAACGATTTTAAAACTATTTATATAATTCGTTTTGAATAGAAAATCGACGAAATATATTATATATATTATATATATAATATAATGGCCTGAATAGAACGCGCCGCGCCGCGGCAGTTCGTGAATTTCGACCATTTATTTCAAACGGACATTACGGGAGATCCGACCGTTGGATTCTCCTAAAACCGGAACCGTTGGGTTCGTATCGACAAGAGCTTTCTAACGAATATTAGAAATTTGAAATCTAACGATTGGATTTGGAATTATGTCCAAATCAAATTTGAAAAAGGTCGCTGTAAGTGCAGTTCGATGGCCGTTGTTGGAAATCGACTGTACGAGCCTTGATAAAATTATTAAAAATAGTAATAATTTGTGTAAAATCATAAGAAATGATTTGAGGAGAATTGGGATGAAAAACTCCATATTTGAAAAGATAAAAATAGATTTTTATCGGAATGAACTAGTTTTGAACTAGAATTATAATTCTGTTTATTTTTAAATAAATAAATTGAATTTGAAAAGGGTTTTAAAAATAACCAAAATTTCCAATGATTGCATTGGAGTGGATTTGAATCGAAACTGTCTTCGGAATATTTCGATGTTGGAATTCGTGATTATACAGATGTTGTTATGGAAATTTGAAAGATATATTTATATCGTTATTTCCAATACGATATTTGTTAGTCGTAGAATTTGATATTGAATATAAGCCGGTATATTTTCTATTCAGAGCCTTGTGTTTAATATCAAATGTGATTTGGGTTTGTCGTGAATGGTGTCTTCATTAACACTGTTCTTGAACCCAGTTGAGAAAAGATTAAATCTTTTTATTTAGATTTAATGAAGTGTACCAATTAAATGATATTTAATTGGAATTGAATTGGTATTGATTTTTGGGTTTATCGTGAACAGTGTTTTAAATAACACTTGTTCTTTAACCCGATAATTAATGGAATGTGATTGTGGGTTTATCGTGAACCGTGTTTTAATTGACACTGATTCTTTAACCCAGTCGAAGATTAAAACTAAGTGGAGTTTTAATGAATCTTTAATTAGATTGAAATGATCGAAAATGGAGTATCACCAGTTTTGCTCCAGGCGATAGTTAAATCTTTAATTAGATTTGAACGTGAAATGGTAATTGAATTTACCGATAACACTGTGGTGTTAGATATGAAGTATTACCAGTTTTACTTCATGTGATGAATAGGTTGGGATGGGGAAATTAAAACAAATGATTACTTCGGTAAGGTTCGCTAATCCCGACTAGTTTGAATTGATATTCAAAAATGGATTAAAGAATAAATTCAAGGAATTTATCTTGGATAAAATTAATGGGAACCTTTCCCTATGAATGTGAAATTTAGAAACTAACTGTCGGTTAGCCAAGTAGAATGGTTTTCTGAATATTGATCTGATGTTAGTTTCGGCCTTCGGGGTTAATATTTGGGGAATTATTCTCTTGATTAATTTACGGTTAGTGACTAATGAATTGGAATGAGGCGTATGTTGTGTTTGTGTAACACTTATTTAAAATATACGCGAGTTATTCGGAAAGACCGGGTTTATCCCATTCTGAATAACTGATACGACGATAAGTCGAAGATGAAGACGGTGGTCGAAGACCGGAGGTCTTCACGTCGTTTGGGTAATTACTGATGATCTTGATTGGGATGTACACCCAAGAAGATGGAAACAGTTAGTGATCGTCCAGACGTACTTGGAGACCGATGGATATGCGGGGTACTAGGTGCCTCCGGTTTTGTTCAGCCCCAGAACGGACTTGTAAATGGACTGTGTGTCTGACATTGGATTTTAGTCCGTGTGATTGATCTCTATTAAATATATATCTGTTTGGCGGCGGAGAATTTATTCTCTTGCTTAACGCCCTTCTCTGAGACGTACGAGCTCAGGGGTTATATATTGATGGATATCAAACGCATGGAGTGAATTGCCTGTGTGGCATGCCTAAGTGGCAATTGATCGAGGCTTCTGTTGAAAAGCAAAGTCTTGTGGTGATGATCAAAGCACAGCCTGTGTGGCATAGCTTTGTGTAACGTTTACTTCGCGAGTTTCACACCCGGTATGAACCAAAAACGGGAGAGGACATCAGGGAGGACTTGCGTTTCTTTCTAGCTAGAAGTGGCGTCAGTGGTTTTACACGCCCTGACGAGTTTGACTTATGTGGTTGTTGCTGTTGCGAGGCGCCTCGGTTTGATCGGACGATCCGGGTCCGATGGAGTCATTTGTTGGCTCATTTACGCCCCATAGGGCGGAGAGACGTATTGTTCAGGCATAATAATCCACATCGGTGGACCGGCCCTGACGATCCAAGGCGCACCTGAGTCTGGGACCTGAGACATGGGCTAGATTGTCTCGAATCGGTAGAGGACTATCTTTTGCCTCGGTTCATAGATGGAAACCCAATTTCCAGATACGTGACTTTTGCGGTTTTGTTTGTAGAGCCTAGTATGGCGACATAGTGGGATGGGGCACTTATGCCGCCTATGATTGATACTTATGATTTGAAGTTGTTTTATACACTATGCACTTACAATAGTATCAAATGATTTGTTTTAAACGTATCAAGCATTCTTGGCTATTATAAGGTAAAAACCCTATCCTCCGGCTTGCGTTGCATTGTGTGATGGGAACTGGGTCTTATAATAGCTTCATTTTTCTTTATTTAGCATTGCGCTGTTTGTTTTATGCACCGGTATTCTTGGGAGGAAACCCGTTCCGTGTTATACGGCGGGGTCCCTTGATTTACCTAACTTTAAAAATAAAGATTAATAACTGTTTTAGTTCTCACACCAGTCCCATGACTGACCTGGAGTTTATTGTTTTAACCTAAACTCTGGGTGCCCTTATTTTGACACGGGCAGCTAGTAGTTTTGGTTTTGCAGATTTATATTCACAGGATCCTGGTTTACCGCTGGAACAATATCCGGAAAGCTTTGTATCCGTATATCCCTTCAAGTTGTGTATTGTATTATTTTCCGCTGCTATGTATTTAAATGTAATTTAAATCTCTGATATTTCTGTGTAATATTCATTTGTACTCTGTATATTCTTGTAATCTGATGCATTGTTGTAATATACAATGAAATGTTCTTCTATATGCGTTCTGTTTTGTCGTGTTCTCAAACGATAGGGCGTTTCGAACGGCCTGGATCGGTTTAGCGACCGGTTCGGACCGAGCGAAATTCCTTGCCGTCACAGGGTAAACTGTCCATATAATGGTAATGTGAAAATAAACAATAAATTTGAGGAATGGTTATCTCAAATCAAATCACTCATTTTCATTTAACTGACGATTTCTATAACGACCATCGATCAATTAACAGACCATTCAAACAAATCAAATAATTCAAACATGTTTATAAACGTGACCAATCAAGGGAAACTACCTTATTTGGGTCAAATCATAACGATTTGTATCTTACTGAAATTAAACGACCATTTAATTTCATTGGTTGAATCAATAATAATTATATAACTAGCAAATGGTCAACCATTAACAATTAGAACACGCAAAATAAAAACCCAATTTATATAAAATATAAATGGGAAGAGCTGAATGAGTTTAACTCACTTTGGTTTGAATCTGTCGATAAACAGTTTGTTTTAGTCAAATTAAACAGACGTTAAATTTGACTAAAATTTCTACTTGCTTCTGATCTAGACTAGACATGCTCCATCTCGATGCTCTCGTCTCTACAGTCCCAACGAAACTGACCGTGCTTAAATCTGGTAACGGGGGCGCGAGATACCATATTAACAGATTTTATAAAATAATTGAATTATTTAACATAAATTATAATTATTTAAAACATGCCCCACCTTTAACTCTCGGCCCAAATACCCAGCCCGTTATCTCCCTTCAAAATCTCTTGATCGGATCCGTCACCCCATTCAAACCCTCCGCCTCCACTAATTCCTCTTCATGGCCGAAAATCAAATCGACATCTCCCATTTCTGTGTTTGGCCAAGTCAAAGTAAACCGCGTCGAAATCCTCTTCTACCCAACCGCTCTTCGATCCCCTTTTACTCCTCGTCCCCGGTTGTGTCTACAAACCCTAACACCCCTTCAACAACCCTCACCTCATCGCCAGTCAACCCCGAACCCCCAGAAGTGAAGCAGCTCCCTCCACCATATGCTACAGGCTTTCGACAACCAGATCGAGGCTTCCGTTGTCTCCAACCTTAGGTCTTTGACTGTGAATCGTAAATTCGTTCGAAGCATACTGAATCGAAGCGTGTGGATCCACTGATGTAGATAAGTGTATAAACTGATTTTTAATTTCAGCATTTTTTTTTCGTTTGATTTTCCCAGTGGTGCGAACTTGTTTTCTGTTTACTGTGCTTATTTGAGTGGTTCTGGGATGTGTGAAACCCCACTGTGTGATGCGTATTTATAATGTGGATTTGGTTTAGATAAGAACATTGTCCATTCGCAACTTAACGTAGGTGGTTCAGCTAAAATCCCTAGGCCATATGTTTTTTCTTCTTCTGCAGATTTTTGTGTACTAGTGATTTGAACTGAATGGATGTGTGAGGATTTTAACAGGGATTTAGGTGAAACTTTGTATTGGATTTACAGCCCTATTTACCTGTTCTAATGGGACATTGATTGAACTACACATGAGTGTAGATTATGTTAGGATTGTAAGGCTATGTGTTGTTACTTCTATCAAAGATTTGTGTTCTGCATTGTAGATTTTCTAGTTTGATTTTTAAATGTATGAAACCAGTCATGTTATGCAACAGTATTGTTTACATGCTGTTTCTTTCTATTTCTCTTTATCTATTCGTTTCACTATTCTTGAAAGAACAAGATATGCCGAAATTTAATAATTTTGAAATAAATATATACATTTATTTTAGTTGTTCATGTCTATGTCTTTTAGCTGATGAGATTTGATGCATATCTGTTTTCTTAGCTGTTCAATTCGGTCGTGAAGATTGATGTATGAAATTGGCTGTCATAGCTATTTTCTTGTGTACATATATAGCTGTCCCAGCTATTTTCCCTAGCTGTTCAATACACTGTTTATATGTAGAAATTGTATCCTAATTTGTCTTGAAAGGGACTATACATGAATTGTTATGCTCATTTTATTTTGCCTTATACACTAATGTTTCTTGAAAGGGACTATACATGAATTGTTATGCTCATTTTATTTTGCCTTGTACAGACAAGGATATGTATGTTTTCTTTTATTAAATACTTCCAGTTCCATATTGTATGTTTGGAGATTCATAATATATATGTTCTCCTATGTTGATCACTTTCCAGTTTTGTATGCCGTATTATTATTTTCTCCTTTTAATCTCTTTTTTTTATAGGATCAGTTGTAACTGAACAAAATCACAATTATGGCCGCTACAAACACGGCAGCAGCAAGCAGAGAAGAAGGATGGGGCGAATTTGTGCACATATGACCAGACAGACTAAGATCCCATCACAACTGGAGTAGCTTGAAAATTAATTTCCTTTTAATAAATTTTCATCCATGTAGATAATATGTGTTGTTTTCTTTGCATTGCATTTCTACAAATAATAATATTAATATACATTTTGTTTTCTTTGTATTGATCAATTCAGCTTTCATACTGTATGCATCCCAGTTTATTAGTGTATATGTTTTCTAGTTTTTTATCATGTTCCAGTTTCACATTGTACCTTTTCAGTTTTTTCCATGTTATATACATTCCAGTTTCACGTTGAATACAATGGAGCAACTTTTGGTTTGTAGTATTTTCTAGATTTATTCCTATTGCCGAACCAAGAAGAAAACGCTGATGGATATATATAAATATATATATATACATTAAATTCAAACATCCAAATTTAACAATAATAAATAAATAACATTGTATTTATTCAAACAACAGTTTCAATTCCAATCAGTAGAATTCAAAACTTCAACATTAAAATTTGGTTTTAAATTAATATCTATTTATATAGAAATCCTTTAATATTAATAAATAAATCGTTATAAATGATTCCATAGCGACTATTTGAAAATTTGAATTGGATGTAACTTAAAATCTATAAGCTGAAATGTCGATTTTTCTCTTTTATTAGAAAAATATAATCAAATCGGTTCAAATGTTTCATGTTTCACAGAATTCTGACTTATATCGGATTCTGTATATCCAATCAAAGTTCAAATCGAAAATTTTGAACTACCGCGGTGTTTCGAGCTCGTTTTAATTAATTTATAAATATATATATTCAAATTCCATTTTACACAAATAAATTCGATTAAAAACCCATTATATTTCTAATATAATATATAAACAGATTTAAATATTCTAATTTAAATGGCAGAAAAATCTGGGACGTTACTATTAGTATTTATACTGATAATCTAAATTATTTTCGGTTCAGTTCTAATTTCGAATTCAATTAAATTTCGTATTACGATAATTATATATTTGAAATGAATCGTATTTCGATTATTAAATCAATAATTAAATATAAAAATCGATTTATAGTATCAACTCAATATTTAAAACCATATTAAATATTTAAAATAAACTGTTCAAAAATCTGGGTCGTTACATTCTTTCTCCCTTAAAAGAATTTCATCCCCGAAATTACCAAGGAAGGAAAAAGTGTTGCAAACCCATTAACTTTTCAAAAACTACTTATGTTGAAACTCAACATTTTATATCTCTACAAATTTAGTTCTACCAAAGCTTTTGGTTTTCATTCACTTAATTCGAATGATCTACAATCAATACATTTACATCTAATATTTATTCCATTAATCTATTCAAATTGATTATAGTCAACTTATTCACTTCAATCAATTTAACTTGCTGAAGTTAAATTTAAATTCCATAATTTAAATTCCAAGGTTTTTATTTCAATTCCTTTTTGAAATCACATAAATATGTCCATATATTTATTTCCATCTCAAATTCAAAACATTTGAATTTTTCCAAAAACAACTTGTTTTCTTTCAAACAAATTTCCATCAAAAACGTTTCTAAGATAACAATCCATCACTTAGAAACTCGAAAATGAACATTGATGATGTCGCGACCATTATCAGAATTATTTCCCAGCCACTGAAGTGAGTTTAGTGCTCTATTTCTTTAAAATCCATTCAAAAATGGTTTTCATTTGAATTCCTCAAAGTAATGCTGTATTACTTTATATTTTCAAAACACCCAGGATTTTAAACTCTTAATTGTAATTCTGGTTCTGAATCCGATTTTAATTCATCTCATTTGTATATTTCATTCATATAAAAATTCTATTATGGTTATGTATAACCATTCCAATTTTATAATTTTATTTGATTACGATATTAGCATCCAACACATCCATATATATATAATATTCCTTTTCTATCAAAAAGAGAATTTTGGGTAAAATTATTTCATTTACCCACTTAAAACAATATTGTGTCAAATTTCTCTGTTCAAGTGTTTAGAAATTCCTATCGACTTCGTGGCGTCCCACAATTCGATCAGAATTCATAAACCGCTAAACAGACTAGCCAACACAATATAAAACAAATTTTATATCAATTAACAAATGCGCTCTCTCGTATATATATACACTCAACTCATTCTAGGGTACTACTGACCCTATCTCTAATGAGCACAATCCCACCAAAGCCTAGGTATTCGCTCAACCTAAGCTCTGATACCAACTGTAATGGCCCGCAAATCCATACTATCTGAGTTGACTAATAACGCCACACGTCCAATCCAAATTGTACAGAAATACGAATCATTATTTGAAAGAAGTTAGAGGATGAGAAACAGAAAGAAAGAAAAGTTAAAATAGAAGAAAAACGAAGAACACAAATCTCACAGCGGAACGAATAAAATATATTAAATAACATAACTTTTGAAATACAAATCAATAACTGTATATACATACCATTATCAGAGCACAACAGTTATTCCTGGAATAGTTATAAACACCTGTTTCCAGATACAACATAGTACACAGCGGAAATATGATAGTCTATAGCTAACTGGTGAAGCCTCCTACTTCCAGCTCTTCTAAGTGAATCTGAAAAATCCCGACTACTTGACTGCCCATACAAATTTGGGCACCCAAGAGTTTAGGGAAAACAAACAAAATAAACTCTGGGTCAGTTATGGGACTGGTGTGAGTAAACTTCAATCATTTGTTTAACTTTAAAAATCCTTTCGAAAGAATTGACAATCGTAAGACTGATCCACACATAAACACGGATGGTTTTTACCCTACGATAACCCAAAATATTTTTTGACATCAAATCTAGTGATATTATAATAATGTCTACATCAAATAAATAGAATCTAGCGGAACGCTTGCATCTCACACTCCATATATAATATATAACCAAAAACCGCAGGGCGCTTATTGGAGATTGGATTTCCAACATGACAAGGTATGGAACCACCTTTCGATAGTATATCTCTAGAGAGGAATACACTGGGTTCAACAAGAACATCTTGCAACCCGGCCCACACATGACCGACAACTCATTTCGCTTGAGTGTATCGAATCTATATCACCAACGGTTGGGATCAGCAACCGTTTCCCGAAAAGGAACAACATCGATAGATTAAAGAAGTAAAAGGAATTTCTCTAGAAAGGTGATTATACACCCTAATGGGAGCGACCCACATAGCCATGTCGCCTACCCGATTTTTGTCATTTCCCGATTGTTGAGGCCTGAGGCTACGATTACTTTCCATTCATTGATAGCACAATCACTTTGAATGCCACATTGTCAGATCCGTTAATCACTAATTGATTTGCACAAATATATTTTGGATATTATGCTAAGAGAATAAATTCTCCTCCACCATATATATCTATACAGACCAACCTATTCGATCATTGGAAATACTTTGCCAGACATTCGTCCATATACGTTCGTTCTGGGATTGAACGAAACCAAAGGCACTATTTCTATTAACAGAAAAAGTCCTTGCACTTTACTCCGTCTTCGATTATCTTCATATAATCTAATTCGCAACGCTACTGCCAATACGGAGTGGTTCTCGGATAATAATCCAACCGGCCTCTCCATATTGACAACGATATTGGCAAATACTTCGATAGTCGGTTATTTAACTATCGAGGAAAAATAAACAAACATTCCAACCATCAAACAAATCACTGGGTTTCTTAATTAATATTTCATTAATTAAATCACTTCTTCATTTCCTTTCAAATATTTGTTAACCAAATATTTTCAATAATCACCTTGGTCTCTTACACTGTTTGGAAAACATTTCCATATTTCGCCATCTTTTATTTCTATACTTAGAAAATATCTTCTATTAATAATTGGAAAATATTCCAATTACTTCTCCGTTTCTCGACAATTCATTCCTATACTTAGGAATATCTATTACTTTATTTCTAAAATTCCACTTACTTGGGTTAAAACGAATGTTGTATAAAACATCGTTACAATAACTCAAAACACTGCATTCAACTAACTCTTATTCAAACATTTATCTTTGAAACTGGATCTTGCTATTTATCGTTTAAAAATGAAATCAATCAAGTTGGGGTATAACTACCTCTCAGACCTTGACTTAAAACATCCTTAACTTCAAAATGGACAAGACCACTTACCTCGAATAATCCACATCATATAAAGCCAATTATTCATTTTTAAACCCGTATACGTTTCGCTTTCTAATTTTATCAGATTTAATTATAGATCTCCTTTTTGTTTATAATATTTTATTTTCAAGTTCGTTTCCTTATCGAATTCTAGATATATCGATACATTGATTTCTAAAGCCATAACCTCCTTTGTACCGGTAAATAGTCCAAACCTCAACTCGCCTCTCAAGGCCCTTTCCATTCAAAAAGAAAATCAAAAAGCCAAGTGGCTTGCCGATTCGGAGCATAAAACCTCATATGGACTTTAAACATGTACCTTTTTGTCGGGCACCAAATTTATAACTTCATTTTCTTCATTCCATACCTGTTAACACATATGTGTCCATTTCTAATTTATTTCAATTTAGTCTGGTCAATTTAACTCGATTCGTTAAACTATTCTTTAATCAGCTCTTTTGCCTATTCCACTTTCTGATTTGAACATATCAGTTCAATTACAAATATTTACTTGCTTATAAACCCATTTGAATTCCATTTTCAATTCAATTTCCATATTCGATTTCGAATATGAATTACAAACCCCATTCTCTTATCCATTGTCCAATTCAACCCAAAGGTTCATTAACTAATTTTTCTTCTAATTAGTTAATTCTATTCAATAATTTAAAATCTGATTTTTTGTTTCAAAAATCATTTTATTTACACAACTTGAGTTTCGTATTTATTTTATTTCTCCAGTCTGGATTTTTGTAATGGCAATTTGGATTTTATTTCTTTAAAATCCTTTTATTTATTTAAAAAAACCGTTATGGTTTTATAATGGTTCTGGCGCTGTTTTTCTGAAAATTTGATTTTGACATAACTCAAAATGTATTCGACGAAATCCAGATTTTTCTCTTCCATTAGAAAACTATTATCAAATCGGTCCTAACGATTCTTGTTTTAAAAAATTCCAAATCAATTTGAGTTATATATACTCAATTGAAGTTCGAAACGTCAATTTACGAACTGTCATGTTGCGGCGAGTTCGTTTTAATTATATTTATATACATAAACTTCTAAACATCGTTTAAAATAAATTCAACTCCATTCTAATATGTTTTTAATATATTTCAAACCAATTTTCCCAATTCAGCTCAATAAATTCTGATTATCTATAATCGCTGATTTTTCCTTACTCAGTTATACATTTATTTATACGTTATTTCAAAATCCCAATTCCTTTTATAAATAAATTATAAAATTCGATATAATCGAATTCCAATTATAACTCCTTTGGATTTTCTCAATTCAGTTTATATTCTAAATCCCGGAATATAATCAAATATTCCATTTTCAACACATTTTCCAATTTCTCTTTTTAAATTCTTCCTTGAATTTAAACTTCTAAATTATCGAATGACAATTTATTTCAGTAGATTTATAACATCGTTTGTAAATACATCTTCCTTGTTTTATATATTAAAACAAGTTTTCCATTTCAAATCCCTTTTGAAATCCAACTCCTTTTAGATTCTGAATTCCAGAATAAAAACCCCAGTTTCCTTTTTAAAATGATTTCAACTTTCTATTTTAAATTCATACTTGAATTTAAAGTTACCAATTATCTCTTGATAATTTATTCACCATATTTATAAACATTATTTATAAATTTACTTGTTTTATATTTAAACAAGTCCATTTCGAAATCTATTTAAAACAAAAATCTTATTTCGGAAATTTCTATTTATAATAACTTATATATATATATATATAACACCCAATTTATTTTCATATTCAATTTAACTTCTATTTAAATAAATTCGAATTAATCGAATTTAAATCCTAAATCCTTACGGATTTATTTTAGTTCAATTTTTATTCTGAACATTAGAATAAATTTCATCGTTTAGTTCTTTAAAACGATTCCCCATTTCTATTTTTAAATTCACATTTGAATTTAAATATTCAAATTATCCAATGATAATTTTTCCACTTTATTTATAAACACTATTTATAAATTTACTTCAATTCCCTATATTATTTAATTATAAATCAATACTTGTTTTGTTTATTCAAAACAAGTTAATATCTTTAGCCCCTTCGAAATTCGAATTCTATTTTTAGGAAAATAGATTTTCCATTTAAAATCTGAAATATCCTTTTCATGATATTTTATATATCAACATTTTGGATCCAGTGACATTCAACAATTCAAAACACTCAATTTATCAACCATAGGTTTTCAAACACATCATATATAACAATATATGTGATAACAAACAAACAATAATATTTTTGAGGAATCCAGTTGGATTCGTCCAACCTGTTTCCCTGCATCCAGAGACGTTAGCCAACATAAATAATACCCATCCTGCTTCGAGGCAGGATATCGTGGTATGAAGGTCATCCACTATATATATTGTGGGGAGCATAGGGAAATCATCCGCTAATGATACTGCAGGCATCCGCTAATGAGACTGCGGGAATATCCAACCACCAATATATATATAATAGCACACCAAGCCTAAATAACTAATATATTTAAGATGCACAAAAATATTAAATGCAACTAAACAAGCAACAAACAATTATTTTTAACTAATAAAAATAATTCTAAATAAAAGGTGAGTGAGATTTACTCACCATGATTTTTATTTGATGATTTGTCAAAATAACCATTTGTTTCTGGTTCCAATTCAAATTCCATTGCGTAGTTGACGTTACGAAGACAACGCGCCTTGTTCAGTGAATAAATTATACTTGTTTATAAGATTTTTATATGTGTATTTTTTTAACCATCACTAATCATATAAAATTAAATCAATTAACATTACCTTAATTGAGCTTGAATCTTTCTTTTCTATTATAAAACCAACGTCTGTAGCATCCTCCATGATAATCCACTGTCGTTCAATAACAATTAACATTCCCTGTTGGTGCTCATTTCCTTTCCTCATGTTATGAGTTTTATACACACGATAGTACTTTAGCAAAAATGATAACTTCTAGTTAGAATTTCATTATGGCATTGAGAAAAGAATGGAATCATCATTCATCAAAAATTTAACTTTAGAATCATAGATCTCCACGGGTATCTACTATCACCAATCAGCCTTTCCTTCACTTAACAAATCTCCTCACCACTTCTTCATGAAACTACCCAAATTTACGTCGTCCTTCATGTTTAAGCAAGCCCCACCATTGCAAACTAATCCCAGTCCAACTCACGCTCCTCCTATGCACCGCGTCCCCCTAGCCACCCTCGTAATCGCAAGACACTGACTGTCCCCTCCGACAATCGCCAACCGCCTCCTTCTTTAACGCGAGCTCCACCACAACCAAGCCTTCAAATCGCGACCTCCCTCCAGTATTTGATTTGAAGCAATTTCGATTCATTTTAAAAAAAATCGAATAAGAGGAGAGAAAGAAACCTGATTTTGGATTTTGAATTTTCTGAAGAGTGAAAATGTAAACAAAAGGGGCACGTATATTAAGATTTGATACTGGAGTGAACTAAAACAAGAACAAAGGAGGACCGACATTGAAGTTTTGGTTTGATTTTACAGAAGAAGAAATAAAGGGGATGAAGGTCGCGATTTATATTGATGAATTGTAATAACCCGGAAATCCGAGCTAATTTAAAATTTTTATTTTGGCAATTTTAGCGAATTCTGAATATTTAAAATGAATTATTTTAAATAATAACGACGAGAAATTTATTTTAAATAGAATTCGAACGTATATAGTTACATAGATCGTCGATAGAATATAAATAATTATTTATATATATAAAAGGAATTGAAAATGGCGCGATAGTTCGATAATTCGATTTCAAACTTCAAATGAATGTACCGGGTGCAAAATAAACCGGATTTTAGTGAAACCAAATTTTTTTGAATCTAATTGAGAATATCTTTCCAGCAAATCCGAAGAATCAAAATTTCATAGTGGAAATCAAAAGATATGTCCAGTTGAAATTTCAGAATAGTCGCTATGGAATTCTGGCCCTTAAAAATGGAAATTTTGCAAACGGCCTCAGTTTTCGACGAAACCTCTTTTGTTGGATCCGCGATGTCAAGTTATTGCTAGGTTTCAAATTTCATAATTTTTCGAATCAATATGTGAGTGTGGCAAAGGAAAACGCGTTTGACCAGTTTAAGTTGATTTTAATCGACTGGAAAATGGCCATTTTTCAAACGGTCTCAGAATTCGATGAAATTAGTTTTGTTAGGACCATATCGTCAATACGAAGTTAGAAAATATTTTTCGGGAATTTTTCTAGTTAGTATGTGGCCCCAGTAAATTGAAATGTGCATTCAAATTCAATATATAGAGATTATCTTGATTTTGAGGGAAATTGATCGAAACGATCGAATCAGCTTACGATACATATTCCATTGTGTTCGGAATGGGGGAAATTAGCGATGGACGACTGTTGGTGGTTCGATTTCGAAATAAAATTTTACTTTTTGGAGAAATTAAATAAATAATAATAATAATAATAAACCTTTTCCCTTTTACCCCTTCCCCCCCCCCCCCCCCCCGTTGACTCAGATCAATTTTAAGAAGGAAAAAAAGAGAAAGGAAGACGACGGGGGAAGATCGCCATCGTGCCACCCTAGGCGGCGGCGCCCACCTGACACCGCTTCCCCCTCCTCCCTCCACCTCTCCTTCCTCCATCTCCCCCCCCCCCTCTTGAACGAACCACTACACGTCCCCCAAGCCACTGCCCCCTTCATCACAGCGCGCCTCGCCTCCCCAGGCCCCCCCCCCCCCCCCCACCGCACCGATGAACTCCAGAGCCACCCCTCTCACTCTTCTTGCCGCACCTCCCTCTTCTCCCTACCCAAAACCGCCGAGCCCCCCCTGGCCCTTGCGATGCAGTGAAACACCCCCTCCTCGCTCGATTTAACCGTAAGTTTCCCTTTTGCTTATTATTTTAATTTAGTTTAAGCAATTGGTTTTAAATCAGTTTTTTTTATGAAAAGGAGTAAAGTTTAAAAACATAGATTTTTATTATAAAGATAGGATTTTTATTATGTAAACATCGTTATAAAAGTGAAGAGATTATATTTTTATTTATAAAAATATGATTTTTATATTTTAGAAAGAATAAAAATTCGATTTTTAATTTATAGAAGAGATTAAGAAATGATTTTTATAATGAAATAGTGAAAAGATTATATCATTGAAGTAGGAAAGATATGATTTTTATATTATAAAAAGTATAAAAATATGATTTTTTTTATATAGTAGAAGTAATAAAAATATGATTTTTATATTATAGAAGTATAGAAAATTCGATCTTTATATATGAAGTAGAAATAAAAATAGAATTTTTATCTATATAGTAACGATATAAAAATAGAATCTTTATCCATGTAGCGTAGTTATAAAAATGTGATTTTTATATACATAACAACAATATAAAAGTATGATTTTTGTATATGTAGTGAAAGCGGGCAACAAAAGTGAGAAAAGGCGGGAACAGCGATGACTTCTACATAAGAAGAGTCAAGGCGTTTGGATTAGCTAGCCGGTGAGAACTTCTCACCTTTAATTTAATTTTTCTAGTTAAAATATATACTAGGATGCAGACGATGTTTAATAGCACCCGACACCCATCGTCCACAGACCATGGACGACTTATATGCTTGTTTGTTTGATTTTGATGTGTAGTTGATTGTGTGATGTGATGTGAAAGGAAATAAAATATTTATATAGTTAAAAATATTTTATAGTTAAAAATAGAAATTTTTAACGTGTATATAAAATAAATATTTATAAACAAATCGGAGATTTGTTTATATACACTGATTTGATTGATATTGATTGGGACGATAAATTTTACACATTGCCCAACTGCACAAATAAAATCTGTGTTTGATTGTTTGAAACCCCACACGGGTATTAGGATGATATTTGGCGTACACTAATCCCAATTATTTAGCTGTATGTCGATCGATTGGTCGACATACTGTGTAAGCGTTAATTATTTATATTTAATGCTTATGCAGTTGTGTGGTGCACTCTGGATGATGGTTGATTATTTATCGTTGTTTTTTTATACATGTGTTGTAGAAAATTCATATAATTAACATTATATGGTAATTGATTGGGCCTCATTCCGGTTTTGAAATAGAATAATTGAATAGAAATATTTGAAAATAGAAATATATGAAGCCGTGTTGATTAGATTGACGCCATTTTGACGTGAACGATATTTATATCGATTTTATTCATTTTTAAATGAATATTGAAAAGTGATTTCAAAAATCGAATATTTTAGAAATTGAATTGAATAGAAAATGAATTCGAATTAAATTGTATAGATTTGAAATTCGAATTAAATTGAAATGAATTAAAATTCGAATTAAATTGAAATTGAAATTGAATTGAAATCGATTTGAAATGAAATTAAAACGGATTATGTTGAAAAATTCAATTTTGATTTGAATTTGAAATGAAGTAGAAATCGTTTCGAAAACGAATTTAAAACAGTTTTTAAAATCCGTTTTCAAAGGAAATCGACGATATATATGTAATATATATTATATATATATAATGGCCTGAATAGAACGCGCCGCGCTGCGATAGTTCGTGAATTTCGACCATTGACTTCGAATGGATATTGCGGGAGATCCGACCGTCGGATTCTCCTAAAACCGGAACCGTTGGGTTCATATCGAAAAGAGCTTTCTAATGAATATTAGAGATTTGAAATCTAATGGTTGGATTTGGAACTAGGTCCAAATCAAATTTGGAAAAGGTCGCTGTAAGTGCAGTTCGATGGCCGTTGATGGAAATCGACTTAATGGGCTTTGATAAAATTATTAAAAATAGTAATAATTTGTGTAAAATCATAAGAAATGATTGTTGAAGAATTGGGATGAAAAACTCCATATTTGAAAAGATAAAAATATATTTTTATCGAAATAAACTAGTTTTGAACTAGAATAGTAATTTATTTATTTTTTTAAAATAAATAAATTGGATTTGAAATGGTTTTGAAAATAACCAGAATTTCCAATAATTGCATTGGAATGGATTTGAATCGAAATTGTCTTCGGGTTATTTCGATGTTGGATTTCGTGATTATACAGATGTTGTTATGGAAATTTGAGAGATATATATATATATCGTTATTTCCAATACGATATTTGTTGGTCGTAGAATTTGATATTGAATATAAGCTGGAACATTTTCTATCCAGAGCCTTGTACTTAATATCAAATGTGATTTGGGGTTTGTCATGAATGGTGTCTTCATTAACACTATTCTTAAACCCAGTTGAGAAAAAGATTAAATCTTTTTATTTAGATATAATGAAGGGTACAAATTAAATAATATTTAATTGGAATTGAATTGGTATTGATTTTTGGGTTTATCGTGAATAGTGTTTTAAATAACACTTGTTCTTTAACCCGATAATTAATGGAATGTGATTTTGGGTTGTTGTGAACGGTATCTTTAATAATACTGTTCTTAGACCCAAAGGAGTTAAGGAAATTAGAAGCTAACTGGAGATTAGTTAAGTTGAATGGTTTCTGGGGTATTGATCTGATGTTGGTTTCGGCCTTCGGGGTTAATACTTAGGGAACTGCTCACTTGCTAATTTACGGTTAGGGACTGATTGAAAGGTTATGTGATTTTGGGGTTTATCGTGAACCGTGTTTTAAATGACACTGATTCTTTAACCCAGTCAAAGATTAAAACTAAGTGGAGTTTTAATGAATCTTTAAATAGATTGAAAAGAACGAGAATGGAGTATCCCCAGTTTTGCTCCAGGCGATAGTTAAATCTTTAATTAGATTTGAACGTGAAATGGTAATTGAATTTACTGATAATACCGTGGTGTTAGATATGAAGTATTACCAGTTTTACTTCATGGGATGAATAGGTTGGGATTGGGAAATAAAATAAATGATCACTTCGGTGTGGTTCGCTAATCCCGACTAGTTTGAATTGATATTCAAAAGTAGATTAAAGAATAAATTTAAAGGATTTATCTTTGATAAAATTAATGGGAACCTTTCCCTAAGAACATGAAATTTAGAAACTAACTGTCGGTTAGCTAAGCAGAGTGGTTTTCTGGATATTGATCTGATGTTGGTTTCGGCCTTCGGGGTTAATATTTGGGGAATTATTCTCTTGTTAATTTACGGTTAATGGCTGATGAATTGGAAAGAGGCGTATGTTGTGTTTGTGTAACAATTGTTTATAATATACGCGAGTTATTCGGAAAGACAGGGTTTATCCCATTCTGAATAACTGATACGATGATAAGTCGAAGATGAAGACGGTGGTCGAAGACCGGAGGTCTTCACGTTGTCTGGATAATTACTGATGATCTTGATTGGGCCGTACACCCAAGAGGAGGGAATCAGTTAGTGGTCGTCCAGACGTACTTGGAGATCGATGGATATGCGGTGTACTAGGTGCCTCTGGTTTCGTTCAGACCCAGAACGAACTTGTAAACGGACTGTGTGTCTGACATCGGATTTCATTCTGTGTGATTGATATCGATTGCATAGCGTGAATTGCCTGTGTGGCATGCCAAGATGCAAATGATCAAGGCTTTTATTGAAAAGCAGAGTCTTGTGGTTGATGATCAAAGCACAGCCTGTGTGGCATAGCTTTGTGTAGCGCGGATTCGCGAGCCTCACACCCCGGTTGTGAACCAGAAACGGGAGAGGACCTCAGGGAGGGCATGCGTTTCCTTCTAGTTAGAAGTGGCGTCAGTGGTTTTACACGCCCTAACGGGTTTGACTTATGTGGTTGTTGGTTTGCGAGGAGCCTCGGTTATATCGGTCGATCCGGGACCGATGGAGTCATTCGTTGGCTCATTTACGCCCCATAAGGTGGGGAAACGCAGTGTTCAGGATTTTAACACATCGGTGGACCGGCCCTGACGATCCAAAGGCTTGACTGAGTACTTGCCTGAGACATGGGCTAGATTGTCTCGAATCGGTAGAGGACGATCCCTAGCCTCAGTTCGCAGATGGAAATCCAATTTCCAAATACGTGACTTTGCGGTTTTAATTGTAAAACTAGTATGGCGATATGATATATGGTACCCATGCCGTCTATGATTGATATTTATGATTTGAAATTGTTTTGACGCTATGCACTTATAGTAATAATAAAACATGAAATTTCACGTATGAAGCATTCTTTGGCTATTATAAGGTAAAACCCTATCCCCCGGCTTGCGTTGCATTGTGTGATAGGACCTGGGTCTTATAATAGCTTCATTTTTCTTTATTTAGCATTGCGCTATTGTTATATGCACTGGTATTCTTGGGAGGAAACCCGTTCCGTGTTATACAGCGTGGTCCCTTGATTTACCGAACTTTAAAAATAAAGATTAATAGCTGTTTTAGTTCTCACACCAGTCACATGACTGACCTGGAGTTTATTGTTTTAACCTAAACTCTGGGTGCCCTTATTTTCGACATGGGCAGCTAGTAGTTTTGGGTTTTGCAGATTTATATTCACAGGAACCTGGTTTACAGCTGGAACGATATCCGGAAAGCTTTGTATCCGTGTATCTTCTTCAGTTGTATTTTGTATTATTTTCCGCTACTATGTAATGTATTGTAATCTCTGATATTTTTCTGTTGTGTAATATTTACTTATACTCTGTACATTCTTGTGATCTGGTGGAATTGTTGTAATTAACAATGAAATGTTCTTCTGTCTGCGTTCTAATTTGTCGTGTTCTCAAAACAATCAGGCGTTTCGAACGGTCTTGATCGGTGTAGCGACTGATTCGGATCTAGCGGAATTCCCGGACGTTTCATGAATACTTCACCCTGAAGGAACAAGCCTGAGGACAGGTACGGGTTGCTGATATAAACTAGTGTAGGCTAATTTAATGTGATTTGATTTAAAGAGATCTTTATTCTTTTAAAACGGATTTTGATTTGATTTCTTATTTAATACGATTCGATATAAAGCGATTTTTATTCTTTTTAAATGGATATCGATTTGATTTCAAACCTATCCACAATCAAATATCTTGGGGTCCATTAATTTAAATCACGAACCGCTATTCTAGCATACCGACCGACATTTCAATGTAATAACCCTATTCTGAACTCAACGGTAAATATTCTGAAATTTAATTCAAACACACATACCATATTAAATTAATATAATATAATATAAATTCAAACAAATAAATATCTCGATAATAATCTATATATTGAAATAGAATTTATATTGATCATCTAAATTATTTTTCGGTTCAGCTCTAACTTCGAATTCAATTAAATTTCGTATTACGATAATTATATATTTGAAATGAATTGTATTTCGATTATTAAATCGATAATTAAATATAAAAATCGATTTATAGTATCAACTCATTATTTAAAACCGTATTAAATATTTAAAATAAAATGTTCAAAAATCCGGGTCGTTACACTATATAATACAATACGCTATTACAATAGTGTCTATGGTTAAATATACTATTGAAAATAGCATAAGCGGGATTATCATTTATTACCCTTACACGGCTTATAATACCATAGTCTATGCAGATACCATAAAGTCCACTATAAACCAATGGCTATTAGAGGGAACTCCATAGGTACGGTACAAATCAAAGTCGTAGAGGCTCGATCAGGATAATATGACAAGGCACACGAGGAATGCCCAGAGTAGGAATATACTAGTTGCACGCCTGGACTGGTGGTATCACATAGCCTTGACTACCACCCACACTCCCAAATTAAGGATGCGCATCAAATCAAATCAATCAAACCGAGGGATTATAGTAATAAAGAAAGAAGTGTTGCCGACGGAGGTAGCTAACCCCACTTGGTCCGGTATAGCCTTGTTTTAGTCATTTTAATTATGACCCGAAGGTCAAGGATATCCATCATCGTTCTCTTTCTTCGAATCAGTAATCTTCTCCAAATCATCCTACTTCATTCTGGATCTCCACCGCGTACACAGTTGTTAAAGTGGTTTTCGATATTGGCAGAGAGTATGAAAATAGCCGATCCCGGTCTCTTTAACAACCAAACGTTTACATTTTTCACACCATGGTCATTATTTTATAAACGAATCTCAAGTTCAAATTTGAATTCAAAATATATATAACTTTGATTTTATTTAACATCCGAAAAATTCACATAACGATTTTCAATCCAAATTCGACTTATACATACATATCTCAAAAGCCATTTAAAGAAATACTAAAACACTTAGATTATATGCAGCATGATTAATTTTTTCAAAATTCAAGTTCAAACACTTTAAAAATATAGTTTTACCTTTATAAGCATTCATCTAAGTTGATTCATAAAATCCAACATTTTCGTTCGAATTCTATATATATAATTCAAATCAAAAACTTATATTCAATTTAAGAAGAACATGTCATATTTCATAATTCAAGTTGCACAATTTAAATTTATTACTTATATATTCGAATCAAGCCTTATATTCTAGTTTAACACTTCATACCATTTAAAAGAATTCTTATTAATTCGATTAAACAGATTTCTCAATTCAAACCTAACGATTATAAAATCAATTATATATATAACCTTGTCATATACAAAATCATATTAAATCAATATAAAATTGGATTCATTTCATATCGATTACAAGTTCAAATTGAAATCAATTTTTGCAGTTCAAATTCATTTATTTCAATATTTAAATCAATTCAAATTCACATTCAGTTGATTTAACATTGAATTCATTTCATATCCATTATAGGTGTGAATCCATTCCTTAAACTTGGAAATTTAATTTCAAAAACAATTTCATAATTCAAGTTTTTCTTTTGTAAGTTCAAATCAATTCGGATTCAAATTCATATCTTATGCGAGTTCATTCAGTGAATCAAGTATTGTTATATAAATTCATATCTTTAAACTTCGAACTCAAATCGCAAAAATCAAAACTTATCCACCTATTGAGTTTAGTATTAAAATTTATAAAATATATATGAAAATAAGTTTTGAAAATAGATATTTATGTATAAGTTATAAATTTATAAAATTTTAAAACAATCTAGGAAACAGATTATAAACATATATAAGTTTAAAGCAATATGGAAATATGTTTAAAAGAAATATTTATCATAATATAAAAGTTTAAAATAATCACATGATTAAATTATATGGTTTAAAATAAATAAAATTATAAGTTAAAAAATCTTAAATAAATATTTAAATCCATATTTACTCATAAAATCATTTTAAAACATATTATTTAAAATTTATAAAACTTAAGTTTTAAATCTTTAAAATATAAATATAAAATCTTAAGTTATTAATTTACAACCAATTTTTCCAAATCACTTTACTTCGAAAACAAGGCCAACGATGTCCGTATATAGTTTTCTTCCCTATGGTCAAGTGATAATCATTTCAACCCGTAATTTATAACATTTCTACGGGTCTATCATTTCAACCCGCAATCTCAAATTCAGTAAAATCGTTCAGGTCTATCATTTTAACGCATAATGATTTTTCCCTAATCTAATGTCTGTTCGGATGTGTATCATTTCAACCCTTAGTGATTTTTCCTAAACTAAGGAATCAATGATGTAACAAATCATAACATCAATCACATCATAAATCATATATCATTAGTGCACTTACGTGTCATATAAGTGTATCGTGTCATATATGAAATGTGCATACATATAAAATAAAACAATTTTCTACTAGCAATACTATACATTTCACAATAGTTCATTAGTGCTGAATTTCGCAACCATGAAATAATGTAGGTCAAGTGTGAGATAGACTCACCTTTCGTGGCACAAAATGGAGACAGTAGATGGATCGATACAGAATGAAATGACGACTTCTAGGCACGATCTGGAATGGATTCAATCATGGTAACCACTCAATATTTTATTTTTATTTTATAAGAGGAGGCTAGGAAATTTCTCAATGAACCGGTTTGGTTATTGGATTTTAGGAATGGTTTCGAACTCAACACCAAATTCAACTCAACAAAATAAACGTAAAATTTCTTTTATAAAATATTATATAAATATTTCTATATATGTAAACACATAATAAATTTATAATATATATTTTTAAAATTCAACGCACAACGCAAAGACACAACGCAAACACACATAAAACCATATACACATATATTTTATTTTCAAAATAGATTTTGAAAATAAATAAGTTACAAAGAACTAACACCAAAGCATTATAATATACATATATATATATATATATATATATATATAGAGAGAGAGAGAGAGAGAGATAGAGAGAGAGAGGAGGGTTCCGCTACACCTCTTATATTGCACGTGAACTCTCCCACTTAATCTTCACCACTCATTCTTTCTCTTCCCATTTCAATATTATTTCTTAATGGAAAAAGAGAGAATGAGTAGTGGATATTAAGGGGGAGAGCTCAAGTGCAATATAAGAGGTATAGCGGAAACCTCCTCATATATACATATACATACATACATACATACATACATACATATATATATATATATATATATATATATGAAAATCCACATACACAAAACAACTCACATATTAATATGTACAAACCATAGATATCTATTATATATAAATACTCAATCAAATAAATATTTTATAACTCATATGTACACACACTACAAAATACATTTATATATACATATACATTACATAAATACACACATACATATAAAATTATAATATATATACATATAGATCTTTCAGAAACATAAATTCAAAACCACACAATAAAATACTCACCCCTGCACAATATACACTGACACAAAATAACACACACAGTCATACACCACTCAAATACACAGCTTTCATCAACAAGCATAATTTTTTTTTTGTATTACAGAAATGGAACAAAGGAAAAGTAACCATATCCAAATGAAAGCTCTGAGTGACCATATGGAATAATACCATTGTATTCCTTTGTTTTAATGTGAAACAAAGAAGATCTTGTAGGTGCGTGGCTAGCAGATTTGAAAGTGGTGGAGGAAGTCATTGGCAAAACATGAGTTGGTTTCCTTTTTTTCTTTATAGGTGATCTTGCGCATGCATGGCAAGACACTTTGATCTTTCATTTCATGTGGAGAATAAGTATTCAAAACTAAGTAAGGAAAGGAGAAATAAAGAAAGAAGAGGAGGGGTAGAAAAGCTTCAGTTTAAAGAAAAATAGAAAAGAGAAGGATGGGAAGTGAATGAGAGAGAAATGGAAACGGAAAGAAGAAGAATACTTGCGTGAATGCTAAATAAATGAAAGAGAAAAAGGATTGGAATGAGAAGAGCGTGAATTATGCCTAAATTGATGTATTAAACTTAGCAACTAAGGGTGAGGAAACATTTCAAATTTATGGAATTTCAAATGATTTTAAGTACAACATGAATAAAGTGTCATTAAGCAAATGAGAAGTGACGTGGAGAAGGAATAAGGGAAGAATGAAAGCGTTTGAATTTGGTCAGAGCGAACGAACATTTCAAATTTAATCAAATATTAATTTTTCTTTCAAATTTTTCAAAATTGAATGACATAAAAATATATAACTCTGTACTTAAAAACACTACTGTACGAATAGGTAGTAATTAGATGAAGTAGAGAATGGTTTATACATACCCAATATTTACTGCTAAGTTAATGAAAAATTGAATGCAACAATATAAAGAGAGAAACCCATGGTAAATTAAACAATCAATGCTTTCCCAAATTTTAACGTTAATTAATTACAAGATTAGTGGCTGATGTGTCAATAGCTTTCCTAAGAAGCTAGATTTTATAAGGAATGATATAATTTATTCAAATGTTAAACGCTGCTTCCATACACCGCTAAATCAATTTTTAATGCATATGTAAACAAATTTTAATGAAATGAAAACATACATAAATTTATTACGTCAATTGCAATCTGAAAATATAAAGTTCCTAGTAATAAAAAAATTCAATTTTTAGTTATCAATAATACTAGATTTGGCAATATATATTTAACAAATGATTCGGAAATCAAATAAATAATAAATGATATAAAATAAAAATAAATCAAACAAATAATACTGGAAATTGTAACAACTCGAAAATTTGCGATAAACTGAAATTATTTAATGTGATTTTGAGCAATAACGGTTTAAGTTTAAAATCTAATGATTTATTTCATAAATTGATTCAATGTGAACCTGACTAGATTGTTTAAGCAATCTAATTCAACTTATTTTGGCAATAATAGCTTGTATGGATTTCAAATAAAATTGCGATTTAGTTTATATTAATTGAAACTTGATTTTAATATTAAAATATTTGAATGAAGTTGATTTGGTTCATTTATAATTATAATTCAAATTGAATTTTATAAATATTAAAATTTGGAATTTGATGTAATTGAAGAATTTGTGTATACATTTTTTTTTAAATTTCTGTTATGAATTGAATAAAATTAATAATGATAATTGAAATCATGATAAACCATTTTTGATGTATAACTTTATATGAATTTTATTTTGATTTGAATAAAATTTATAAACCTTTGAATTTAATTTAAAGGATAATAAATGGAAAATGAATACGTTAATATATTAATGAACTGGTTAAAATTGTCATTTTTTCAAATGATCTCAGAATTTGATGAAATTAATTTTATTGGATCCAGAATTATAAATTACTGCAAGATCTAAAATTTCGTAGCCAACGGAGTTATAGTTTGATCGTAATAATTTAAAATGTGTAGAAATTTGTGTGCATAATTTAACTAAATAATCGAGTATTAGAAAAACTGCTAGAGACTTTGGAATTGGGCTTTGAAACATATTCCATAGCGTTCAGAAGGTGTTAAAATCTATTGTTAGGCTGTAAGCAAGCCTGATTTGGACACAGGTGCATTTTTGGCTATAAATCACGCAAAATATTGAAATTATTATTAAAAATATTATTATGAAACCCTAAATTTTATGGGCGCTGTTTCTTATATTTAGATGGTCGAAAATCTTCAATTCTTCCTCCCTTATAATCTCTAAATCCGCTTTATGAAATTCGATGATTCCAAAGCTAAAAACGCAGCCCTCGATCTCCTCTTTAAATCTGTACGGTTCATCGATGCTCTTTGTGTCTAAAATCGCTAGAATCTTGAGCAAGAAGCTGCAGCGTTAGGCTCGGTTTTCGAGGCACTGGGAAAGCCACGTCTTTCGTGGTTCAGACCGATGTTGGAGCTCGAGAAGGCAACTCGGGTGGTGCCTCTTGATCGGCTTCCAAATGAACGTATGGAGGTGCACGATTTGCAATTTCAATCGGTGATGGGTTATGTTGTTTCAGCTAAAAGGATACGCTTTGTAGATGAGAGGAAGCACACGCTATGCTGACGTGGCAACATATATGTGGTGAAAATGTTTTTATGTTTGTTTTATTTTTAATTTTGAAATTCAAGTGCGTTAATATGAATAACTTTTGCATATGAATTCAGAATGACACACAGTTGGATCCATGGGAATCGTATCGATGAGCTCTCCACAATGGCACTGATTTGGACAGATTCTGAGACAGTTAAAATTTGGGGGCTTACTTTGGATTTCAAATGCATTCAGAACCAAAGGTGAATGATTAAACCGATGCACACCTAAATAAAATATTCGATTGTTAGTTAAATTAAATTTATATTATGATATAATTGTTTGCTTGCTGTTTGACTGCTTAAATTGATTATTTATGTTAATCTAAATAGATAGTATAAATTTAATTCAATTGTCAATATATAATTGTACAGTTAGAATTTTAATTTCTTGTTTAAAAACCTCATACCTGAAGACTAGTAACTGATATTCTATTGAACTGTTTAGATGTGTTAATTTTGATGGATGCTTTGAATTTATATATTTAATGTATTGATATGTAATTCATCTTGTTATCGACATTGTTTATACAGGTTATTGATTTTTTTGATTAATCCCAACCATTACCCTAGATGTTCTTGGCATCAAATAAACCCTGGATTAATCATTAAAAGGAATTAAGGGCGTAGGTTGAAATGATAAATACCTATGTCCCAGATTTGGATTGAAATGATATATATCCTTTCCCAAAATACTAAAATTAAATTTTGAGTATTACTTGGTTATAGGACAGAAAATTATATACGGACACCAGTTGGTTAAAAATACTTTTTTAACCTTTAATTTTTGAAATATTGTTTTAAAGACAATATAAATGATATTATTAATTGATTTTCTTTGAGTTTGAACTTTAAGCTTTGAAATTTAAAAAAATAATTAAAGAATTCGTTCATGTGGATAATTGGAGTTAAAACTGAATTGAATATGAACTAAATTTATTGAAATTTAATTGTTTTTCCATCTATGATATTTATTTTAAATTAACTTGATTTAAAGAAATAACTGAATTGTGGACTCAAGATTTTTTTATAGATGAATAATTCAAAATGAGAATTATAATTGAAATTCAATTATTTGAATCAGTTATTAAATCGAATTGTTCGAATCGAACTGTTGAATCGAATTGAAATATAAATGGTAAGCTGAATCTTTTTGAATTAAGATATCAAAATTTAGTCGAATTGATTCGAAACTGGGATATGATTTCCAGTTTAGTTAAATTTTGAAGAAACAACTCTAATTCCAACTATAGTATTTTTAACCATTTTATAAACTATTTTTATAATAATTATTTTCCTTATAAACTATTTTACCTTATAACTATTTTAATTTTATTAATTATTTTAAATAAACCTTTTTATTTATTAACTATTTATTTTATAAATTACTTTAATATTTTAACTGTAGATTTTACTAAATATGAAAAGACTATTTTTACAAACTATTTATTTTCAAACTATTTCAATTATATATCTATACTATTTCAAATATACATTTAACTATTTTAATATTCAAATTATTTTAATGTTGGAATTGTTTCAAGATTTTAGGTTGGGTTTTTAATGGAGATTGTTGTATGAAATATTCTATCTCGACTATTGAAACGAGTTTTAAAGCAAAATATGATATTTTGATATGAAGTATGAACATCTTTGAAATGTAAAAGAGCTGACCTGTGTAAAAAATGTAAACGTTTGGTTGTTAAAGAGACTGGGATTAGATATTGTCATACTCTCTGCCAATACCCAAAACCACTTTAACAACTGTGTACGCGGTGGAGTTCCAGAATGAAGTAGGTTGATTTGGAGGCGATTACTGGATTTGAAGAAAGAGAACAATGATGGATGTCCTTGACCTTCCGGTCATAATTAAAATGACTAAAAAGGGCTATACCGAACCAAGTGGGGTTAGCTACCTCCATCGGCAACACTTCTTCCTTTATTGCTATAGTCCCTCGCTTTGATTGGTTTGATTTGATGTGCATTCGTGATTTGGGAGTGTTGTTCAAGGTGGGAGGTAGTCACGACTATGCATTACCACCAGTCCGGGCGTGCAACTAGTATATTCGTACTCTGGGCATTCCTCGTGTGCCTTGTCATATTATCCTGATCGAGCCCCCTACGATTTTGATTTAACGTTGTCATATCACGGCGCATCCTTATCCGCCGATGTACTGGTGTGTTATATGCAAACTGTACGACAACGGTATAGACGGTGTAAGTATAACGGTAATCCCACTTACACTATTTTAATATTTTATATTTAACCATATACACTATTATAATAGCGTATTATATTATACAGCATCTAGTTTGATGGATCCTTAAGAGATGGAATTTCCCATAACATCCCTTAAGTTATTGCACTCATTTTATCACATAAATTTGATTTAACTAATATGAGAATATTTTAGTTCCGATCCGAGTGTTTTTTTACTTTTCATTTGTGTTCGGGTCAGCCTGAGCTTTCAGTTCTTGATGATAACATTTTGAAGATGAAGATGGAGCTCAACAGATGCATTGTGACGACCCAGGTTTTTCTAACCATTTAATTTAATATTTAATTTGTTTTAAATATCAATTTGAATTTAAATGGTTTGGAATTAATTTATTTGAATAATTGATTTGTTGAAATAATATATATATAATAATTTAATTTTGAAATAACCGAAATTTGTTGAATTTGTGTTGTTAGATGATTTGGTAACATAAGAAGATTTAGTTATGTTTAGATTTATTTTTTATTTATAATCTCGTTTGTTAAACTCTGTTTAAAAGTATAGTTTATAATTTTAATTATATAGCGAGTTGCAGCGGCGCAGTAGTTCGTAATATAGTGTTTTAAACTTCAATTGGTTGTACATAATGCAAAACAAGTCGGATTTCTTCGAAACAAGAAACGTCCGAACCCATTTGATAATATCTTTCTAACGAAGCAGAAAAATCGAGTTTACGTAATGTACATTTTATTTTATGGCCAAATCAAATTTTCAAATAGTTGCTATGGAATTCGATTATATAATATAATGATTTATTCTATAGAAATATAGGGTTTTTAATTTATTTAATATCGTTTTGGCTTGGATTTTAACCCGGGATATTTTATTTTGAAAATATATGAAATTCTGCTCTAGTACGTCCATTTGGCATATTTTAATATTATTATATTGAGGTATTTTAAAATTTGTTTATTTTAATTCAAATTGGGCCTTTTAAAAAGGGACTTTATTCAAATGATCTCTGTTTTCAACGAAACAAATTTTATTGAGACCGCAATGGCAAATTATTGTTATATTGCAAGTTGCACGTCAAACGGGGTTATTCTGTGAGCATGACAAAATAAAATGCGAATAAATCGACGGTTTTTGACTCGAACGAGCGCCATTTGAACAAACGAACTCGGAATTCGACGAAACAAGATTCATTAGGACTGTATTGTCAAATTATATTATGCCGTCCATTTCCATTACGATTGGAATTCGTATGTGATCATGGTAGTCAATAAACAGAGTTTGAAATTGCGATAGGTACGAACAAAAATCGTTAGTCATATCAATAAATATCGTCAGTCGCGTCAGATAAAAATCGTCAGTCAAATCAGAAATAAAATAATAAAAAGATTAAAATAATAAAATAAAAAATTATATTTTTCTTCTATATAATGAACCACCGTGACCCTTGTTTCCCCAAACCAATTCACCTTTTCCGTCGTTCTTCAAAACCATTTCTTCTGGTAAAAAGTTCCTCTTTTATACTCAAAGACAATTCCAGGAAATTTTTATAAATTCAACAAATTATATACTTTGATTGCTGCTCGTTCAACCTTTAAATTGGGATAAGATTTGAGTGGTGCGATCAGAGTTGGGGACATTCTTTTATTTGAATAGAGGAGTTGATCATGTTTTGGGGGTGCACTTTAGAGCCGATTCTGGCGAACTCCGCCCGATCTGGTTGGAGCCAGTTTAGGTGATGGGGGAAGGGGATATGACGAGTTGGGTAGTGGTACTGTGGTGTCTTTCGGTGACGTAGTTGATCGGTGGTGAGGAGATAAATCGAGGGAGTTTTCTGGTTGTATTTTCTAAGAGGTTGAGTTCGGAATTTTAAGTCATGGGTGAATTATAGGGCGTTGGAGTAGGTGAAGGTGGTCTGGGGTGAAGGCTGGGTCGGAGGCGGTTGTCAGGGTGTTCGTCTGAGGAGGTCTGGTGACCTAGATCGTCGGCAATGTGGGTTTAAATGGAGGGGAGCTACTATTGTTTCTATTCGATGTTGGGTTCGGTTTTTAAATT
This sequence comes from Allium sativum, assembly GCA_030737875.1. Lineage (NCBI taxonomy): Eukaryota > Viridiplantae > Streptophyta > Magnoliopsida > Asparagales > Amaryllidaceae > Allium > Allium sativum. The sequence continues at coordinate 661,392,497 of CM060924.1, forward strand.
GGGTGAGGCGCTGTAGGGCACCGGAATGGGTGAGGTTTGGTCGAGGTGATAGCTGGCGAGATGGGGTAGTTTTCGGTGGTGGTCCGGTGTTGACCGGTGGCCGGAAGTGGCGGTGACGTCGAGATGAACGGAGGCTATTTTTGTGTGGAATTTGGATCTGGGTTTCGGTTTATGGGCTGATTCAGGCACGTTAGGGTTCAGGTGGTGGCGAGGTTTGGTCGAGAGTGAAGCTGCGAGGGTGGTGAATCCGGTAGGGTTGGTTGTCGGACCTCCGGCCATCGGAGTCAACGGTGGCGATCAAATGAAAGTAGGGGTTTCCTGCATCGAAAGAAAAAGAAAAAAAAAAAGAATGGACATCGGGTTATTTTAATCTAAAGGAGGAACCGGTTTCAACATTGGGAAGGAAAGAAAAGCGTGGATCTGGTCTTCTGGCATGATATGTATTACAACTATTAAGGTAATTAATAGGTTACCCATTAACCAGAATTATTAATTAATAAATAAGGATGGTAGCTCATTTATTAGTTTATTCAATTCAAAACAAATAGTATAATACACATTACTTTTGCAGTTATTAACGGAATTTGACGAAACAAGCGCCGATGGGTTCAAATCGACGGAGCCGGCGTGTACGAGCTGAAATGAAGTGATTCAGACAAAGTTGGGATTTTATATAATTTCAAACATTAGTTTGAAACTGTATAAATCAACGCGACATCATCGGCAACTAAATTGGTGAGTTAATTCTCACACTTCTGAAATACTGCGATGTGTTAAATTCATATCATTAATATATATCATTAATTGGCTGAATGAACGCTATGGTTGATTTTTATTTATTGGTTGATTTTTTTTTTTGCATTATATTAGAATCCTCATTTCATCTGTTAGTGATAAACAATATTATAAATTGTCGTGTAGGGAAGAACAGGTTGGAGGAATCCAACCGGATTCCTCAAATAAACCGTATATTAGTTGTTGTCAATTATGAATTATTTTGTTCAAATTTATATTATTAGACCCTGTTAGATAGCGATGATCGAATGAATGGTTATTATTGAACCAAATCATCATGATTTAAATCAATATGTAGTATTGATTAAGAAATTGGCAAGGGGTGATCTAAATCCATCGGTTTGAGAAAATAATTCGCCGTCAGGAGAATTGACGTATATTTAAGTTACAAATTTATTTGTGGAACTGAATTGAAATTTCAAGTTTTATTTTAATTATTTAAATAGAAGTTTAAAACAAGTTAAAAATCTATATCTTGGGTTTATTAAGGAAAATGCATAGCGAACCTTGTGTTTGAATGCATAAAGGAATCCGAGATTTACCAAGAAGTTAATCGTCTCGAATAGTTGTTTCCAAAAGAAACAATTAAATGCGTCTTTGTTTAAGTAATTGTATTTTAAATAAACTTAATAAAGAAAAGTTCTAATGGATAATTAATCAAACTTAATGATTATTTATAAAAAGAAATTTACTTTAGTTTAAATACATTCATAGTGATTATTGGATAAACAATTATATTAATAACTTATGAAAGGAGGTAGCTAACCCATTTTGGTTAATGAAGATGAAAGGGTTTTGCCTTTGTAAGCATCAAGGTTAATTATAAGTAATTGTTTTTTTATATATATAACGAGATGTAGTAAAATGTGAAAGAAGTTTATGAGAGAGGATTTTATAACCCGAATTTCATAAACAAGATATAAAAGATATTTGAGTTGAAATTAAAGATTTTAATCAAGTTGGAATGAAAGAGAAGATTTGCAAGAATGTAAATAGAAGTGCTTATTGATTTAAGTAATGGAGTGAATAAAAAGGGTTTTGGTTATAAAATCCAACCATTTGTTATTAATGATGTTAAAAAGAGTTGGATAAAGTATTAGTGAGTGGATCCAAGTTTATAAGGAAAAAGGGAATTTGAAATTAAGGCAAGGACTTTAAAATAAATAATTTACTTAGGAATTGAATTAAGTAAATATTTAAATCATAAAAAAAAATTCAAGAGTAAAAAGGACAGTTATTGTTTTTGAATAAAAGATGTTAACAAAGGAATTTTTGTTATAATTTCAAAGTTTATATTATACATAATGTAAACGGATTTTGGGAAAAGGTATTTAATGAATGGTTCATTGTTAATCCAAGTTTTGAATAGAATACTATACACGATCTTTTCGAAGCAAGGGTTAATATTTAGAAATAGTTTACTAAATAAATCTATTAAGTAAAATGGTAATAGTCAAATTGGGTTTTTTCAAAAGAAAGGATTTGGGTTATAAAATCATGCTTTGAATAGAAAATGGGATCTGCATGGTAATATAAGAATATGGTTTTTTAGTTATGAACTTCTTTCTAGTCTGAGATAAGAACGTTGTCGATTAAGGTCTAAGAGGTAAATATAATACCCCAACTTGATCAACTTCACTATTATCGAGGAATGGTATTAGTTCGTAACGGTAAAGGAGTTTGAAAAGGAGATGTTATTCTCGTCGAACATTTGCAATTCAATTGTATGTGTTGAAATGAAATTTAATACGAAAGGGTTTAAATTAAACAATGTATATCAACGTTGTTTAATCTGAATCGAGACGTATAGTTTTAATTATACCTATAGACTATTTATATAATACTGGTTTTTTTTAGAAAATAGTAATAATCTGAATATAGTGATATTTTCAGAATTTAAGAAGGATAAAGCGAAGTGAGAATAAATGAGAGTTATTATTTCCAAGTGACGAAACAAAAGCCGAGTTGGCAAGATATTTAAATGTAATCGACTTTAAGTCGAGGAAATGATTTTTTTTACGATTCGATAAAGAGTTTAAATGAACGGTTTTTAAAAATAGAATTTAAGTTGCCAATATACCTGACCGTACTGTTTTGACGTTGATAGTTAAAACACAAAACTATCAAAGAAATATTTTATTGGACCTTTTTGACGTGTTGTTTCGAAGAGACCGGGATGGGAACTAGACCCAAAACCACTTCGACTCAACGTTACGTACGAAGTTAACTTGCGATGGAATGAAGATGAAGCAAGTGAAGACCGTGCATATTCAAAACGGAAGGACTACTTATGATCTTTGGTCTGCAGCCAAAGATATACTATGGTTCGGTCGTGGTCGAAATCAACGGATTTGCAAGGAATTCTCGCTACTGATCCATGGGGTGATTCCTATATTGGATGCAGTAGGAGAGTACCTTCGGTTCATCCTGTTCCTGGATGACTTGTATGGACGAGTGTGTGACAGAGTATTTCCAAAGGGATCATATACGTTGATTTCTTCAAACGTACTATAGTTGGTGGCGGAGAGGGGCATTCTATTAGCTTAACTACTAGAGTATTTTTGTGGATGTCAATTAGTGATATCTGGTGGATCTGACGATGTGGCATTCAAAGTAAATGATGACCAGATATTTAAAAGTCAAATTCTAGCCTCCAGCCTCATCAATCGGGGAATGACAAAAATCGGGCAGGCAACATGGCTATGTGGGTCGCTCCCATTAGGGTGTATAGTCACCTATCTAGAGATTTCATTTCATTTCTTATCTTTTTCGATGCTGTCCCTTTTCGGGAGACGGTTGCTGATCCCAACCGTCGGTGATATACATTCGATACACTCAAGCGAAATGAGTGGTCGGTCATGTGTGGGCCGGGTTGCAAGACGTTCTTGTTGAACCCAGTTTATTCGCCTCTAGAGATACACTATCGGCAGGTGGTCCCATACCTTGTCATAGTAGGAATCCAAATTCCAATAAGCGCCTGGGGTTTTGATTGTAAAATACATATGTGGAGCGTGAGATGCAAGCGTTCCACTAGATTACTATTTATTTGTGATTGATAGACACTATTATAATATCACAAAAATATATGATTTCAAAAATTGGTTTGGGTAATAGTAAGGTAAAAACCGTCCGTGTTTATGTGTGGACTGGTCTTACTATTATCCTTTTGGTTCAAAAAGAATTTCCAAAGTTAAACCGATTGTTGATGTGAATTTAGCACTGAAAGTATTCCAGACTGACCCGTGTGTTTTTGCTTTGCTTCAAAATGTGCTCGGGTCAGACCGAACATATTTGACAGGTTAGTTTTCTCTTGGAGTTTCAGAAGCTGGTAGCAGGAGGCTTCACCGTTAGTTATTAAAGTTATTCCGCTGTGTCTGATTCATGTTGTACTCTGATGATTGGTATGTATACAAGATTTTCATTTGTATAAAGATATGTTGTTATATTATATATTTTGTTCGTTCCGCTGTGAGCTTCTGATGTTCTTCTTCTTCTATTCTAATATTTCTTTCTTTCTTATCTCACCCTCTAACTTCTTTCTATAGACGTTCCAGTGTTTTCGGCGTTTGGAAGATCGACATGAATTACAGTAAGGGTATTTATGTCGATTTTCAGGGCCGAAAATCCTTGGGTCGTTACACGCATTTATTATTATTATTCTGCTGCAAATCATTTGTCTGTGGTAGTTAACTCTGATAATCGTTGTAAATGTATAATCAAATGTATGTTTTAACAGCTTCATGAACTGTTATTTATTTATCATATTTTGTCCTTCCACTATGAGATTTTGTGATTGTTTTTCTTCTTTCTTCTTTTTCTTATATAAATCCCAATAACTATCTGTATTTTAGATTTGTTTAAGTCGACAATGAGGATCATTGTTGACTTGAATGGTCAAAAATCTCGGATGTTACATTTGGCATCAGAGCTTTGTTTTAGCGAAAACCTTGCCTCTATTTGGGATTTAGTCATTAGAGATAGGGTAGTAATACCCTAGAATGAGCTTGAGTGTATAAATGAGAGCGTACTTGTAATTTAGATATAAAATGAATTTGTATTGTATTGGTTTGTTCCGTTGAGTATTTATGAATTCTGGTCGGTACTTGGGACGCTAATGCGTCGATAGGGATATCTAAACACTTGAATAGGACTCATTGACAAAATATTATTTTGAATTATATTTTATATATACAAAGAATTATTTGAAAATCTATGAATTTAGATTTTTTTTGTTTATGATGATATTAGAATTTCATCATTTATTATTCGATTAATCAATAATTAAAAGTATTGGTTATTGAATGGTTTAAGAAAAATGAAATGTTGAAATCTAATTGGTAATGAAATAAGAAAATATTGAAAATGGAATTGAGGATTTGAATTCAGGTGCTTTTGAAGTATTGTTTTGCAAATGGTTTAAAATAACCATTATATTTTAAAAGTTGATTCATATATAATTTTTTTCTCAAAAGCAATTTTGAACTAAGTGTATACTCCCCTCGTATCTTCAAGAAATGATTTCGGTGATGAGTGCATGCATTATCAATGTTTATTTTCGAGAATTTGAGTGGGGTGACCACTTAGAAACTTTTGTACTTTGTTTGAAATTTGGATTTCATTTAAATCTTTTAAATTATGGTTTGATATAAAAGTATTGTATGTATTATTTTGAAGTTCTTTTGGAAACGAACCTAGAGTTTGAATTCTTAAATTCTCGAATAATTAATAATTCAAATTATTGAAATGAATTAAAAATTGAAATTTAGAAACCTCTGAACTTTATAATAGGAAAAAAATTGAACCTAAGTGAGTTATTATCAAACAAAACTCTTAAGAGTTTGAAATAATGAATTGAAACGAATTGTAACCATTGAACTTGTAAAATAATCAATTCTTTTCTATAGCATAAATAACTTTCTCAAATATAAGAAGGTAAAAATGTTATTGGATTAAGTAAGTGCATAAGATATAAGTGTAGGAATGAATCGTGAAAGGTAAGAACTTAAGGGCAAATTTATTTCATTAATGAACATTGATGTATAAATAGAAATCAAGTTATATAAGTACAATGAAATGAAAATTGATATAATGTGTAAATGAACTCAAATGGTTGAATAGGTAATATTGAATTAGGAAAAAAATGAATTTGTAGAAAGCATGATTGAAACATATCAAATGTTAAGAGGGTAAAATGTAAATATATTATATAAGCCAATGGAATTTAAGTAATGTTTATTTATCTTCATTCAAATTGAGCTAGAGTGAAATGTTAATAAATCAAAAGAAACTTAAATGATAAATAAGAGAAATGATCATATATGAGTTTACTGAAGAAATGTAAATTGAAAATGTGTAAAATTTTAAATTGTGTATGAATTGGATCACAATCATCTCAAACTTAAGTAATGAAGGTTAATGAGAATGAACATTTGAATGTAAATAGATTTGGTTATATGAATGAAAACAAATCAAATGATAAATAAAATTTGTTGTAATTGAAATATTACGTGATTTGAACTATAATTATCCAAAATTTGAGTAATGAAGTCAAATGGAAAGAGTATTGAATGTAAATGGAATTGGATTAGGTGGTTCTAAACAAAGCTTAGTGTAACCGAAAAAAACTAATCAATGAGAATTGATTAAAATAATTGAAAGTGAATAAGAAATTATATGATTAAATATATATAAATTTACATCCTCTTTACTACACCTTTTCGAGAATGAAAAGTTTTGAGTGGGGAAGAGTGTAACAACCCGAAAATTTGCGATAAACTGAAATGTTAAATTTAATGTGATTTTGAGCAGTAACGGTTTAAGTTTAAAATCTAATGATTTATTTCATAAATTGATTCAATATGAACATGATTAATTTGTTTAAGCAATCTAATTCAACTTATTTTGGCAATAATAGCTTGTATGGATTTCAAATAAAATTGCGATTTAGTTTATATTAATAAACATTGAAACTTGATTTTAATATTAAAATAGTTGAATGAAGTTGATTTGGTTCATTTATAATTATAATTCAAATTGAATTTTGTAAATAATAAAATTTGGAATTTGATGTAATTGAAGAATTGATGTATACAGTTGTTTAAAATTTCTGTTATGGATTGAATAAAATTAATAAAGATAATTGAAATCACAATAAACCATTTTTGATGTATAACTAACTTTATAAGAATTTTATTTTGATTTGAATAGAATTTATAAACCTTTGAATTTAATTTAAAGGAGAATAAATGGAAAATGAATACGTTAGTATATTAATGAACTGGTTAAAATTGTCAATTTTTCAAATGATATCAGAATTTGATGAAATTAATTTTTTTTGGATCCGGAATTGTAAATTATTGTAAGATCTAAAATTTCATAGCTATCGGAGTTATAGTTTGATCATAACAATTTAAAATGTGTAGAAATTTGTGCATATAATTTAATTAAATAATCGAGTTTTAGAAAAACTGCTAGAGAATTTGGAAGGCTTTGAAACCTATTCCATGGCGTTCAGAAGGTGTCAAAACTTATTGTTAGGCTGTAAGCAATTCTGATTTGGAAACATGTCCGTTTTTGGCTATAAATCATGCAAAACAATGAAATTATTATTAAAAATATTATTCTGAAACCATAAATTTTATGGCCCCCATTTTTTATATTTAGATAGCTGAAAATCTTCAATCCTTCCTCCCTTATAATCTCTAAATCCGTTCAATGAAATTCGATGTTTCCAAAGTGAAAAACGCAGCCCTCGATCTCCTCTTGAAATCCGTATGGTTCATCGATGTTGTTTATGCCTAAAATCGCAAGAATCTTGAGCAAGAAGTGGCGGTGTTAGGCTTGGTTTTCGAGGCACTGGGGAAGCCCCGTCTGTCATGGTTCCGACCGATGGTGGAGTTCGAGACGGCGGCTCTGGTGGTGTCTCTTGATCAACTTCCAGATGTGCGTATGGAGGTGCACGATTTGCAATTTCAGTCGGTGATGGGTTATGTTGTTCCAGCTGGAAGGATACGCGATGTAGATGAGAGGAAGCAAATGCTATGCTGACATGGCGACATATATATGGTGAAAATGTTTTTTGTTTGTTTTATTTTTAATTTTGAAATTCAAGTACATTAATACAAATAAATTTTGCATATGAATTCAGAATGACGCACGGTTGGATCCGTTGGAATCGTATCGACTAGCTCTACGCAATGACAGTGATTTGGACAGATTCTAAGATAGTTAAATTTTGGGGCTTACTTTGGATTTCAAATGTGTTCAGAACCAAAGATGAGTGATTAAACCCACTCACACCTAACTAAAATATTTGTTTGTTAGTTAAATTAAATTTATGTTATGATACGATTGTTTGCTTGCTGTTTGACTGTTTAAATTGATTATTTATGTTAATCTAAATAGACAGTATAAATTTAATTTAATTGTCAATATAAAATTGTATAGTTAGAATTTTAATTTCTTGTTTAAAAACCTCATATCTGATGACTAGTAACTGATATTCTATTGAACTGTTTAGATGTGTTGATTTTGATGGATTCTTTAAATTTATATATTTAATTTACTGATATGTAATTCATCTTGTTATCGACATTGTGTATATTTGTTATTGATTTTTATTGATTAATCCCAATCATTACCCTTGATGTTACGGGCATCAAATAAACCTAGGATTAATCGTTAAAATGAATTAAGAACGTAGGTTGAAATGATAAATACCTATGACCCTAATTTGGATTGAAATGATATATATCCTTTCCTAAGATACTAAAATTAAATTTTAAGTATTGCTTGGCCATAGGATAGAAAATTATATACGAACACTGGTTAAATAATTTTTTTTAACCTTGAATTTTTGAAATATTGTTTTAAAGACAATATAAATGATACTATTAATCGATTTTCATTGAATTTGAACTTTAAGCTTTGAAATTAAAAAAAATAAATTTTAAAGAATTTGTTAATGTGGATAATTGGAGCTAAAACTGAATTGAATATGAAATAAATTTATCGAAATTGAATTGTTTTTCCATCTTTAACATTTATTTTAAATTAACTTGATTTAAAGGAATAATTGAATTGTGAACTCAAGATTTTTTATAAATGAATAATTCAAAGTGATAATTATAATTGAAATTCAATTATTTGAATCGAATTATTAAATCGAATTGTTTGAATCGAACTGTTGAATCGAATTGAAATATAAATGGTAACTTGAATCATTTTGAATTAAGATATCGAAATTTAGTCGAATTGATTCGAAACTGGAATATGATTTCCAGTTTAGTTAAATTTTTAAGAAACGACTCTAATTCCAACTATAGTATTTTAAACAATTTTATAAACTATTTTTATAATATTTATTTTCCTTATAAACTATTTTACCTTATAACTATTTTATTTTCATTAATTATTTTGAATAAACCATTTTATTTATTAACTATTTATTTAATAAATTACTTTAATATTTTAACTATAGATTTTACTAAATCTGAAAAGGCTATTTTTACAAACTATTTATTTTCAAACTATTTCAATTATATATCTAAACTATTTTAATTTTCAAATTATTTTAATGTTGGAATTGTTTCAAGATTTTAGGTTTGGTTTTTAATGGAGATTTTAGTATGAAATATTCTATCTCGACTATTGAAACGAGTTTTAAAGCAAAATATGATATTTTGATATGAAGTATGAACATCTTTGAAACGCAAAAGAACTGACCGGTGTGAAAAATGTAAAGTTTAGTTGTTAAAGAGACCGGGATCGGATATTGTCATACTCTCTGCCAATACCGAAAACCAGTTTAACAACTGTGTACGCGATGGAGTTCCAAAATGAAATAGGTTGATTTGGAGGCGATTACTGGATATGAAGAAAGAGAACGATGATGGATGTCCTTGACCTTCGGGTCATAATTAAGATGACTAAACAGGGCTATATCGGACTAAGTGGGGTTAGCTACCTCCATCGGCAACACTTATTGCTTTATTACTATAGTCCTCAGTTTGATTGATTTGATTTGATGCGCATCCGTGATTTGGGAGTGTTGTTCGTTGTGGGCGGTAGTCGCGGCTATGCGTTACCACCAGTCCGGGCGTGCAACTAGTGTATTCATACTCTGGGCATTCTTCGTGTGCCTTGTCATATTATCCTGATCAAGCCCCCTACGATTTTGATTTGACGTTGTCGTATCACGGCGCATCCCTATCCGCCGACGTACTGATGTGTCATATGCAAATTGAAGTGCAATGGTATAAACGGTGTAAGGGTAATAACGGTAATCCCGCTTACACTATTTTAATATTTTATATTAAAGCATAGACACTATTGTAATAGCGTATTATATTATATGCTGTCTAGTTTGATGGATCCTAAAAGATGGAATTTCCCGTAACATCTCTTAAGTTATTACACTCATTTTATAACATGTATTTTATTTAACTAATATGAGAATAATTTAGTTCTGATCTGAATGTTTTTGTCTTTTCATTTGTGCTCAGGTCAGCATGAGCTTTCAGTTCTTGAAGATAACATTTTGAAGATGAAGATGGAACTCAATAAACGTATTTATTATTATTATTCCGCTGCAAATATTGGTATGTTTATGGTAGTTAACTCTGATAATCGTTGTAAACGTATAATCAAATGTTTGTTTTAACAGCTTCATGAACCGTTATTTATTTAATTATTATATTTTGTCCTTCCGCTATGAGATTTTGTGATTGTTTTTCTTCTTTCTTCTTTTTCTTATATAAATCTCAATAACTATATTTATTTTTGATTTGTTTAAGTCGACATTGAGGATCATTGTCGATTTGAATGGTCAAAAATCCCGGATGTTACAGAAATGTTTACATCAATAACAATCAATACGCATGGCAGACCTAAAAGAGAAATAATTTGAAATCATATCAAAGATATAATTTCATTAATATTGAAAACAGATTATATACTTATTCGAGTTTTAAATATTTAAATAAAAATTCAAGAATGAATTCACCTTCAAATAAATAACTTGATTAAAACTTACCATAAATAAGATTATAAAATAACAAAAATTTATTTGTTTATTAAATTATATTCATATCGAAACAAAACCATTTGCTTTATAAAATCAAAAAAAATTAGTTTTAAACAATCAAAAATAAAAATAGAAATCAAAATTTAAATTAAATCATTAAATAACATACACTTAAAATTGTGGTTGTTACATGATAGCATTTTATTATTCCATTTTTCCAAATTATGAAGTTTCTTCAACATGTTTAATAATTTTTGCATTTTAATTTATATAATTAATAAATAATTTTTGAGAACCCAGCCTTTTCCTTTTAAATAATTTAATAATTCTACTCTTGGTTTAAGAAAAATGAATGTAATAAGAAAATTCATCAAAATTTCATTAAATATCATTATGTGTTGTTTCAATTTCTCCTTAGAGAATTCAAACATTCGTAGTCTATAAAAGCATAAAACATATACATAGGGTGCGTTCTTAACGAACGGTAACGGGGTATTTGAGCGTGACATTTGAGCGGGAAATTTGAGCGTGGTATTGTAGCGAAAGGGGAATGTGTTTTTAGCTACGAAAGGGGTATCTGAGCGTGGTATTTGATTGCTAAATTAATTAAATACTAATTGCATAAAACAAAATGACTACATTTTTCATTACACGATCAGAAATACAAACATAAAGAACACAACATGACTGAAATTAAAACAAATACATGAAAATCTAAAATAAACAAGATGTGGTAATGCGTTCAACTCCGCTAAAATAAACCCACGTATGCCCTCATCGGTAAGCTCCTGAACAATCTCCACATTCCGCGCATCATTACGGAAAATCGTCAGAATCTCCTAAAGCTCGAGACGCGTCGATCCCTGAACAATCTCCATGTAACAAGCAGCAAGCTGTCTCGCATGGTCGGTCATAAACGAGTTGGCACGCTCTAACTGTCTGTGCCTAGAGGGATGACCAGAAGGGGGATCGCCCGAAGCCATCCAACCAGTATAGTAACCGACTTCGACAGCGGTGAAAGAAGCAGCTAGCACAGGCGATGGTGGAGGTGCAGGTGTAGTAGGAGGCGCAACATCAGGAATCAGGTACGCATAAGTAGCTTTGTGCAAACAACCCTTAAACATAATGTCCTGCTCTCGAAACTTCAACGACGAGTTCTTTTTGAATCGTCTTTATGGTATGCCACCATCGGTACCCTAAAAATCATCAGAACCATCCAGGTAATCGAACTCTGCATTCCATACACCGCTAGGTGTTCTTAGCAGTCTGTCCCAATCGCGAAATGAGCGCTTCATGTTATCCCATTTATTTTTAATCTGGGTTTCTTTGAAATCTAAATTATAATGGTCGTTCATTGTTGTCGCGACTATTGAGTAGAATTGGCTAATGCCTGTATCGCGCTCGGCTATAAACTCTATGCAAATATCTATAAACGTGAACTTCTGGTCATCCGGCCAGTATGCAAATGGCTGCAAAGTAGCAGAAGTAGACATCTGCATAGCCAAAAAAAATTCAAAAAAAAACATATGTTATAGAAAATTGAAAAATAAAGATAATTATATAAAAAAAAACTTTTTTCCAGCTTGAAATGGCTCAAAAAAATCGTTTTTCGAGCAGAAGAGGGGTGAGTTCGGGTTTGGTGGAGGAGAATGGGAGGATGGAGGTGATTTTATAGTGGACGAAAGGGTACGTTGGAAAAGTAACTGTTGGCGTCCGACGCGTCGAACGCCAACGGCTACTTTTCCAACGTTAAAAAATTGTTTCATTTGGAAGGGGAAAAGTTGTTGGCGTCCGACGCGTCAGACGCCACCAAATGTTTAAACGTGCCAAATTTTGTCTGCGAATGGACCATATATTATGTTATCATAATAGAATAATGTTCTACTTATGCCTCCCCCCCCCCCCCACAAAAAAAGTCTATAAGCTAATTTAATTTTTTTTTCTTCACAAAATGTTATGCCCAACGATTTTTTTTTACTAGCGCAACCCATTTTATTGGACCACCACTAAACCTATGCTAGTTCATGCATGCCTACTATGTCTACGAGCGTCACGGCACGCGCTTCGCGTGTGGTAACGGCACGCGCTTCGCACGTGGTCGTGGCACGCGCTTCGCGCATGGCCGTGGCACGCACTTCGCGCGTGGATTATTATTTTTAAAATATCAAAATCAATATTTTAATAACTTCTATAGATAAGCATAATCCATGGCATATTTCTTTGATTAAAAAAGGCAATAAATTAAAGAAAAGAAAGTCTTTCTGCTATGCCAATAATTGACATAATGCAATAAATATGGAAATGCATGAATATATGGAAGGATTCAATTTTTACCAAGTAGGGCATGTGCTCAAAATAATTAAAAGCAGATTAAAGGAGTGTAACAGATGCAGGCATAAGCAGCTTAATAATATTAAAAAAAAATACAACAAATGTAAAGATATACAATAAAAAATTAATCTGGCCTACAAAGTAAAGGCATGTATAAAAATACTACCAAATATAGAGTACTCTCAAAGTCTAGTTGTTTTAAACTTTCTCATCTATGCACATTGCACCCTCTCCACCATCCCTCCCTCGCACACCTGCACCTCTGTCAGCCACCAGATCTGGCTCTCCACCGCCCTTGCCAACCTCCACGTGTGCTACCGTAGCTTCTCCGACCTCTAAGTCTGCCATTGACTGCCCCAAGAACGTCACAGTGGCCTCCCCTACCAACACAAACTGCCACATCCAGAATGAATCCACCTCATCACAATTACTACAACGTACACGGGAAACAAATCTTCCCCGCTACCATTACCTGTTAATAACTTTTATGTTTAATTATATTTATTGAAGTAGAAAAGTTGTCTGAAAACACCAACTTTGCTCAACATCCCTCAAACAATAAGTGCAGTAAAGAGACAAAGAAAAAGGCAGAACATCCAAATTTATCAAAACATGTTTGCGAGTGGATTCCCATCTGTTAATGACGTTATCCTCCTCAACACACGTCTGTCTTCTTTGATGTAGTGTAAGCCGATGTAAATTGTTGTAAAATTTTACAAAGCTCTTTTTTATTTATAAAGAGAAACGGTGGAGAACAATAGGAGTAATAGTGAATTGGAGAAATGGTGGAGAATCTTAGGTGATATTTATAGAGTTCAAGCATTTAAAAATAAGAAACAGTCCAGTTACAAAATTTAAGGTGATATTTTGTACTGTTCATGCATGGGTAACCGAATTTTAGCCAATTCAATGCTTATCGAAAATAAAGTAAATGCTAGAAAAGTGCTTTTAAAAATAAGAAACCATCAAGTTGCAAACTTTAAGGTGATATTTTGAACTATTAATAAAGATAGGAATGAATATGAGAATTTTAAGAAATTGGCTGTTTCTAGAAATAGAGCGATTAATAGTATAGGAATGAATATGAGAATTTTAAGGAATTGACTATTTCTGGAAATATAGAAATTAATATTATAGAATGAGTATGAGAATTTTAAGGAATTGACTGTTTCTGGAAATAGAGCAATTACTTTTGATTCAACAAAGAGGAAATGTAGGACAATAAAGCGCAATTAATTTGTAGCATTAGAACCAATCAAATGCATAGAGATATAAGAAATTGCCATATATTAAAGAGACAATTTGAATTTGTTGAAAAGGTTGATTAGACCTAATTTATGTGACATTTAATGCCTAATCTATTGGGGATATTAGGTTATTCTAATTTTAAATACAAATATGTCTATACATATAATAGTATCGTGCATACGTATAATAAATGTTTTAAGCAAACTGTTTTGAAATGTGAAATTTTAATTTCATAATAAAAACCTTAATGGATGCAGTAAATTACGCATGGAAATTTGTAGCATTAAAACCAATGAAATGCATAAAGATATAAGAAATTGCCATATATTGAAGAGGCAATTTGAATTTGTTGAAAATGTTTATTAGATCCTAATTTAAGTGACATTTAGTGCCTAATTTATTGGGGGTATTATGTTAAATAATAATTTTGTATTTTTAAAAGCTCATATATAAGGGCATTTTGGGAAGTTCACGGTCGGACCAAAACTTTGTGCTCCCAAGAGAATTATTAATATTTTAAAAGCTCATATGTAAGGGCATTTTGGGAAGTTCACGGTCGGACCAAAACTTTGTGCTCCCAAGAGAATTATTGATAAAGATATTATTATAGTTTGATTTTCCAATTTTTGGTATAAATTGTTTGATTATTCCATGTTTTATTCATCCATCGTCTTATACCCATGCATTTCCAGAAGTCAAATAAGTCAATTCGAATTTGGATAGAGTGTTATTAGAAAATGAAATGGGCAAAGAATGTGAAACAATCATAAACGAGGTGCATGCTGCTAGAAACAACCGTAGTTGAAGGGCCTAGATAGATAGACTTGAAATAAAAAGGATTCAAAAGCCATCAAACTTCAATTTTGGATATAAGAGAAAATTTTCAAGTAGGATTCTATATCGGAACTGCGAGGGACTCCACTTAAATAATAGGATATTTTAAAAAAAAAGTTTTATATGATATATATTCTTTATATACAAGTTTAGATAGTATATACCATACTACATAGCAAGTGAGCTTGATTCTGCAAGACGGTAATCGAACCCATGACCTTTTACATCATATTCAAGTGTCCTAATGTAACAACCCTATTTTGATGTTGTGATTATACGCGTATTAAATAAAACATTGGGTTTGAGTTTGATTGATGATAATTTATTAGTTGAAAGAAATTGACTATATTGAATATAATCATCTTCGATATAGAATAATATTATATACACACACACACACACACATACACACACAATGGCAGACACAGAGATTTAGACCAGTGAGGGCGGAAATATGGAAATATGCGAAAAAGTTAAGAGATATTTGATCTACAAAACTACATTAATATTAAATTTAAGCATAACAAAATATTACAACACTAAATGTTCACAAACATATCTTTCTAGGTTTCATATTTTGAATAATATAGTTAGTTCCAATGGATTTTGATACAATTCCTTCAATATAATTCGTTAGCTAACTATTCATCACATCATCTCCCAATTTAATGTGCAATGAAGCTTAATAATTTTAATAATTAATCAAAAATACACTTTTACCAATAATAGTAACGACGGATGACAATTGTCCCAAATTAAAAATAAGTACACTAAAATATAACATTGTTTCTTCTTTTAAACCTTTTTTAATATATGATTTTACTGATTCTCACACATTGAAATATGGAAATTTAACTGTCAACAAGAAAATGTTGCCAAAAGGCTTTCATCCATGTAAAAGGAAATTGTGCTAAAGATAAAGCACAGAAAAGTTGTAACAACCCGGAAAATACGAGCCAATTTAAAACTTTTAAATTGGATATTTTAAAGAAATTTGAACAATTGAAATATAATATTTCAATAAAATAATGAGTTAGAAATAGTGCGACAGTTTGAAAATTTGAATTCAAACTTTGACTGACTGTACCGGGTGCAAAATAAAACAGATTTTAGTGAAACCAAAAATATTTAAATCTGTTTATGAATATCTTTCTAACGAATCTGAAAAATCGAAGTTTCATAGCGGGAATCAAAAGTTATGGCCAAATGAATTTTCAAAAAGGTCGCTATAGAGAATATATAGCCCTTGAAAATAGACATTTTGCAAACGACCTCGGAATTCGATGAAACAACTTTCGTTGGATCCGGGATGTCAAATTATTGCTAGGTTTAAAATTTCATAATTTTTGAAGCTAGTATGTGAGCGTGGCAAAAGAAAACGTGTTTGGTTAATTTCTGTTAAATTGGATCGACCAGAAAATGGTCATTTTTCAAACGGTCTCAGAATTCAACGAAACAAATTTTGTTAGGATCGTAGCGTCAAAACATAGTTAGATTTATTTTTCTGGAATTTTTTGAATCAGTTTGTGGCCCTGGAAAATTGAAATGTACGTTCAAATCGAATATTGAATGTTTTATATTTTAATTTGAAAAATAACTGACTGTAACAGTAAAATTGGCCTACGAAACATATCCCATTGTGTTCGGGATGGGGGTATTTAGCAAGGGGCGACAGTCGTTGGGTTTGGATTAGTGTTCGTTTGGAGAAACACTATTTTAAAATTTTAATAAAGCATGGGCCAATGAGAATTTTCCATTCATAATTTAAAATAAAAAAACATAAGAAACCCCCCCCCCCCGACTTCGACGGAAACCCTTTACCACCGTTCCCGGCCATTTTCGGACCGCCACAGCCACCATTAGCCCTCCCTCCAGTTGAACTTTTTGTAGCTCTCCTCCTCCTCTTCAAATCCGTGTTGTGTGGAGGGAGAACCACCTCCCTGAAGTTTGGAACTTCTAAGCGCCGCCGCCGCTTCTCAGGTGGACCGAGCTGGACCCCACCACGTCGCGTAGACGCGCCTCTCTGCCCCCTTCAACCTCGCACCAGCCAAACGACGAACTACTTCATGGATTTGCCTAAAAATCGAAACCTAGTTTCGAAGAAATAAGGCAGGTAACGGCTTGGATTTTCTTAATTGAAAATAACACTTTTAAGTGTTGCAAACTTTGAAAAATCGTATCTTTATCATGTGTTAACGAAATTCGACGAAACAGGAAACATCGAGAACATGTCGACGCTCTCTATAGTCTAGAAGTGTCCGGGGATTTTTCTGAGCACACTACTATTTTTAGCAAAGCGACAAACCAATGTGAGATTTCTAAACTGAAATGTGAATAGAAATGTGATGTATAAATTATATAAGCGAAATATAAATTATATACGTGTTGTATACCGCATGTACATGCGTTGTATAAGTTATATGAGCAAATTATGAATTATACATGCATTGTATAAATGATATGTGTGTTGGAATTGAAGTAAAATATATTTATATACTAATATATATATATATATATATATACTCCCCTCGTCCACAAACCATGGACGATATTTATTGATTGTGAATTGGCGTGAAAATTTTTGGTGAATAATGCGAATGGTTGATAGAATTGTTTGTGGTTGATATTGTTTGGTTATGGTTGAAAAATATCATTGTGGTTGAAAAATACCCATTTGTGATTGAAAAATATTGTGGAAAAGAAAAATCATACTCGCCTGCGTGCGAATTAGATGTATGAAATCCCCATTGTCCAAAACCGCGAGGTTTTAAGGTAGAGCGAGGAGCCGTACTCGGGACGATGCCGGTTTTAACTACCCTGCCGTTATGCTGCCGAAATTTTCAATAATATTCATGTGTTAGAATTATTTTCATAGGTTGAAATTATATTCATGTGTTGAAACCATACTCATGTGTTGAGAAGTTCATGTGTTGAAGAATAAATTCATGTGTTGAATAAATAAAGTGTTTAAACAATAAAAATCACATTTTTATTATATATATATGAAGTATGTAAAATATTCGTGTTTTAAATAAATTGTTTCAACAATAAAAATTACATCTTTCTTATATGTACGAACTATATCAAATATCCATGTGTGGAAATGCTCATGTGTTGAGAAGTTCATGTGTTTAAAAAGGTTCATGTGTTGAATAAAAAAATCGAACAATAAAAATTACATTTTTATTGAGAATATGAAGTGTTAATAATATTCATGTGTTGAATAAATATTTTTAATGATAAAAATACCATTTTTATCATGTATATGATTTGCTAAAAATATACAAGTGTTGAAATAAATATTTGTTTGCTATGAATATTATTTTTAACATATATAGGAACTAAATGAAATAGTCATGTGTTGAAATATATTTTAGTTCGCTAAAAATATCATTTTTAAATGAATTATGAAGTGTTTAAAAAAACCACTTGTTCAAACAAATATTCATTAGTTGGAAATATTCATCAGTTGGCTAATAATGTGATTTTCAGCTTATGTATGCAACATTTGAATGAATGGTAATGTAAAACCAAATCAAATCAAATATGAAACTGAATTGATAAGTGATTAGAATTGCACACATGTACATGCATATTTATTGAATAGGTTATAGCAAAGAGGTTAGAGAAGAGGAATAAAATTGTGTGCCCGACAAATAGGTACATGTTTAATGTTTTGCTTGGGTGATGATTTTATGAGCTGATTGGCTAGCCGCTTGGCTTTTTCTTTTTCTTTTTGAGATGAGACGCCCGTGTGGCTGTTTGGGAATTTTCCCGACCCTTCCAGTACAAAGGAGGTTATGGCGAAATTTTCCAAAATTTAAAGGCGTTAGTGATATATTTAAAGTGAAAAGGATATTGAAATCGCCGAATGAATTATATTTATATATATATAAATATAAATATAAATATAAATATAAATAAAATTAAAACAAATCGAGGCCGTGCAGTTTGGGTTATGAAATCGTAATTTTAAACGATTATACCGAAAGATCCGATCATCGGATTTTGACGAAACTGGAACCGTTGGGTTCGCTTTTGAGAGATCTTTCCAACGATATATACTTTGTTAAGATCCAACAGTTAGATTTTCAGATATGTGTGAAAACAAATTTAGGGAAAAACAGCGCCAGTGCCTCGGCACGACCTGAAACGTCGTTTAATTAAATACGACCATTTTTAAATAAATAAAAATGGCGATATATCATTATAAAATATTATAGACGATATAGAATGGAAGTAAACCGATTCTGCTTGGTTTGCTTGATATTTGATGGTTGAATGTGTTTGACATGAAAATTATACTAAGGAACTGAAATGTGAATGTTGAATAATTTAACCATGTGAAAAATTGATTTGAAAATCTAAATATACATGGATTATTTGAAAAGGCCGAGTTAATTCTCATTTCAAATAATCGATCGACAGTTAAAAGTCGAAGAGTTGAAGATGGTTCAAGACCGACGATCTTCACATTGGATGGATGGGCGCTACTGATGCTCATGATTGGAGTAGCTACCTTGAAGGAGCTGAAGTGGTAGCCGTCCGGATGTATTGTTGATTATGCGGATATGCAAGGAATATGGTGCCTCCAGCTACGTTCAAACCCAGAACGAAATTGTAAATAGACTGTGTGTCTGACATTGGATTTTGTTCTATGATGATTGATCTCTATTAAATATATATCTGTTTGGTGGCGGAGAATTTATTCTCTTGCTTAACGCCCTTCTCTGAGACGTACGAGCTCAGAGGTTATGTATCGATAGAAATCAGTCGCATGGAGTGAATTGCTTGTGTGGCACGCCTAAGTGGCATATGATCAAGGCTTCTATTGCAAAGCAAAGTCTTGTGGTTGATGATCAAAGCATGGCCTAGGTGGCATAACTTTGTGTATAGCGTGGATTCGCGAGCCTCACACCTCGGTATGAGTCAAAAACGGGATAAGGACCCAAGGAGTGCACGACGTTTCTTTCTAGCTACGGTGGTGTCAGTGACTTACCAGCCCTGACATTTATATATACTTTTCACCTGTGTGGTTGTTGGAATGCGAGGCGCCTCGGTTATAGGTCTGTAAGGACTGGGAAACGTGTGTTCAGGAATTGTTGATCCTCAAAAGTAAGAGAGGACCGGCCTTGGAGGATCAAGGGATCGCTGTGTGTGGTCCTGAGACATTTGCTAAAGTGTCTCGAACGGAGAGGAGCTTGCCCCTTTCCTCGACTCATGATGGAATCCAATTTCCAATACGAAATTGCGGATGTGATTGTATTACTAGTATGGCGACATAGTAGATGGTAGCTATGCCGCCTAGGATTGATATTTATGATTGAATTTGCTTTTGAAACATATATGCACTAGTAATAATATCAAACACTATTGTTTTGTACGTATCAAGCATTTCTTGGCCATTATAAGGTAAAACTCTATCCTCCGGCTTGCGTTGCATTGTGTGATGGGACCTGAGTCTTATAATGGCTTCATTTTTATAAAAAGCATTGCGATGATTTAATATATTACTTTATTTCATGCACTAGCATTCATTGGAGTAAACCCGTTCCGCGAAAGTGGCGTGGTCCTTTGATTTCACTTGACTGACTCGTAGTTTGTTTCACCTTGCAAACTCGGGTGCCCTTATTTTCACACGGGCAGCCTAGTATCAGGTAGCTAGCGTATTTTGGCTTTGCACCACAGCAGAGGTGCACTTTTTGGCTCATGGCGAGGCTTGACTACACAGTGATGACTATGATTTTTCCGCCATTATTATGTATGTATATGATTCCACCTTAGGCGGTGTAGACTGATGTTTCGTTTGTGTACTCTCTATGTATGTGATTCCGCCTCAGGCGATGTAGACTAATTTTGTATTATTATGCACTAAGTTGTATCCTGCACTGTGCTCTCTGATGTGGTGATATATATGATTCCGCTGTCATATTTGTGTAAATTATTCTATTTCCTATTTATGTTATTATCTATACTCTGCTAATGATGATTAATGTGTTATATTCCAATGATTATCCTTAACACCATCGTACGAGGTTTTGGGATCGTCACAGGTGGTATCAGAGCCTTAGTTAACCTTAGTTCGGGAATTTAACTCATTAAACACCTTGTCAGAATAGAATCAGTAGTATTCTAAGGCGAGTAGATCATTAGAGATAGGACTAGTAATGTCCTAGAATGAGCTAAGCAGAATAGCAAAAATAATTTTGATCAGTACATCGTTGTCTTTCCTTAAGTTCTTCTGCTTTACCATACAATAAAATTTTCGTTTCTGTGGGCTGACTCTTTTCTTGCTTATACAGAACTTGAAAAATGGCTACCAGAGCAGCAGCAGGTAGAGGAGGCCGAGTTGGTCGTGCCAGAGGACGAGGAGATGTCCCAGTTGCAGATGGACCATTAATACAACCCCCAGCCGCTCAGCCATTCGAGCTCGACCGAGTGGCCAAAAGATACAAGAATCTAGGAGGCAA
Organism: Allium sativum; assembly: GCA_030737875.1. Classification (NCBI taxonomy): domain Eukaryota; kingdom Viridiplantae; phylum Streptophyta; class Magnoliopsida; order Asparagales; family Amaryllidaceae; genus Allium; species Allium sativum. The sequence goes on from CM060924.1 coordinate 661,414,199, forward strand.
AACCTTCTCTTGAACGGGCACTGTGATTGAGGCCTTGGCATGGCTGAAAACATGCGAAAAGATATTAGGAGGCCTGAGGCTGGGAGATCAAGACAAAGCATTCATGGGTGCCTGGCTTGTGCAAGACGAAGTCGAATTATGGTGGGAAGCCATCACTGCAGAGAACAGAAATGCAGGTAGAACATGGGATGAGTTCAAAGACTTGTTCAAAGAAAAGTTCATCCCAAAAAAAGCCATTGAGCGCATGCACGACCAATTTGCAAACCTCCAACAAGGAGACCTCTCTGTGCAAGACTACCTGAACAAGTTTACACAGTTATCCCGCTACACCCCATAGGTCATCGCGACTGCTAAGTCCAAGAATAAGAGGTTCATTCACAAGCTAAAGCGTAATTACCAAGACAGGGCCATGAGCCACATCAAGCTGGCATTTTCTGACTTAGTGGAGATGGCATGCAATTATGAGGACCTGGATCAAAGGAACCTTTATCTGGACCGTGCTAAGAGCCAAGCAGGGAATAAACGCAAACCCTCTGTGAACCAGCCAGAATCGAGCAATGCGGCATCCACGAATCAGCGGACTAGCAAGACGCAAAAGGGAAGCTGCTACAATTGAGGCAAGGTGGGGCACTACTCTAAAGTGTGCACAGCCCCGAAACGGCAGAAGACCAACTTTCAAGGCTCAAGCCAGAGCTCTTAGAACCCTCGTTCATGCTTTAACTGCCGCAGAACAGGACATCTTGTCAAAGATTGTCCCTTGCTTAAGAAGGCCGAGGTTGCTCATGTGTATGACGGGGCGAACCCGCCGGCTACTTCCGAAGGAGCAAGTAAACCCGATGTTTTAGGAGGTACCCTTACAATTAAAAATATTCTTGTTTCTGTATTATTTAACACGGGTGCATCACGTAGTTTTATTGCAAGTAACGCGGTTCATAAATTGAAGTTAAAACAGAAAAAGCTTACAGAACTGATTAGAGTTCATAATCCGATTCAGTAAAACTGGGAAGTTGGCACCCAGATTTATTGGCCCCTTTCCTATACTTGAACGAATTGGAACTCTTGCTTATAGGGTTCAATTACCTGATTGGTTGCCAGGAGTGCATAATGTGTTTCACGTATCTCAACTTAGAAGACATGTGCATGATCTGTATCTTGTTGTAGAAGAAGCAGCGCAACAGGACTTGGAAATTACTCCAGAATTAGCAGTCAGACGAGAGCCATTAAAAATTGTTGGCAAAGAAACTAAAGAGCTAAGGAGCAAGAAGGTTCATTTAGTTAAAGTGCAGTGGAGTAGTGATCCTAGAGACTGTACTTAGGAGACTGAGGAAAGCATTAAGCAAGGTTACCCCCAAATGCAGAGTGGACATCTCTGACTAACTCTGGTGCAAGGTACCTTCACAATACTTTGCATTTACATTTTTTGTTTCCTACTGTACTACTGTTTCCTTTTCGGGGACGAAAAGTTTTAAGTGGGGGAGATTGTAACAACACGGAAAATACGAGCCAATTTAAAATTTTTAAATTGGATATTTTAAAGAAATTTGAACAATTGAAATATAAGATTTCAATAAAATAATGAGTTAGAAATAGTGCGGCAGTTTGAAAATTTGAATTCAAACTTTGACTGACTGTACCAGGTACAAAATAAAATGGATTTTAGTGAAACCAAAAATATTTAAATCTGTTTATGAATATCTTTCTAACGAATCTGAAAAATCGAAGTTTCATAGCGAGAATCAAAAGTTATGGCCAAATGAATTTTCAGAAAGGTCGCTATAGAGAATATATAGCTCTTGAAAATAGACATTTTGCAAATGACCTCGGAATTTGACGAAACCACTTTTGTTGGATCCGGGATGTCAAATTATTGTTAGGTTTCAAATTTCATAATTTTTGAAGCTAGTACGTGAGCGTGGCAAAAGAAAACGTGTTTGGTTAATTTTTGTTAAATTGGATCGACCAGAAAATGATCATTTTTCAAACGGTCTCAGAATTCGACGAAACTAATTTTGTTGGGACCGTAGCGTCAAAACATAGCTAGATTTATTTTTCTGGAATTTTTCGAATCAGTTTGTGGCCCTGGCAAATTGAAATGTACGTTTAAATCGAATATTGAATGTTTTATATTTAAATTTGAAGAATAACTGATTGTAACAGTCAAATTGGCCTACGAAACATATCCCATTGTGTTCGGGATGGGGATATTTAGCTAGGGGTGACAGTCATTGGGTTGGTATTGGTGTTCGTTTGGAGAAACACTATTTTAAAATTTTAATAAAGCATGGGCCAATCAGAATTTTTCATTCATAATTTAAAATAAAAAAAACATCAGAACCCCCCCCCCCCCCGAATTCGACGGAAACCCTTTACCCCCATTCCCGACCATTTTCCGACTGCCACAGCCACCATTAGCCCTCCCTCCAGTTGAACTTTTTGTAGCTCTCCTCCTCCTATTCAAATCAATACCCACTAGACCCCCTATCGTGTTGTGTGGAGGGAGAACCACCTCCCTGAAGTTCGAAACATCTAAGCGCCGCCGCCGCTTCTCTGGTGGACCGAGCTGGACCCCACCACGTCGCGCAGACGTGCCTCTCTTCCTCCTTCAACCTCGCACCAGCCGATCGACGAACTACTTCACGGATTTGCCTAAAAATCGAAACCTAGTTTCGAAGAAATAAGGCAGGTAACGGCTTGGATTTTCTTAATTGAAAATAACACTTTTAAGTGTTGCAAACTTTGAAAAATCATATCTTTATTGTGTGTTAATGAAATTCGATGAAACATGAAACATCGAGACCGTGTCGACGCTCTCTACAGTCTAGAAGTGCCCGAGGATTTTTCTGAGCACGCTACTATTTTTAGCAAAGCGACAAACCAATGCGAGATTTCTAAACTGAAATGTGAATAGAAATGTGATGTATAAATTATATAAGAGAAATATAAATTATATACGTGTTGTATACCTCATGTACATGCGTTGTATAAGTTATGTGAGCAAAGTATGAATTATACATGCATTGGATAAATGATATGTGTGTTGGAATTGAAATAAAATATATATATATATATATATATACACACTCCCCTCGTCCACAAACCATGGACGATATTTATTGATTGTGAATTGGCATGAAATTTTTTGGTGAATAATGCGAATGGTTGATAGAATTGTTTGTGGTTGATATTGTTTGGTTGTTGTTGAAAAATACCATTGTGGTTTAAAAATACCCATTTGTGATTGAAATAAATTGTGGAAAAGAAAAATCATACTCGCCTGCGAGCGAATTAGATGTATGAATTCCCCATTGTCAAAAACTACGAAGTTTTAAGGTAGAGCGAGGAGCCGTACTCGGGACGGTGCCGGTTTTAACTACCCTGCCGTTATGCTACCAAAATTTTCAATAATATTCATATGTTAGAATTATTTTCATAGGTTGAAATTATGTTCATGTGTTGAAACCATACTCATGTGTTGAGAAGTTCATGCATTGAATAATAAATTCATGTGTTGAATAAATAAAGTGTTTAAACAATAAAAAACACATTTTTATTATATATATGAAGTATGTAAAATATTCATGTTTTAAATAAATTGTTTCAACAATAAAAATTACATCTTTCTTATATGTACGAACTATATAAAATATCCATGTGTGGAATAGCTCCAGCTGTAAATCCAGGATCCTGTGAAAATAATATCTGCAAAAACAAAACTACTAGCTCCCCGTGTGGAAAATATGGGCACCTAGAGTTTAGGTTAAAACAATAAACTGCAGGTCAGTCATGGGACTAGTGTGAGAACTAAAACAGTTATTAAAACTTTACTTTAAAAATAAAATAAATCAAGTGACCACGTCGTATAACACGGAATGGGTTTTGTCCTAAGAATACCAGTGCATAGAACAGTTTATAAATAGTGCAATGCTTCCCAAAAAATGAAGCTATTATAAGACTCGGGTCCCATCACACAATGCAACGCAAGCCGGAGGATAGAGTTTTACCTTATAATAGCCAAACATGCTTGGTACGTTTAAAACAAAAATCATTTGATATTACTATAAGTGTATAGTGTCAAAATCAACTTCAAATATAAATGTATCAATCATAGATGGCATAGTACCCCATCCTACTATGTTGCCATACTAATTCTACAATTAAAACTGAAAAGTCACGTATTGGAAATTGGATTCCATCTATGAGTCGAGGAAAGGGATGACCCCTCTCCAATTCGAGATGCTCTAGCAAATGCCTCAGGATTACACACTGTGGGGCAACCCTTGGTTCCTGCAGGGTCAGTCAACACATACTTTAGTGGATTATTTATTCCTGAACACACGTTTCCTGGTCCTATCTGTCCTATCACTTTGCCAGTAGCGACCAATATCCAAGGCGCCTCACAATCCATCATCCACATAAGTAAAAATGTCTGGGCTCAATACCATGACACCACTCCTAGCTAGAAAGAAACGTCATGCACTCCCAGCGTCCCTGATCCTGTTTCTGACTCATACCGGGGTGTGAGGCTCGCGAATTAACGCTACAACACAAAGCTATGCTAATTAAAGCCATGCTTTGATCATCTACCACAAGACTCTTCTTTTCAACAAAAGCCTTGATCATTTGCATCTCAGCGTGCCACATTGACAATTCATGCCATACGACTAGTGTATATCGATATATAACCTCTTAGCTCGTACGTCTTAGAGAAGGGTGTTAAGCAAGAGAATAAATTCACTGCCACCAAACAGATAAATATTTAATATAAATCAATCACTACAGAGCGAAATCCAATGTCAGACACACATCCATTTACAAGTCCGTTTTGGGTCTGAATGAAACCAGAGGCGCCTTATTCCTCGTCCCATATGTCCAATACTGGAGAGATGTCCTCGCATATCCGGTCGATCTCCAAGTACGTCTGGACGATCACCACTTATTACCTTATCTTGGGTGTATGGCCCAATCAAGAAAATAGTAATCATCCAAACGATGTGAAGAACTCCGACCTTCAACCACGTCTTCATCTTCGACTTATAGTCATCGTATCAGTTATTCAGAATGGGATAAACCTGGTCTTTCCAAAATAACTTTCGTATTTTATAATTAACAATCAAGTGCTATAAAAACACATCATATGCCTCATTCCAATTCAGAATATTCTTTTATTCAAATATTTACATCTTTAGGGAAAAGTTCCTATTAATTTTATCAAAGATAAATTCTTTTAAATTTTTTCTTTAATCTTCCTTTGGATATCAATTCTAAACCAAATTAAGGTTTATCAACTAGTCGAGATTATCGAGCCTTACCGAAGTAATCATTCATTTATTAATCCCAATCCCAACCTATTCATCCCATGGAGAAAAACTGGTATTACCCCATATTAAACACCCATAGTGTTATCGGTAAAATTAATTACCATTTCATGGCCAAATCTAATTAAAGATTTAACTATTGCCTGGAGTAAAACTGGTGGTACTCCATTCTCGATCATTTCCCAAATTTGATAATTTAAATTATCACATTCTCATTTTAATCTAATTAAAGATTCATTAAAACTCCAATTTGTTTTATTCTTCCAACAATCATTATTTAATGATTATTTAACTTTGGAAACACAAACACGCCACATTGACAATCTACACCGTACCACTGATTTCTGCCAATATATAACCTCTAAGCTCATATGTCTTAGAGAAGGGTAAGCAAGAGAATAAATTCTCCACCACCAAACAGATATTTAATAGAGATCAACAATACAGTTCGAAATACAATGTTAGACATGTAAACCGGTCTTTAACTGGGTTAAAGAACCAATGTCATTTAAAACACAATTCACGATAAACTCAAAATCAAATTCCATTTTATGGAATCTTCACGAAAAACAGATCAATACATATAATCGATATAAAATTCTGTATCCGACTAATAATATAAATGGAATAACGGCTAAGCCTTTTAAATTCCGTATATAGTTACAGTCTTCCTCCACAGAAGCTCACTTTGATTATCACTGAATCGAATTCCATTCCACTCCAATTTATTTTATTAAATTTGAAAAACTTTACTTTGGAAAAATTTCCATTAAATCTTAATAGGAAGATTTATAAATTCCAAATCACATTTAACTGTTAGTTGGGTTAAAGAACGAATGTCGTTAAAAACACAGTTCACAATAAACCCAATTCACATTCCATTTTATTCCAATTACCAAATATAACTGGAAACTCTAATAATCTTAATTAAAATATTTATTATTTTCATACGGGGTTTTAAGAACAGTGTTACTGAAGACACCATTCACGACAAACTCAAAATCCACTTTGATATTAAATATAAGGCTCTAAACAGAAATTATATCGGCTTATATTCAATATCAAATTGTGAAACCAACACATATCGTATGGGGAATAACGATATATATCTATCTTCCAAATTCCTCCACAATATTCGTATAGTCACAGAATCCAATACCGAAATATACCGAAGATGATTTCTATTCAAATCCATTCCAATTCATACATTGGAAAATTCTGGTTAGATTAAAACCATTCACAAATTCAATTTATTTATCAAAAACGTTGGATTATCGTTCTACTTAATAACTAGTTCATTTTGATAAAAATATAGTTTTATCTTTTTTTCATCCAAATTCTTTCCAAATCATTTATTATGATTTTTCACAAATTATTAATATTTTTAAAAATTTTATTAAGGCCCGTACAGTCGGTTTCCAATAACGGCCACCGAACTACATCCATCGCGACCTTTTCCAAATTTGATTTGGACATAATTCCAATTGTTAGATTTCAAATCTCTTATATTCATTGGAAAGCTCTTCCCGGTATGAACCCAACGGTTTCGGTTTTAGGAGAACCGACGGTCGAATCTCCCGTTACATCAATTTGAAGTCAATGGTCGAAATTCGCGAACGGTCGCGGCGCGACGCGTTCTATTCAAGCCATTAATATATATGTAATATATATATAATATATATTTCGTTCAAAATGTATTTTATAAATTCGTTTTAAAAACGATTCCCACTTTCAATTTTAAATCAAAATTGAATACTCCTTATCATTATAATATTTAAATGATAATATTTTCAAAATATCTGATTTTGAAATCATTTCCTTTTCGATATTCATTATAAAAATGAATAAAATCAATATAAATACCGTTCGCGTTAAAATGGCGCATAACTAATCAACATGGCTTCACATACTTCAATATTTTCGTGTCCATCCAAAATCGGACATCAAATTCACATTTTAATCCTTTACGGAATGTTATTTTAAAATATTCATTCTTTCTAAATTGGAATCATACCCAATCAATTACCATATAATTTATTTATATGGATTTCATACATCACATGTACACAAAAATAATGATACACAATCAACCATCATCCAGAGTGCATTAAACAACTGCGTAAGCATTAAATATAAATAATTAATGCTTACAACAGTCTGTCAACCAATCGATTGACATACAACTAAACAATTGAGATTAGCGTATGTCAAATATCATTCCAATACTCATGTGGGGTTTCAACTAACAAATACTAAATATTATTTATGCAGTTGGGCGATGTGTAAAATTTATCGTCCCAATCAATGTCAGTTAAATGGGTGTATATAAACAAATCATCCGATTTGTAAATGAATATTTATTTTCATTTCAGGAGAATTTTATGTCGTTCATATATACGTTAAAAATTATATTTTAACGTTAAAATATTTATTTCAACACTTGACTATTTTATATAGTTCATTCATTTAATAAAAATGATATTTTTATTGTTTAAACATTCTATTCTACGCATGAATATTTTATATAGTTTATTTACACAATAAAAATGATATTTTTATTGTTCAAACATTTTATTCAACACATGAATATTTTATACGGTTCATATACACATTAAAAATGATATTTTAATGAATAAATATTTATTTTAGAATATTTCGGCATTATAACGACGCGATATTAAAACCGGAATAGTGTCTGGCATTATCCCTCTCCTGATACTGGCTCGCGCCATACACAATCATTATTCTAATCAACAAAACCACAATACAATCATTTCTTAACAATACAGTCAATTTTCCCAAAATTCAATCCAAACAAACATCCATGGTTCGTACAAAAATAGTGTCAGGTGCTACTAAGCACCGTTTGCAAACTTGGATATATTTAACTGTAAAATAGTTTAAGTGAGAAGGAGTTCTCACATTGGGATCCACTCCGCCGTTGTTTTCTGACGCTCTGATTTGCTGTTCTGCTTCCAGAATTTGCAGATGAGCTCACATCTTCACACGGTCTTATATTTTAGCTTAAACGTGCCATTCAGGACAACTTTCGCCTAATGCACTTTTTTTCGAAAATGCTCCAGTTCGCCGAAAATCGCAAAAAGACAGTATTTAGACAACAGACTTTGGATGCATTTTCTGAACAACTCCGCAATCCAAAATATGACTTCCATGTACTCAAATCGAAGAGAAAAACGAGATCTTCGACTTTGGTAGTGTGGAGTTTTGGACAGAAGTGCACGGTTTGGGAGTTATCGGATAAACAAGGTCAGGAGTGTTTTTGCAAATATGGGATTTTTGTTGAAAATAAGTTTTTAGTTGATGGGGGCCCCCACGGCCAGAGATGGGGTGGTGGGTGGTGGCGCAGGACCTGACTGGAGCTGGGGAGGCCGCGGGGGTGGTAAGGTGGGGTCCAGGGTGGTGGGTGGTGGTGGATTTAGGATTTTGGGCTTAGGGCTTTTGCAAATTAAAGAAGAAGAGAGAGGGGAGGAGGAAGGGGAGAGAGAGAGGAGGAGGAGGGAAGGAGAAGGAGGTCGGCGGCGGTGCTAATGGGACGCGGCGGGTTGGAGCTGAAGGCGACGGGGGTTTCTACATTTTTTTTCTTTTGCTTTGAACGATAGAGAGAAGGGGGCAGGGGTTTTGTATAATTATTTAATTTAATTTATTTCCAAAAAGTTACTTTTTCTATTCGAACTCCAAATCGAACCGAATGACTGCCGCCTCTAGCTAAATACCCCCATTCCGGACACAATGAGATATGTCCCGCAAGCCAATTCGACCGTTTCATCCAGTTCCCATCAAAATTAAAATATAAATTAATATAGCGTTCAAAACTGATTTCAATGTACATTTTAATTTACTGGGGCCATGTACTGACTCCAAAAATTCCAAAAAAATAAATCTAGCTATGTTTTGACGATACGGTCCTAACAAAACTAACTTCATCGAATTTGGAGGCCGTTTGAAAAATGACCATTTTCCAGTCGATTAAACTCAAACTGAAATTACCAAACGCGTTTAAATTTACTACGCTCACATATTAATTTCAAAAATTATGAAAATTGGAATCTCGAAATAATTTGACATTCCAGATCCAACAAAAGTGGTTTCGTCGAAAACGGAGGTCGTTTGCAAAATGGCTATTTTTAAGGGCTTTATATTATATAAAATATATATAAATTCCATAACGACTATTTTGAATTTTAAACTGGGCATAAATTTCAATTTATATTATGAAATCTAGATTTTTCACATTCGTTAGAAAGATATGATTAAACAAATTCTAATATTTCTTGTTTTACTGAAATCCGATTTATTTTGAATTATGTACGTTCATTTGAAATTTATTATCGAATTTTCAAACTACCTTGCCATTTCAGGCTCGTATTATATTTAAAATAAATTTATATGTTCTAATTTCTATTTAAATAAATTTTTATTCATTATTATTTAAAATAAATCATTTTAAATGTCAAAAATCCATTAGAATAGCCAAAATAAAAAAAATTAAATTGGTTTTCAAAATCCGGGTTGTTACAATCTCCCCCACTTAAAATATTTTCGTCCTCGAAATGGAACGGAGCTGAAAGTTGTTTAACTAACCAACTCAACTTTCATTCTGGCTTTCATTCTTTAACTTTTAGTTTCTAAGAATTTTCAAATTCTTCAAAAATTTGGCTAACACCCTAAATTTTCGAAAAATTTCGCCATTACCTCTTTTGTATGGGGAGACCTTTAAAACTACCACTAGCCTCACAGGACCCTCATCAATCCAAAAGAAAAAGCCAAGCGGCAAGCCAATTGGCTCATAAAATCATCAAAAACCCAATAAATACAATAAACATGTACCTATTTGTCAGGCATACAATTTTATTTTCTTCTTGGCTTCCAAGATATGACCTGTTCACATATATATGTGTACAATATGCAATTCAAATCAATTTTCAATTCAGTTCAATATTTGATTCGATTTGGCTAAAATTTACCTTTCATTCCTGTGTTGGTTTTATTATTCCAATATTTTAATTAGTCAAACTAATAATCACACAACACAACCAACAATCAATTAGTTGATTAAATTTTCAAACATATATCTTTCTACATATACTTAAAAATATCATATTTTTAGTGCCAAATCACCACAATAACCCTATCTAATTTTGGTTCTCACACTAGTCAATTGGAAATATATAAATATCCCACTGTCGAAACTCGAACACATATACTGATGATGCAGCTGCTATCATCAGTGTCATCTCTAGGTGACTAGAGTGTGATTCTATATCTATGTAGTATATTCAAGGCTTCGTATACATGTGGATCAGACGTATATTAAAATCTCTATATACCCGATAATCCAAAATCAATTTAAAATAAGATACTCACATACGTATAATAAGGTTTAAATTTTCAAAACAAAATTTGTTTTCATTTTTATTTTAAGAATAACACTCTTTGAACTCATTCTAGAATACTACTGATCCCATCTCTAACAAGTCATTCTCATTGGATATTACTAATCCAATCTCTTATGCATTCTCTTGTTTGGTTCTAACGTGTCTTGTTCTTGAGCTCTGTAAACCAAAGCTCTGATACCACGATGAAACAACCCAAACTTCCCCTTACGGGAAAGCCCGAATTGATCTGAGAACACGACAAATAGGAACGCAAACAGAAGAACATTTCATTGCTATTACAACAGTTACATCAGAGTACAAGAATATAACACAGTATAAATGAATAATATACATCAGAAAAATATCAAGGATTAAAATAATTTACAAAACAGTGGAAAAATAATACATAACACAACTGAAAGAGATACACGAATACAAAGCTTTCCGAATATAGCTCCAGATGTAAATCCAGGATCCTATGAAAATAATATCTGCAAAACCAAAACTACTAGCTGCCCGTGTGGAAAATATGTTCACCCAGAGTTTAGGTTAAAACAATAAACTCCCGGTCAGTCATGGGACTGGTGTGAGAACTAAAATAGTTATTAAAACTTTACTTTAAAAATAAAGTAAATCAAGGGACTACGCCGTATACCACGAAACGGGTTTCTCCCAAGAACACTAGTGCATAAAATAGTTTATAAATAGCGCAATGCTTTTCGAAAAATGAAGCTATTATAAGACTCAGATCCCATCACACAATGCAACGCAAGCTGGAGGATAGAGTTTTACCTTATAATAGCCAAACATGCTTGGTACGTTTAAAACAAAAATTATTTGATATTACTATAAGTGTATAGTGTCAAAATCAACTTCAAATATAAATGTATCAACCATAGACGGCATAATACCCCATCCTACTATGTCTATACTAGTTCTACAATTAAAACCAAAAAGTCATGTATTGGAAATTGGATTCCATCTATGAGTTGAGGCAAGGGATGGCTCCTCTCCGATTCGAGACACTAGCAAATGCCTCAGGATTACACACCGCGGGGAAACCCTTGGTTCCTGTAGGGCCGGTCCACACACACTTTAGTGGATTATTTATTCCTGAACACATGTTTCCCGGTCCTATCAGACCTATCACTTGGCCAAGAGTGACCAATATCTAAGGCACCTCGCAATCCATCATCCACATAAGTAAAAATGTCTGGGATCCATACCACGACACCAGTCCTAGCTAGGAAGAAACGTCATGCACTCCCAATGACCCTGATCCCGTTTCTGACTCATACCAGGGTGTGAGGCTTGCGAATTAACGCTACAACACAAAGCTATGCTAATTAAAGCCGCACTTTGATCATCAACCACAAGACTCTGCTTTTCAACAAAAGCCTTGATTATTTGCATCTCAGTGTGCTACATTGACAATTCACACCATACGACTGATGTATATCGATATATAATCTCTAAGCTCGTATGTCTTAGAGATGGGTGTAAAGGAAGAGAATAAATTCTCCGCCACCAAACAGATATATATTTAGTAGAAATCAATCAATACAGAACAAAATCCAATGTTAGACACACATCCATTTACAAGTCCGTTCCTGGTCTGAACGAAACCGGAGCACCTTATTCCTCATCAAATATGTCCAATACAGGAGAGAGGTCCTCGCATATCTGGTCGATCTCCAAGTACGTCTGGACGATCACCACTTATTACCTTGTCTTGGGTGTACGGCCCAATCAAGACATCAGTAATCATCCAAACGATGTGAAGAACTCCGGTCTTCAACCACCGTCTTCATCGTTAACTTATAGTTGTCGTATCAGTTATTCAGAATGTGATAAACCCGGTCTTTCCAAATAACTTTCGTATTTTATAATTAATAATCAAGTGTTATAAAAACACATCATACGCCTCATTCCAATTCAGAATATTCTTTTAATCAAATATTCACATCTTTAGGGAAAGGTTCCCATTAATTTTATCAATGATAAATTCTTTTAGTTTTATTCTTTAATCTTCCTTTGGATATCAATTCTAAACCAAATTAAGGTTTATCAACTAGTCGGGATTATCGAGCCCTACCGAAGTAATCATTTATTTATTAATCCCAATCCTAACCTATTCATCATATGGAGCAAAACTGGTAGTACCCCATATCTAACACCCACGGTGTTATCGGTAAAATTAATTATAGTTTCACGTTCAAATCTAATTAAAGATTTAACTATCGCACGGAGTAAAACTGGTGGTATTCCATTCTCGATCATTTCCCAAATTTGATAATTTAAACTATCACATTCTCATTTCAATCTAATTAAAGACTCATTAAAACTCCAATTAGTATTATTCTTCCAACAATCATTATTTAATGATTATTTAACTTTGGAAACACAAACACGCCACATCGACAATCTACACCGTACCACTGATTTCTTCCAATATATAACCTCTAAGCTCATACGTCTCAGAGAAGGGTATTAAGCAAGTAAATAAATTCTCCGCCACCAAATAGATATTTAATAGAGATCAACAATACAGTTCGAAATACAATGTTAGACATGTAATCCTATTTTTAACTGGGTTAAAGAACCAATGTCATTTAAAACACAATTCACGATAAACCCAAAATCACATTCCATTTTATTGAATCTTCACGGAGAATAGATAAATATATATAATCAATATAAAATTCTGTATCCGACTAATAATATAAATGGTATAATGGCTAAGCCTCTTAAATTCCATATATAGTTACAGTCTTCCTCCACAGAAGCTCACTTCGATTATCACTAAATCGAATTCCATTCCACTCCAATTTATTTTATTAAATTAGAAAACTTTACTTTGGAAAATTTTCCATTAAATCTTAATAGGAAGATTTATAAATTCAAATCACATTTCACTGTTAATAGGGTTAAAGAACGAATGTCGTTAAAAACACATTTCATAATAAACCCAATTCACATTCCATTTATTTCCAGTTGTTAAATATAATTGGAAACTCTAATAATCTTAATTAAAAGATTTATAACCCAATTCACATTCCATTTATTTCCAGTTGTTAAATATAACTGGAAACTCTAATAATCTTAATTAAAAGATTTATTCTTTTCACATGGGGTTTTAAGAACAGTCTTGCTAAAGACACCATTCACAACAAACCCAAAATCCACTTTGATATTAAATATAAGGCTCTAAACAGAAATTATATCGGCTTATATTCAATATCAAATTCTGAAACCAACACATAACGTATGTAGAATAACGATATATATCTATCTTCCAAATTCCTCCACAATATCCGTATAGTCACGGAATCTAATATCCCGAAGATGATTTATATTCAAATCCATTCCAATTCGTACATTGGAAAATTCTGGTTAGATTAAACCATTCACAAATCCAATTTATTTATTCAAAAAGTTGGATTATCTTTCTAGTTAATAACTAGTTCATTTTTATAAAAATATATTTTTATCTTTACAAATGTGGAATTTTTCATCCAAATTCTTTCCAAATCATTTATTATGATTTTTCACAAATTACTAATATTTTAAAAAAATTATCAAGGCCCGTACAGTCGGTTTCCAATAACGGCCACCGAAATACATCTATAGCGACCTTTTCCAAATTTGATTTGGACATAATTCCAAATCCAACCATTAGATTTCAAATCTCTTATATTTATTCGAAAGCTCTTCCCGATATAAACCCAATGTTTCCAGTTTTAGGAGAATCCGACGGTCGGATCTCCCGTTACATCAATTTGAAGCCAATGGTCGAAATTCGCAAACGGTCACAGCGCGGCGCGTTCTATTCTAGCCACTAATATATATATATATATATATAATATTTCATTCAAAACGTATTTTATAAATTTGTTTTAAAAACGATTCCCACTTTCATTTCAGTTTTAAATCAAAATTGAATGCTTCTTAACATTATAATATTTAAATGATAATATTTTCAAAATATCTGATTTTGAAACCATTTCCTTTTCGATATTCATTAGAAAAATGAATAAAATCAGTAAAAATATTGTTCGCATTAAAATGGCTCATATCTAATCAACACGGCTTCACATACTTCAATATTATCGTGTCCATCCAAAATCGGACATCAAATTCACATCTTAATCCTTTACGGAATATTATTTTAAAATATTCGTTATTTTAAAATATATTTTTTTTGATGCAAAAAGGTAGTGAATCGCTAGATTCACGCCTTCATTCATTCGTTAAACATAACAAGTACAACGTGATAAGCATGCATAGGGCAAGCTACTAGTTACAAATATTTACATAAATATGTACACTCAAAATACATGCACGCAGGCATGTTTACATAGAGCCCAAAATATATGAAACAACTATAAAACAGCATGCAGACCCAGTAAAATGAAACATGGCATCATCAAGCTCTGCTACCACGAGCCCTGTCCATCACTCGAGCTCCAATTGTGTCAACAAACTTGATTTCTTCCTTGCCTGACCAAAGAGAAACAAAATTAAGGATGCGAACAATAACTGAGTTAGGCCGTTTCATTTTGCATTTAAACTTTCGTGAGTTGCGTTCATGCCAGAGGGTCCAAACATAGGCAAAGTTCAAAAGAGCAAACATATGGCACATGTTAGTGTCAGGTAATGTAATAAAAGTGCTATTCCAGAAAAGAAATTGATCAGTGGTGAAGTGAGACCAGTCTAAGCAGATATTAAGGCTAACTAAACACTTCGTCCATACGTAAAAGGCGAAATCGCACTCAACAAAAAGATGCTGATAATCCTCGTCTTCGTCAGTGCAAAAAACACATCCCCCAGTAACATGAACACCTTTTTGCCGTAATCTTTTCACTGTATTGAGCTTGTTGTGCATGATCATCCACATATGTATCTTGACCTTGGCAGGTACAGCCTTAAAACTCCACATTCTCATGAATCCATCATACTTTCTTCCTGCGAAGTTCATCAACTTATAAAGTGCACTCACGCAAAAGTTACCACCAATCTTCCACACAAATTCATCCTCCTCATTGCTATGAAGATGTACATCTTCTAACAAACGAATCAGGCCACATAGCTGAAGCAGAGCATTACCAGCCACAATGCGACAGAAGGACAGGTTCCATTTAAAATTGGCAGAATTCGCATTAAACATTGCACAGACTGAAGCACTTTTGTTGCATGCAATAGCAAACAGATCAGCAAATTCATCACGCAAAGGGATAGGGAGCAACCAACAATCATACCAGAAAGAGACGCTGCGGCCGTTTTTAACTACAATCTCGGTCCCAATCTTCATCCAGTGAACATTTGCCATAACACCACGCCAGAATATTAAGCAATGAGAAACGTCCGCATTCTAGTCGAATCTACCATCATAGCAAGTGTTTAAGATCCACTCCTTCCAGAGAACTTTCTTTTCGCTAAGCATAATCCACAGCCATTTACAAAGTAATGCAGAGTTCATGTTTTTCAAGTTGATGACTCCCAAGCCTCCTTGATCTTTGGACTTGCACACCTGGTCCCACGACACTAGACAGCAGGCTTTACGCGTGTCCTTCGTACCGGTCCAGAAAAAATTTCGACGAACAGCATCAATCTTCTAAACAACCCAACCCGGACACGAATAAAAAGAGAGCCAGTACAAAGGGATAGCCGCCAGAACAGAGTTCACCAGCACCAGACGTCCAGCCCTTGATAGACAATTTCCTTTCCACCTCGCTAATCGCCTGTCAACTTTATCAATCACATATTGCCAATCACTCTTCATCAATCTTTTTGGACGGATGTAAGCTCTAAGGTATTTGAGGGGGAAAGAATCCGCCATGCAGTTGAGCATTTCAGCACATTTCCTGTTCACATCAACGCTACAGCCCAAAGTGTAAACACTGCTCTTATGAAAATTAATCTTTAAACCAGATAAACTTTCAAAAGCATAAATCAAAAATTTTAAAGAGGCAATATTCTTGCAATCAGGGTTGCAAAAAATAATAGTATCATCAGCATATTGTAGTGAATTAATACCCCCAATGATGTGATCACGCCCAAAGCTTTGAATAATCTCATTAGCACTTGCCACCTGAAGGATCCGACAAAAGACAATAATGATACATCACATGTATCATTATTGGAATTAGACTCAATCAATTACCATATAATTTATTTATATGGATTTCATACATCACATGTACACAACAATAATGATACACAATCAACCATCATCAAAGTGCATTACACAACTGTATAAGCATTAAATATAAATAATTAACACTTACTATAGTCTGTCAACCAATCGATTGATATACAACTAAATAATTGGGTTTAGTGTATGCCAAATATCATCCCAATACCCGTGTGGCGTTTCAACCAACAAATACTGAATATTATTTGTGCAGTTGGGCGATGTGTAAAATTTCTCATCCCAATCAATGTCAGTTAAATGGGTGTATATAAACAAACCATCTGATTCGTAAATGAATATTTATTTTCATTTCAAGAGAATTTTATGCTTTTCATATATACGTTAAATTTTATATTTTTAACGTTAAAATATTTATTTCAACACTTGAATATTATATATATATTTCATTCATTTAATAAAAATGATATTTTTATTGTTCAAACATGTTTATTCTACATATGAATATTTTATATAGTTCATTTACACAATAAAATTGATAATTTTATTGTTCAAACATTTTATTCAACACATGAATATTTTATACGGTTCATATACATATTAAAAATGATATTATTAATGAATAAATATTTATTTCAAAAAAAATCGGCATTATAACGACGCGATATCAGAACCGGAATAATGTTTAGCGTTATCCCTCTCCGAATAGTGGCTCGCGTCATACACAATCATTAATCCAATCAACAAAACAACAATACAATCATTTTTCAACAATACGGTCAATTTTCCCAAAATTCAATCCAAACAAACATCCATGGTTCGTACAAAAATAGTGTCAGGTGCTACTAAGCACCGTCTGCAACCTAGGATATATTTAACTGTAAAATAGTTTGGGTGAGAAGAAGTTCTCACATTGGGATCCCCTCCCCCGTTGTTTTCTGACGCTCTGATTTGTTGTTCTGGTTCCAGAATTTGAAACGAGCACCAATCTTCACATAGTCTATTTTTCTAGCTTAAACGCGCCATTACGAACAACTTTCGCCTAATGGACTTTTCCCGAAAATGCTTTATTTCGCCGAAAATCGCGAAAAGATAGTATTTGGACAGCAGACTTTCGATGCGTTTTCTGAACAACTCCTCAATCCAAAATATGACTTCCATATACTCAAATCGAAGAGAAAAACAAGATCTTTTACTTTGGTACAGTGAAGTTTTGGCCATATGTGCACGGTTTGGGAGTTATTGGCTAAACAAGGTCAGGGGTGTTTTTGCAAATATGGGATTTTTGGTTAAAATGAGTTTTTGGGTGATGGTCGACCCACGGCCGGAGCTGGGGTGGTGGGTGGCGGCGCAGGGCCTGACTAGAGGTGGGAAGGCCGCGAGGGTAGCGAGGTGGAGTCCACGGTGGTGGGTGGTTGTGGATTTGGGGCTTAGGGTTTTTGCAAATTAAAGAAGAAGAGAGAGGAGAGGAGGGATGGGAGAGAAAGATGAGGAGGAGGGGAGGAGAAGGAGGCTGACGACGGTGCTATGGGGCGCGATGGCGAGCGGCGGGTTGGAGCTTTAGGCGACGGGGGTTTCTGCAATTTTTTCTTTTGCTTTGAACGATGGAGAGAAGGGGTAGGGGTTTTATATAATTATTTAATTTAATTTATTTCCAAAAGTTACTTTTTCTATTCGAACTCCAAATCAAACCCAACAACTATCGCCTCTAGCTAAATACCCCCATTCCGGACATAATGAGATATGTCCCGCAAGCCAATTTGGCCATTTCGTTCAGTTTTCATCAAAATTAAAATATAAATTAATATAACGTTCAAAATTGATTTCAACGAACATTTTAATTTATCGGGGCCACGCACTGACTCCAGAAATTCTAGAAAAATAAATCTAGCTATGTTTTGATGATACGGTCCTAACAAAACTAATTTCATTGAATTTGGAGGCCATTTGAAAAATGACTCGATTAAATTC
The DNA here is from genome assembly GCA_030737875.1 of Allium sativum. Classification (NCBI taxonomy): domain Eukaryota; kingdom Viridiplantae; phylum Streptophyta; class Magnoliopsida; order Asparagales; family Amaryllidaceae; genus Allium; species Allium sativum. Next base: position 661,433,032 of record CM060924.1, read on the forward strand.
AAACTGAAATTACCAAACGTGTTTAAATTTACTACGCTCACATATTAATTCCAAAAATTATGAAAATTAGAATATGGTAATAATTTGATATTCCAGGTACAACCAAAGTGGTTTCGGCGAAAATGGAGGTCATTTAAAAAATTGCTATTTTTAAGGGCTTTATATTATATAATATATATAAATTCCATAGCGTCTATTTTGAATTTTAAACTGGACATAACTTTCAACTTATATTATGAAATCTAGATTTTTCACATTTTTTAGAAAGATATGATTAAACTGATTCTAATATTTCTTATTTTACTGAAATCCGGTTTATTTTGAATTCTGTACATTCATTTGAAATTTAAAATCTAATTTTCAAACTACTGCGCCATTTTAGGCTCGTATTATATTTAGAATAAATTTATACATTCTAACTTCGATTTAAATAAATTTTTAGTTGTTATTATTTAAAATAAATCATTTTAAATATCCAAAATCCATTAGAATAGCCAAAATAAAAATTTTAAATTGGTTCTGAAAATCCGGTTGTTACACATGTAATCAGGAAAAATACAATGAGAACTCTACTGAGTGTATTTTATAAAAATCCAACAGGGGCAACGGCCCCCCACTGGGCCTGTGGTGAGTACGCCACTGTGTGTGTGTGTGTATGTATATATATAGTTGAAATAGTTGGAAAATAAAAAAAAAATTTAATTGCATGTTGAACTAACGAATAAAATAGACAAGAATTGAATTGAGTATAACCGACGATTATTAAATTGTATGTTCTATGGAAGATGAATCAATTTGTACATATGATTGAAAACCATTTTGAGATTTAAAATTTAATTTGAGTATATGAGAAACTAGATGTTACACGGAAATAATAATAATAACACTAATTAAAACAAGCTACCTTGACTAAATAACTCAAAGCTCAAACCCAAACCCACTAATTTTCTCCCTTTCTCTTGAAGATAAAGATACCTCCCTTGTATACTTCAAGCTAAAACTAGAACCGGTTGGCTCAAATTCCATTCTCCTAGCCCTAAATCGAAAAAAAGTCATAAACTTCTCAGAATTCTGGGGTGCGTTTGGTTTGTGTTTTCAATTTTCGCTTTTGTGTTTTTTTAGTCATTTTCAATTTTCCATTTTGATCATTTTCATTATTTTAGAAAATGCGTTTGGTATGGATTATTCTGGAAAGGGAAAAATTGAGAAGGACAAAAATTTTAAATTTTTTACCCAAAAGGACATGCCGCTAAAAATTTAACGTAAAGGACAAAAAGCCCAGTCCACTTACTCGTTCTCTCAAAAAACATTTCCATCCGTCTATTTTCTCTTTTATTTTCATTCGAATTTACTTCACAAAACTCGATCACTCGTACTGTCGAAAAAGTTGAAAAATGTCATCCGAAAACCCTATTGAATCATCTGAGAATCTGAATTTAGAAGAAGCACAAACTAAATCGGCAAAAATTCAACCTCAAATACCATTTGATCAAGTTCAGACGCATGCTGAAACCATTGAAATCCCAAATAATCAAGTCGATTTGAATGCTGGAACTGTAGAAATCGACGAGCAAGAAGGAGAGGCCAATCTGGATACGGAAGGGCAAAAATCCATGACTGCAAAGCCTAGAGAAATAGTAGAAGATTCTACTTCACAACAACTAGAACATGAAGAAACCCTAGAACATATGCAATAAAAAGTAGTTCAACAGAGAGAAAGGAGGAGCAAAAAAAGAAATGATAGAAAAAGTGCTATGAAAGATCAGAGAACTACTAGAAAGAAGGTTGAAGAGGCTAAAAGCGGAGAAGAAAATTCGGTAATAATATTCCATAAGAACTTATAGTTACAATGTTGTTTAAGAAACGATGCCACAAGTGTTTTAAAAATTTGATACCGGAATGCATTGAAAATTGTACATTACCTTCAGTATAAAACTGATACTACTTAATTTGGAAAACTGATACTATAATCAAAAAAATCAGAATTATAGTATCATAACTGATACCACTTAGCATGTATAACTTATACCACATATGTTCAAACAGAATCTTAGTATAAAAACTAATGCCAGTGAGCTTTCATTTTTAAATATTGTATTAAAAATATTAATAGGATGTAATTCATTATGAAATATTGAATAAAAGAAGATAGTTAACAATGTTAAAACTGATACTATGTTGTAATTTGTATAAAACTAAGCTTTGAAAAATAAATTTTATTCAAGTTAAAAACAGATACTATGTTAAACTTAAGTAGAACTATTCTATGAAAAAATATAGTTATTGATTTGTAGATATCGGTTATTAATTGTGTTTGTATGATTTATATCTTAATGTTGTAATATACTTTATCATGGTATCAGTCTTAAAAGCACACTAGTATCAGTGTTGATAATAAAATTTTGTTTGCATGAAATTGGTATTTGTCATAGAAGCACACTGGTATCAGTTATGGTAATAAAATTTTGTTTATGTGAATATGGTATCAGTTCTGCAATTTAACTGGTATCAGTTTTGATATTGAGATTAATGGTACAATTTTTGAAAGCATTTTGGTATCAGTTTTGAATCCAATATGGTATCAGTATTATTACTGAATTTCTATTTATATTAATATGGTGTCATTTTGTTATCCAAATAAGAATGTATCAGTTTTCAATAATGTTTCTATTTTACATTAGGGAAATGATTTTGCTAATCACCGACCATGAGAAACAAAAGGTAAAACAACCGCAAAAGCCGTAAGGTCAAAACAGAAACTGCGTATAGATATGGGCTACATCCATCTTTTAAAATCATAAAACTTGTGAAGGAGAAAAAAAACATTAAGCAAAAAACAAGTAGAATTATTGAAAAGGTCTCCATTCTTCAATCTCTTTAAGGTTTTCTATGAAGGAAAAATAAATTTGAAGGAATGTAAGAAATATACAAAAAAAATTGGATGCAATTTATAAGTGTTATTCAGCGAAAGAAGGAGCTTTTATCTTTGGCAAAGAAAAAATGACAGTAACAGCCAAAGATATTAGCTTACTTTTTCGGTTGCCGATGCTTGGAAATAATATAGAGCCTCCCAAAATGATGACTAGCAAAACAATTCCATCGGCTTTTAAAAAATATGCTTCACGGAATTTTGGATCATCAGCGTATATCACAAGACCAATGATTGAAGATAGAATAAAGATAGTGGCAAATAAAAAGAAGGAGAAAAATGAGGAAGACTTGCCTACTCTTTTTATCATGGACATTGTATTTACTTTTTTCTTCCCCAATAATCAACAAAAATTGAGATGGGGACTTCTGTAGTACTTGTGTGATTTGGAAAAAATGAAAACAGTTTCTTGGCCGTTGACCATTGAAAAGAATTTCCACAAATTTGTTAAAAATTTCATTCATAACCCAAGAAATATGTCTGGATGTGCAATGCTTTCGCTGGTAATTTATTTGTTTTTTATTTGATTTTTTTGTGAATTTGTTACAACTTCTATTATTATTATTTTGACAAAGTATTGCATATGCGAAAAAATGAAAATAATAAAGCCACGACGCACAGTTAGCGAGATATACCCAAGATTTGCTAGATGGGATCTACGAGGCTTGAAGGAATATGTTACCAAAAAGTTCCTAGATGACGTCAAAGAAGGAGAGGTATATGTTTTTTTATGTCAGTTGAAAATATCAGTTTGAGGATTATTGTAGTATCATTTCTTGTTAAAATAAAATTTTCAAGTCTTTACGTAGTATCAGTTTTCCTAGCCTGATAGTATCAGTTTTTTTGAGTTCTAGTTAAAATTTAATTTTGAATTTTCTTGGTATCAGTTATAGTAGACTGACAGTATCAGATTTTTTGAATTCTACTTAAAAATTATTTTTCCAGTGTATGGATATCAATTTTTCTAGCCTGGTGGTATCAGTTTTTTTGAGTGCTAGTTAACATTTTTATATCCAGTATCATTGTATCAATTTTGTTAGGATGGTAGTATCAGTTTTTCTTGTTGTCTGTTGAAATTTAATTTTCGCATTTTCGATTTCATTCTTAAGTGTCTGGTAGTATTAGAACTTTAACATTCTTATTATCAAAACTGATATTATTTTGTTAAGCAACAATTTTGATTCAAAACAAATTTATTTTTATAGGTTCAAGAAATTTTAGACATACAGCCACATGGATCAAAATATTGGAAACAGCGGCTGAAATTTCTTCTAAATCAAAGAAAGCAAAAGAACGCCTAGCAAAAGAAAAAAGAAAATGCCAAGAACAGCAAAAAATGCCAAGAACAACAAAAAATGCCAAGAACAGCAAACACAAGTGGATTCTTTTGAGGATGACGTGAGTATAAGAGTGTTGAAGATTCATATTGACAGAATTGAAGCTGAAAACACGAAATTGAAAAAAGAATTGAAAATTGAAAGATTTTTGAGAAGAGAAGCAGAGAAAAAGGTTTATATTTTGGAACAACAGTTGCAAGGAAGAAATACATATTTTGAACAAACGGAACTTCCGGAATCCGATTCGGAAGAGACTAAAAGTGATTCACCTTCTCGACATAATGAAGAAGAAGAAGGAAAAAACGACAATGAGAATGTGGAGAATGAAAATCAATGCAATATTCAAGTTGAGAAAGAGAATGTGAAGAAAAGGAAAATTTTGAAACTGCGGAATAAAAATTCCCAGCTGAACAAGACTCAAAAATCAGCAAAAATGTATCGATTGAAGTCAGTTCGCCCACATTTGACTTTGGTATCACATAAATTATTAAGGAAATACAAGAAACAAAATCAACCCAACAAGAAGGTAAAAATGGCCAACAGAAGATGAACCGCCTTCATATGTAGACAGAATAAAAAAGAAAGAAAGTAAAAAGACAAGAAGAAGAGATTCACTTGACTGTCCTACAATTTCGAAAAAAAGGAAAGAAAACAAATATTGAAGCAGGAAAAAATAGGGAAGATCAGCCTAGAGAAGAATCAGAAAATGAAAAAAGCAAGAGCAGCAGCATGAAGAAAAACAAAATGTGAAAACAGAGAAAAATATAGAGCAAGAGTCAACTTTAGTTGAAAAGGCACTAGCTATTTTGGAACCATCATGGGAAGAATTGAATTTGTCGCATTGCGAGAGTGTTAAATATCTGAATAGACAACAACAAGCCGTGGTTAAAGAAAAATTCTCTGTTGCAAAAGCAAGAAATTTGTAAGTACACATTTTTTTTATCAATATTAACAGAGAATTGTTCAAAACTTAACTATAATTTTCATTTCTACAAAACAAGGTTGTTATGATAAATGATGACACAATTTTAGGTGGTTGCGTCATAACGAAACAAATGCTTGTTCATGTTTTGCAAGGAGACTTCACGGATGGACATGTACCATATATATGTTGTTAAAATTAACTTTTCCAATATGTAAGTATACAAGCATGGTAGTATCAGTTTTTTTGAGTTTTAGTCAAAAATTTCTTGGTATCTGTTTTCAACGTCTGGTAGTATCATTTTTTTTTTGAGTTCTAGTAAACATTTATTTTTGCAGTTTCTTAGTATTTGTTTTCATAGCCTGGTAGTATCATTTTTTTAATTTCTAGTTAAAAATTATTTCTAGTAAATTTTAGCTGGCTCTTGATTTTTACTGACCTATATTTGATCCCATTCATAATATTATTTAGCTAGTGAGCATCTCTGTTTTTGATAGTGATCTCTTGTACATGCATTGTGTGCATGTTTGATCGTGCACGTGTTTATGTTGAGATGGTGCACATGTATGTGTACACTCACATTAATTAATCTGAACTTGTCCTATCTGTGTGTTGTTGCACCTGTAATGCTAAAATCTGGTCTGGTTGTAATACTTTACCACCCAGTTTTCAATATTGCATGCTTTTGCTGCACTCTGGTTCACACTTTAACCTGACCTAGCTGTTTCGTTATGCAATTGAATTATAGGGTTCCATACTGTTGAATTGCTTGGTGCATTAATTTATCTAGGACGTTGATTTCATTTGACCTTTCTTTTAAGTTATACTTGTACTTTTCATGTTAGTGCATTAATTTATCTAGGGCTAAACATGTATCAGTTTTAACAAATCATATTTCATAGACTGGTAGTATCAGTTTTTTTGATTTCTAATTAAAAATTATTTTTCCAAAATTGTGATACCAGATTTCATAGACTGGTAGTATCAGTTTTTTTACTTCTAGTTAAAAATTTATATTTTCACTATCTTGATATCAGTATTCATAGCCTGGTAGTATTAGTTTTTTTATTTCTAGTTAAAAATATATTTTTTGGTATCTTGATATCAATTTTCATAGCCTGGTAGTATCAGTTTTTTTGATTTCTAGTTAAAAATAATTTTTCCAGTATCTTGATATCAGTTTTCATAGTATGGTAGTATCAGTTTTTTTGGTTTCTGATTAAAATTATTTTTCCAGTATCTTGATATTAGTTTTCATAGCCTGGTAATACAGTTTTTTTTCTAGTTAAAAATAATTTTTCCAATATCTTGGTATCTATTTTCATAGCTTGGTGGTAAAAGTTTTTTTGATTTATAGTTAAAAATAGTTTTTCCAATATCTTGATATTGGTTTTCATAGCATGGTAGTATCAGTTTCTTTGGTTTCTAGTTAAAAATTATTTTTCCAGTATCTTGATATCAGTTTTCATAGCCTAGTAGTATCATATTTATTTCGCAATATCATATGCCTTCTTATATACATGTGTATGGGTATTACAGATTATCGATTGGTTTACAAGATATTGTGGTTTAACTGAGAACAATTACGCAATGCCAACAATGGGAACGGTAAGTAAAATTTCAGGTCACTTTTTTACGATATTTTTTCTTAAATTAGTAAATAACAATAAAAATATTATTTATGACTAGAAAGCACTGGCTGACTAAATTGAATCACTTATAAAGACAGTAGCTCTTCCTGCTTTAGAAAAGCTGTGAAAAACGAGTACACGGAGGTTATTTACTTTTCATTCCATTGTCAAAGTCACTAGACGCTAGTGATTTTAACATATGCAAATATGCAATGGGCACATTTCGACTCCAATCAGCCTAAAAGATCAAACCCGAAGAATAATGAAATTTTGAAAGCTGCACTAACATTGGTATGAAATACTTCTCAAAAACAAAACAATATAATTGTTATAACTTTTATATTTATAAATACGAAGTCACTACTTCTATATGTTTGAAACTACTGCTGTAGTTATGACATTAACATATATATATATATATATACACACACACATATACATTACAAAGAGCTGTAGTTGAGGAACTACTGCCGCAGTTATGGCAAAAAAATAATGTTACAAATAAGCAGCTCAGCACATCTGAAATGGTCCAAGAAGAGTGCGCACAACAAGACTATGACACGTAATTCTTTACCATATATTAATTTTCATACCTAGCATGCATGAGTATTTATACAACTAACAACATGATTTCCTTTGAATAGGCTTGATTGTGAGATATATGTTATGATATTTGTAATATCAATGAACAGGAAAGAGATTCCTCTAAACGTTGCCAAGAAGAACATGTTGAAATGTAGAGTGCAGCTAGTGTATGAAATTTTGGCAAACAAGGGTTATTGTTGGGATTTTGGAGACTTTATGTCTAATCTTTATTTGGAGGAAAATTGATTATAATTGGTAGTTGAAATTGGTTGGTCGTTAGAAATGTAAATATGATGATATTAGTTTCAAAACTACTTGTTTTTAGCTGTTGTATATGACGTCAAATGTTGCAAATGTTCAACATTTCTTGTGAGGAAAACTATTTTTTTATATGATGATATGATATTAGTTTGAAATTGCTGGGCTGTTACAAATGAGTTTTATGCTGTCAAAATGTATTGTATCATGTGTTGTGAACTGTTTTATGGTTGTGTCTGTGAAACTGATGTCTCATTTTTTCCACACATATATACATTTAAAAAAAATTGCTACCAACATTAACACAAAACTGATACCAACTTACTACAATTTTAACAAAACATGATAAAAAGTGGAAAACTGATACCAGATTTGGTTCAAAACAGATACCCTAGTGCTGTTAAATATAATAATCCAAACCTGATACTAGTATGAATGAAAAACTGATACCATGACTTCTACCATGTGATTTGTTATAAGCTCGATCATGCGCTCGGTCATGTGCTCGGTTATGAGCTCGGTTATGTTCTCGGTCATGAGCTCGGTTATGTTCTCGGTCACATGCTCGGTCATGTGCCCGGTCATGGGCTCAGTCATGTGCTCGGTCATGTGCTTGGTCATATGCTCGATTATGAGCTCGGTCATAGGCTTGGTTATGTTAACAGTCGTCTGCTTAGTTAAATGCTTGGTCATGGACTCGGTTATAGGCTCGATTAAGTTGCCCGGTCATGGGCTCGGCTTGGTCATGGGCTCGGTTATGTTCACGGTCATGTGCTCGGTCATGGGCTCGGTTATGGGCTTGGTCATGGGCTCGGATATGGGTTCAATCATGTTCCCGGTCATGGGCTCGGTTATGTTCACGGTCATGTGCTCGGTCAAGTGCTTGGTCATGTGCCTGGTTATGGGCTCGGTCATGGGTTCAATCATGTGCCCGGTCATGCGCTCGGTTATAGGCTCGGTCATGGGCTCGATGATGTTCACGATCTTGTGCTCTGTCATATGCTCGGTCATGTGCCCGATTATGGGTTCGGTCATGGGCTCGGTTATGGGTTCGATCATGTGCCCAGTCATGCGCTCGATTATAGACTCAGTCATGGACTCGGTTACGTTTACGGTCAAGTGCTCGGTTAAGTGCTCGGTCATGTGCTCGGTCATGGGCTCAGTTATTGGTTCAATCATGTTCTCGGTCATGGGCTCGGTCAAGGGCTTGGTTATGTTCACGGTCATGTGCTCGGTCCAGAGCTCGGTCAAGTGCTTGGTCATGTGCACGGTCATGCGCTCGGTTATGGGCTCAATTATGGGCTTGGTTACGATATCTAATATTGTTATTAAAAAGCTGATACTAGAATGCTTGTAAAACGGATACCACTGTGCTAGCAAGATTAATATCTTTACATAATTATTAAAAAAATGATACTAGAATGAATGTAAAGCTGATACCAGAATGCTACCAAGATTGATATATTTACATTGTTATTTAAAAACTGATACTATAGTACATAAAATAATGATACCAGAGTATTACCAAGTTTTATATCTTTACATTGTTATAAAAAAACTACTACTAGAATGCATATAAAGCTGATACCGGTGTGATACTAAGACTTCGCACACAAGGCCTAGTTGGGTTCTCTAGTAATGATTCTGCACCCATGATGAGTTAGTTAACCGTGCGGGTACCTATGACACATAAAAGACTTCAGCACGCAATGCCTAATCTAGTACCTATGACACGTTACAGACTTCCGCACGAAAGGCCTAATCGGGTACTCCAGCAACGATTCTACACCTTGAAGGAATTAGTTAACCGAGCAAGTACTATGACAAGAAAATGACTTCAGCACGCAATGCCTAATCAGGTACATAGGATACATAAAAGACTTCCGTACGCAAGGCCTAATTAGGTACTCGAGCAACGATTCTGCACCCAGCAGGAATTAGTTAACCGAGAGGGTACCCGTGATACGTAAAAGACTTCAGCACGCAATGCCTAATCGAGTACATATGACACGTAAAAGACTTCTGCACACAAGGCCTAATCGGGTGCTCCAGCAACGATTCTGTACCCAGTAGGAATTAGTTAACCGAACGGGTACCCGTGACACGGTAAAGACTTCAGCACGCAATGCCTAATCGGGTACATATAACATGTAAAAGACTTTCGCACGCAAGTTCTAATCGGGTACTCCAACAAGGATTCTGCACCCAGTAGGAATTAGTTAATCGAGCGGGTACCTGTGACACGTAAAAGACTTCAGCACGCAATGCCTAATCGGATATGCAATGCCTCACCGGGTACATATGAAACGTAAAAGACTTCCGCCGGCAAGGCCTAATTGGGTACTCCAACAATGATTCTTCACCTAGTAGGAATTAGTTAACCAAGCGGATACTCGTGACATGTAAAATACTTCAGCACGCAATGTCTAATTTGGTACCTATGACATGTAATATACTTCCGCACGTAAGGCATAATCGGGTACTCCAGCAACGATTCTGCACCTAGTAGGACTTAGTTAACCGAGCGGGTACACGTGACACCTAAAAGACTTCAGCATGCAATGCCTAGTCGGTTACATATGACACGTAAAAACTTCCGCACGCAAGGCCTAATCTGGTACTCCAACAATGATTCTGCACCCAGTAGGAATTAGTTAACCGAGAGGGTACCTGTGACACGTAAAAGACTTCAGCACGCAATGTCCAATCGGGTACCCATGACACGTAAAAGACTTCCGCACACAAGGCCTAATCGGGTACTCCAACAATGATTCTGCACCCAGCAGAAATTAATTAACTTAGCGGGTACTCGTGAGATGTAGAAGACTTCAGCACGCAATGCCTAATCGGGAACCTATGACACGTAATAGACTTCTGCACGCAAGGCCTAATCGGGTACTCCAGCATTGATTCTGCACCCAGTAGAAATTAGTTAACCAAGCGGGTACCCATGACATGTATAAGACTTCAACGAGTAATGTCTAATTGGGTACATATTACACGTAATAGACTTCCGCATGCAAGGCCTAATCGGGTACTCCAGCAACGATTCTGCACCCAGTAGGAACTAATTAACCGAGCGGGTACCCGTGACACGTAAATGACTTCAGCACACAATGCCTAATCGCGTACATATGACACGTAAAAGTATTCCACATGCAAGGCCTAATCGGGTACTCCAGCAACGATTCTGCACCCAGTAGGGATTAGTTAACCGAGCGGGTAATCGTGACACGTAAAAGACTTCAGCACGCAATGCCTAATCGGGTACATATGACACATAAAAGACTTCCGTGCGCAAGGCCTAATCAGGTACTCCAGCAAGGATTCTGCATCGATTAGGAATTAACTAACTGAGCGGGAACCCGTGACACCTAAAAGACTTTAGCTCGCAATGCCTAATCATGTACATATGACACGTAAAAGACTTCCGCACGAAAGGCATAATCGGGTACTCTAGCTATGATTTTGCATCCTGTAGGAATTAGTTAACTGAGCGGGTACCTGTGACACGTAAAAGACTTCAGCACGCAATGCCTAATCGGGTACCTATGATATGTAAAAGACTTTCACATGCAAGGCCTAATCGGGTACCCCAACAACAATTCAGCACCAAGTAGGAATTAGTTAACTGAGCGGGTGCTCATGGCACGTAAAAGACTTCAGTGCACAATGCATAATCAGGTACATATGACACGTAAAAGACTTCCGCATGCAAAGCCTAATCGGTTACTTCAGCAATGATTCTGCATCCAGTTGGAATTAATTAACCGAGCGGGTACTCGTGACACGTAAAAGACTTCAGCACGCAATGCCTAATCGGGTACCACACATAAAAGACTTTCGCACGCAAGGCCTAATCGGGTACTCCTGTAGTGATTATGCACCCAGTAGGAATTAGTTAACCGAGCGGGTACCGTGATACATAAAAGACTTCAGCACGCAATGGCTAATCGGTTACTTATGATGCGTAAAAGACTGACGCATGCAATGCCTTATCGGGTACTCCAGCAACGATTCTGCCTCCAGCACTCGTGACATGTAAAATACTTCAGTACGCAATGCCTAATCGGATACATATGACACGTAAAAAACTTCCGCCTGCAAGGCCTAATCGGGTACTCCAGCAATGATTCAGCATCCAGTAGGAATTAGTTAACATAGCGGGTACCCATGACACGTAAAAGACTTTAGCGCACAATGCATAATTGGGTACATATGACACTTAAAAGACTTCTACACGCAACGCCTAATGGGTTACTCCAGCAATGATTCTGCATCCAGTAGGAATTAGTTAACCGAGCGGTTACCCGTGGCACGTAAAAGATTTTAGCACGCAATGCATAATCGCGTACATAAGACACGTAAAAGACTTCTGCACGCAAATCCTAATCGGTTACTCCAGCAACGATTCTGCATCCAGTAGGAATTAGTTAACCGAGCGGATACCCATGACACGTAAAATACTTCAGCATGCAATGCCTAATTGGATACATATCACACGCAAAAAACTTCCGCATGCAAGGTCTAATCGGGTACTCCAGCAACGATTCAGCATCCAGTAGGAATTAGTTAACCGAGCGGGTACCCATGACACGTAAAATACTTCAGCACGCAATGCCTAATCGAGTACCTATGACACATAAAAGACTTTCACACACAAGGCCTAATCGGGTACTCCAGTAGTGATTATGCACCCAGTAGGAATTAGTTAACCGAGCAGGTACCAGTGACACGTAAAAGACTTTAGCACGCAATGCCCAATTGGGTACCTATGTCACATAAAAGACTTTCGCATGCAAGATCTAATTGGTTACTCCAGCAACGATTCAGCATCCAGTAGGAATTAGTTAACTGAGCGGGTACCCGTGACACGTAAAAGACTTTAGCACACGATGCATAGTCGAGTACATATGACACATAAAAGACTTCTGCACGCAAAGCCTAATCGGTTACTCCAGCAACGATTCAACATCCAGTAGGAATTAGTTAACCGAGCAGGTACCCGTGACACGTAAAAGACTTCAGCACGCAATGCCTAATCGGGTATATATGACGTATAAAAGACTTCCGCACACAAGGCCGAATCGGGCAATCCAGCAACGATTCTGCACCCAGTAGGGATTAGTTAACCGAGCGGGTACCCGTGACACGTAAAAGACTTCAGTACGCAATGCCTAATCGGGTACATATGACACGTAAAAGATTTCCATGTGCAAGGCCTAATCGGGTACTCCAACAATGATTCTGCATCCATTAGGAATTAGTCAACCGTGCAGGTACCCGTGACACATAAAAGAATTTAGCATGCAGCATGCAATGCCTAATCGTGTACAAATGACACGTAAAAGACTTCCGCACGCAAGGCATAATCGGTTACTCCAACAATAGTTTTGCACCCAGTAGGAATTAGTTAACTGAGCGGGTACCCGTGACACGTAAAAGACTTCAGCACACAATGCCTAATCGGGTACCTATGACATGTAAAAGACTTTCGCATGCAAGGACTAATCGGGTACTCCAGAAGCAATTCAGCACCCAATAGGAATTAGTTAACCGAGCGCGCACCCGTAACACGTAAAAAAATTTAGCGCACAATGCATAATCGGGTACATTTGACACGTAAAAGACTACCGCACGCAATGCCTACTCAGTTACTCCAGCAATGATTCTGCATCCAGTTGGAATTAATTAATCGAGTGGGTACTAGTGACACGCAAAAGACTTCCGCACGCAATGCCTAATCGGGTACCTATGACATGTAAAAGACTTCCGCACGCAAGGCCTAATCGGGTACTCCAGCAGCGATTCTGCACCCAGTAGGAATTAGTTAACTGAGCGGGTACCCATGACACGTAAAAGACTTCAGCACGCAATGCCTAATCGGGTACTTATGACGTGTGAAAGACTTACGCACCCAATGCCTAATTGGGTACTCCAGCAACTATTCTGCCTCCATTAGGAATTAGTTAACCGAGCGGGTACCCATGACACGTAAAAGACTTCAACGTGCAATGCCTAATCGGATACATATGACATATAAAAGACTTCTACACGCAAGGCCTAATCAGGTACTCCAGCAACGATTCCGCATCCAGTAGGAATTAGTTAATCGAGTGGGTACTCATGACACGTAAAAGACTTCAGCACACAATACCTAATCGGGTACCTATGACACGTAATAGACTTCACGCAATGCCTAATCGGGTACTCCAGCAAAGATTCTGCACCCGGTAAGAATTAGTTAACCAAGCAGGTACCCGTGACACGTAAAAGACTTCAGCACACAATGCCTAATCGGGAACCTATGACACGTAATAGACTTCCATACACAAGGCCTAATTGGGTACTCCAGCAAAGATTATTTACCCTGCAAGAATTAGTTAACCGAATGGGTACCCATGATACATAAAATACTTCAGCACGCAATGCCTAATCGGGTACATATGACACGTAAAAGACTTTTGCACACAAGGCCTAATCGGTTACTCCAGCAACGATTCTGCACCCAGTAGGAATTAGTTAACCGAGAGGGTACCCGTGACACGTAAAAGACTTCAGCACTCAATGCCCAATCGGATACATATGACACGTAAAAGTCTTTCGTACATAAGGCCTAATCGGGTACTCCAGCAACAATTCTGCACCCAGTAGGAATTAGTTAACCAAGCGGGTACCCTTGACATGTAAACGACTTCAGCACGTAATGCCTAATCGGTTACATATAACACGTGAAAGGCTTCCGCATGCATGGCCTAATCGGGTACTCCAGCAACGATTTTGCACCCAGGAATTAGTTAACCAAGAGGGTACTCATGACACATTAAAGACTTCAGCACGCGATGCCTAATCGGTACCTTTGACACGTAATAGACTACCGCACGCAAGGCCTAATCGGTTACTCCAGCAACGATTCTGCACCCATTAGGAATTAGTTAACCGAGCGGGTACCCTGGACATGTAAAAGACTTCAGCACGCAATGCCTAATCAGGTACATATAACACGTAAAAGATTTCCACAAACAAGGCCTAATCGAGTACTCCAGCAATGATTTTGCACTCGGTGGGAATTAGTTAACTGAGCGGGTCCCCGTGACACGTAAAAGACTTCAGCACGCAATGTCTAATCGGGTACCTACGACATGTAAAAGACTTCCGCACGCGAGGCCCAATCGGGTACTCCAGTACCGATTCTGCATCCAATAGGAATTAGTTAACCGAGCAGGTACTGTGACAAGTAAAAGGCTTCAGCATGCAGTGCCTAATCGGGTACCTATGACACGTAAAAGACGTCCGCATGCAAGGCCTAATCGGGTACTCTAGCAACGATTTTGCACCTAGTTGGAATTAATTAACCGAGCAGGCACTCGTGACACGTAAAAGACTTCAGCACGCAATGCCTAATCGGGTACATATGACACGTAATAGACTTCTGCACGTAAGGCCTAATCGAGTACTCCAGCAACGATTCTACACCCAGTAGAAAATAGTTAACCGAGCGGGTACCCGTAATCGTTAAAGACTTCAGCGAGTAATGCCTAATCAGGTACATATGACACGTAATAGACTTCTGCACGCAAGGCTTAATCGGGTACTCCAGTAACGATTCTGCACCCAGTAGGAATTAGTTAACCGAGTAGGTATCTATGACACGTAAAAGACTTCAGCATGCAATGCCTAATAAGGTACATATGACACGTAAAAGACTTCCACACGCAAGGCCTAATCGGGTACTCCAGCAATGATTCCGCACCCAGTAGGAATTAGTTAACCAAGCGAGTACTCGTGAAACGTAAAAGACTTCACCACAAAAAGCCTAATCGGGTACATATGAGACGTAAAAGACTTCCGCACATAGGACCTAATCGGGTACTCCAGCAATGATTCTGCACCCAATAGGAATCAGTTAACTGAGCGGGTACCCGTGAGATATAAAAGATTTCAGTACGCAATTCCTAATCGGGTACGTATGATATGTGAAAGACTTCCGCACGCGAGGCCTAATCGGGTACTCCAGCAACGATTCTTCACCCAGTAGGAATTAGTTAACCGAGCAGGTACCTGTGACACGTAAAAGATTTCAGCACGCAATCCCTAATCGGGTACCTATTGCACAGAAAAGACTTCGCATGCAAGGCCTTATCGGGTGCTCCAGCATCGATTCTGCACCCAGTAGGACTTAGTTAACCGAGCGGGTACTCGTGACATGTAAAAGACTTCAGCACGCAATGCCTAATCAGATACATATGACACGTAAAAGATTTCTGCACGCAAGGCCTAATCGGGTTCTCCAGCAACGATTCTGCACCTAGTAAGAATTAGTTAACCGAGGGGGTACTCGTGACATGTAAAAGACTTTATCACGCAATGCCTAATCGGGTACCTATGATACATAAAAGACTTCCGCACGCAAGGCCTAATCGGGTACTCCAGCAACGATTCTGACCCTGTAGAAATTAGTTAACCGAGCGGGTACCCATGACATGTAAAATACTTCAGCATGCAATGCCTAATCGGATACCTATGACACGTAAAAGACTTACGCACGCTAGGCCTAATCGGGTACTCCGGCAATGATTCTGCACCCAGTAGGAATTAGTTAACCAAGCGGGTACCTGTGACACGTAAAAGACTTCATCAGGCTATGCCTAATCAGGTACATATGACATGTAAAAGACTTCCGCACGCAAGGCCTAATCGGTTAGTCCAGCAACGATCTTCACCTAGTAGGAATTAGTTAACCGAGCGGGTACTCGTAACACGTAAAAGGCTTCAGCACGCAATGCCTAATCGGGTTCCTATGACACATAATATACTTCCGCATGCAAGGCCTAATCGGGTACTCCAGCAAAGATTCTGCACCCAGCAGGAATTAGTTAACCTAGCAGGTAATTGTGACACGTAAAAGAATTCAGCACACAATGCCTAATCGGATACCTATGACACGTAATATAATTCTGCACGCAAGGCCTAACCGGTACTCCAGTAAAGATTCTGCACCCAGCACGAATAAGTTAATCAAGCGGGTACCCTTGACACGTAAAAGATTTCAGCACGCAATGCCTAATCGGGTACATATGACACATAAAAGACTTCCGCATGCAAGGCATAATCGGGTACTCCAGCAATGATTCTGCAACCAGGAGGAATTAGTTAACCGAGCGGGTACCCGTGACACATAAAAGACTTCAGCACAAAATGCCTAATCGGGTACATATGACACGTGAAAGACTTCCACGCACAAGGCCTAATCGGCTACTCCAGCAATGATTCTGCACCTAACATGAATTAGTTAACCGAGCGGGTACCCATGACACGTAAAAGACTTCAGCATGCAATGCCTAATCGGGTACATATGACACCTAAAAGGCTTCTGCACGTAACGCCTAATTGGGTACTCCAGCAACGATTTTGCACCTAGTAGGAATTAGTTAACCGAGCGGGTACCTGTGACACGTAAAAGACTTCAGCACACAATGCCTACTCGGGTACATATGAGACGTAAATGGCTTCCGCACGCAAGGTCTAATCGGGTAATCCAGCAATGATTCTGCACCTAATAGGAATTAGTTAACCGAGTGGGTACTCTTGACACATAAAAGACTTCAGCATGCAATGCCTAATCGGGTACCTATGACATGTAATAGACTTCCGCACGCAAGGCCTAATCGGGTACTCCAGTGACGATTCTGCACCCAGTAGGAATTAGTTAACCGAGCGGGTACCCATGACACGTAAAAGACTTCTGCACGCAATGCATAATCAGGTACATATGACACGTAAAAGGCTTCCTCACGCAAGGCCTAATTGGGTACTCCAACAACGATTCTACACCCAACAGGAATTAGTTGACTGAGAGGGTATCCGTGACACGTAAAAACTTCTGCACGCAATGCCTAATCTGGTACCTTTGACAGGTTAAAGACTTGCGCACGAAAGGTCTGGTCTGGTACTGCAGCAATGATTCTACACCCAGTAGGAATTAGTTAACCGAGTGGGTACCTGTGACACGTAAAAGACTTCATTACGCAATGCCTAATCGGGTACATATGACATGTAAAAGATTTCCGCACGCAAGGGCTAATCGGTTACTCCAGTAACGATTCTGCACCCAGTAGGAATTAATTAACCGAGCGGGTACTCGTGACACGTAAAATACTTCAGCACGCAATGCCTAATCGGGTACATATTACACGTAAAAGACTTCCGCATGCAAGGCCTAATTAGGTACTCCAGCAACGATTCTGCACCCAGTAGTAATTAGTTAACCGAGCGGGTAACCGTGACATGTAAAAGACTTCAGCACGCAATGCCTAATCGGGTACATATGACACGTAAAAGACTTCCGCACGCAAGGCCTAATCGGGTACTCCAGCAATGATTCTGTACCCAGTAGGCTTTGTTACGGACTCGGTTATAGTCTCAATTATGTGCCCAGTTATAATCTTGGCCACGGTAAATATGCTTGGTAATGTACTTAGTTATGTTATCGGTTATGATCTTGATTATGATTTGGGTTATATGCTCAGTTCTTGGTTTAGTTATGGGCTCAGATATGGACTTTTTTAACTAAACATAATCTCAATAATAAAACTGGTACTAGAAAGCTAGTAAAACTGATACCATGTTATTGTATACATAATTTGAAAAAGTAATATGATACCATATTAATGTATGCATAATTTCAGAAAGAAAATTGATGCCATTATGTTTGCAAGAATGATATGTTATTTATAAAAACATAATTTACCATTGTTCTTCCAAAAGTAATACCTTGACTATGTTACTACAACATATAATAGCCCATGATCGGGAACACAATCGTACCTTGTAGGAATTCTTAAACCAAGTACATACCTATCACACGTAAAATATGTCTTATAGAAAAACCTAATCAAGTAACTATGGATTTAAAATTCATATACCAACCTATTTTTATACCGAAAGCACACCTTAGTCATGTAAATAAAGTCTCAGTCAAAAAATGATACTAGAATGCGTTCAAAACTGATACTAGTTAATTTGACAAAAATATACCATATTCACATAAACAAAGTCTCGCTGTCAAAACTGATACTAGTTAGCTTGAAAAACTAATACCACATTTGTTTAAACATAATCATAGTACCAAAACTGATACCATTATGCTTTAGAAACTGATACCAGAAACTATATATTACAACATTAAATATATAAATGATACCAATACATTCAATAATTGATATCCACAAATCAAGCAACATAAAACACACACAGCACACACACACATATAAATATATATATATATACATATATATATAAGCATCAACTAAAACATGATAGTAAAACAAAAATTCAATGAATACTCACAACTAATCTCAAATTTATTACATTTCTAAATCTGAATGCATAAAGTGAAGGAAAAAACTGTAAAATCTATAATATAATTGTAAAAAATATAAATTCTTCGAAGCTTGGCGTTGCGCTTGTTGTGACCATACTGCTTACACACACCACACTGATTTTGTTTATTCTGAAAAAATGCAAATCCGCCTTTTCGTTTGGTAGAAGGTATACCGGCACCATGTTTATCTTCAGGAGGCTTAATGACATCTTCATTGCAAGGATCAACAATGGGCTTATCATAGTTCGGAATTGGGTTCACTGGATTAGCATAAGAAGATCGATAAGCGTCTACGGTGAAATAGTGTTCAACAAAATCGTATACCTGAAGTTTAGATCTAGTAATGCACTTGATAGTATGAGCACAAGGAAATTCGGTAACTTTCCATTGATTACAAGTACAACTCCGATTTTGAAGATCAACATGATGAGAAGATGGAGACTTGACTTCAAATATGGATTTCGAAGATTTATAAATAACCCATCCAAACCCTTCATCAATCAACCCTTTTAACCTATGCTCCATAGATGGACAAAGAATGGTAGTCCACAAATGACACTCCTCTCTCCTTTTGGCCATTTGTTCCATAATTTTAATCCTAATTCCATCTAAGCATGAAGTAATTGGCAATGCTCTTTCCTCTGCAATCCAACTATTAAAACTTTCAGCTACATTTGAACTATATTCTCCATATCGTTTACCCTTAAAAAAACAAATCAGCCCACTTATCAAATGGTTTATCCTTTAAAAAGTTCATAATTGCAGTACCTCCAACCCCAAAAATTTAGAATGTGCAGCTTCAAATTAATTTAAATTTGAAGCTCTAGAACACAACTTAAACAACTCAACAATCAAAACATTTGTATTCTTTGACTTAACAGCTGAAAGCAAGTTTTGTTCCATATGAAGATAACAAAAACTATGAAATGCATTAGGGAAAACTTCACGAATACCAAAAACTAAACCTTGATGACGATCTGATATAAAAACCAAATCACGTATTTCTTCAAGCATTTTCTTTAAGTGACATAAAAACCATCTCCAATTATCCACATTTTCAATGGAGACTACACACATAGGTAACGGGAAAAAGCCTGCAAATTAAATAACAATTAAATAGACAATCAAAATAAAACATCAATACATGTAAACAATAATTGATACCAATAGGTACCTAAAACAGATATCAGAAAGCTGGAAATAAGAAATGAAAATCAAAAATCAGAAAAACTGATACTATCAGGCACATAAAACTGATACCTAAAAACAGAAAAATTAATTTTTTACAAGACATCATAAAAACTGATACTATCAGTCTATGAAAACTGATACCAAGAAACTGGAAAAATATATATTAACTAAAAGTTTAAAAAAACTGATACTAATAGGCGCATAAAACTGATACCTGAAAACTGGAAAATTAATTTTTAACAAGACATAAAAACTGATACTACCAGGCTATGAAAAGTGATACCAAGAAACTGGAAAAACATATATTAACTAAAACTTAAAGAAACTGATACTACCATGATCCTAAAACTGATATATAAAAACAATAAATAATAAGACTTAACATAAGCTGATACTACAAGTCACCTTACACCAATATGTAAGAATTGAAAAAAACTTAAACACATAAAACAAAAAAAAATACCTTGATTACCATTCTTTGAAGTTGCTCCCATCAATACACCCGGTCGTCCCTTTAAGTGAGTAGCGTCTAAAAAATCATGGCTCGGCATTACTCAAACCCACGTATACAAGCAGAAAGGGCAATAAACACTCTCTCAAACTGGTTAGTACTGGCATTAACCTCTAAGGGAATATAACAACCTGGGTTATGATTTTGTGGTGCCTCCAAATACCATCTCAAGTCATCGTAAGACATAGCATTATTACTATACAATTCAGTCAAAGCAAGATTTTTTGCAGAATAATCAAACAGATAATTCAATTCAATATAATATTCTCTACAAAAATCATCTACAGCTATGATCTCCTTAGGCTTCTTGCTTGGATGATCATGAATCTCATCTATAATCAACGATTTAATAAACGAGCTATAAAAATGCGGAATGCTCAAATTTTTCAGTCCACCACCACAAGAATGCTCACTAACTAAATTCCATATAAAAAACCTATTAAGCTGTAACACCCCGGATTTTTGAATAACCGAATTAACTAAAATAAAGAATAATTAATCTCAGACGTGAGAATTAAGGGAATGGGGTTATGCCATTGTGTTCGTCTCGGAATTCTGGTTGAAATAGAGTCTGAGTTTGCGGGAAACGGATATCGGATGAAGGAGATACGGACGATCGAAGTTAGGCGGAAAACCGAAAGAAGAAGAAAGAAAAAAAATATTATTGCACTGGCGCACTTGGGAAGTGCGCCAGTACAAATTTACATTGGTGCACTTCCCAAGTGCGCCCAGGCCGAGAGAAAACCTGCACAGCTTTCTGGTTCAGTCCGATCTATGTTGTGACTCATTGCTGAATCCTTTCTGACTCCTTGCTGAGTCATTAGGGCTGACTTGTCACCCTATCATGACTGAATGGTTTTGATTAACCCTAAGATCATCCGACGGCTTAAATTAATTCAAAACTCTATAAAAAGACCCATAGACTCAAACCCTAAATCAGAATTAAAACTGAAACTATGGCCGTTATGCTGTCGTCTTAAACCCTAGAGTAGCCGCCACAAATTAAAGAGGAAGAACAGCAAATCAAATCAGTTCTATTCAACCCTAACAACGAATCTTCTTCAAAGGAGAGCTAATACAACTCCAGAAATCAGAATTCAGAACTCAAGACCGCTTTTGAGTAGTGAGTTCGATCACTTTAACAAAATAATTGCTAAATCAATTATGATGTGATATACGTTGGATTATAAGTTGTGGTTGTGAATCTAATTCATATGTTTAATCATGTATGTTAACTTGATTCATATTATATGATGTTATGCAAGTTTTATATATGATGTTATGCAAGTTTTATACATGATGTTATGCAAGTTTCATGTATGATGTTATGCAAGTTAATATGATTATGCAAGTTGTACATATGATGTTATGCAAGTTAATATGATTATGCAAGTTGTTCATATGATGTTATGCAAGTTAATAGGATCACACAAGTTGTATGCGAGTTATATGATGTTATGTAAGTTTGGATCTAAAATATATGCTAGTAATTCATGATGTTAACTTGTGTCAATGAATCCCTTCTTATAATCCAATCACCTAGGTTTATAACATCAGTTTTTATGCGAATATGGATGTGGAACATATGCTAGTTCGTATAAGTATTATGTTCATATGCAGGTTTAAGTGATAATTGGATTCACATATATACAAGTTCACACCTTTAAAGTTTAGATCCATATTCAAGTTGACATTTTTATGTTGAAACTATGACATGCATAGTTATGCAAGTTTACACCTTTATGTGGATCCATAGTTTACTCAGGTTAACACCTTTTATTGGATCCATAGTTATGCAAGATGACACCTTTATGTTTAGGTTGACGACATACATAGTTTATGTAAGTTTGTGATAATTACCTAGGCTAGTTGGGTGTAAAGCTATGTTCATACATGCAAGTTCACACCTTTTAGATCTATGATTTTTGGATCCTTGATAATACAAAGACTATGCAAGTATGTTGTAATTCTTAATTGCAAGTTAGATGCAAATTAGATCTATTATTGTGTGTATATGACTTTGTGACATTTATTCCTTTTTTTAAGTATTAGACTATTTGCTAGTCTAATATGTATATATCATGTTAAGCGAACGAATGACGGGGGTACGATGGGGATAATAGTGGATACACACATATTGTGAATTTGGCATGTAATGGCCTAAAAAGGCATGTAATTAATTTTAAGGAATAAAATTAATTAGTGATGAAATTGGTATGATTTTACATACCGTAAATGGATGGACATAATTGAGTCAATTATGGGCATCGTTAAATTTGGAATTGATTTATAATTTGAATAGGGAAAGTAATTCAAATTGGGGGAATGATTAATTAGGTGTAATTAATCGTCTAAGACACGAGGTTAGGCTCGTTTGTGGTGTAAGACTGCCCGGACCCGCCCGGCAAATCCAGCTGCCACAAATGCCAGTCTAATGTGAGAGGTCTTAGGCACAAATTAAATACGTAACAGCTGTAAAGACACGAGGTTAGGCTCGTTTGTGGTGTAAGACTTCCCGGACCCGCCCGGCAAATCCAGCTGCCAAAAAGGCCAGTCTAATGTGAGAGGTCTTTATGAGGTTACGGTCTTAATGAATTAAGAAACACTTAACCAGATAAACATGTATTGGGACATGAGGGGGTTAAGTGGGTGCCTTGGGTGGCATGTGGAATCTAGTGGGTGCCTTGGGTGGCATGAGGAAATACGATTAGTAACACTTAACCAAGGTAAAACATGTAAGTGGGACATAGGGGTTAAGTGGGTGCCTTGGGTGGCATGTGGAATTACTAATGGAAACCCTTAACCAAATTTAAAACATGTAAGTGGACATGAAGGGGGTTAAGTGGGATAAACTAGAGGGGACCAAGCTTAGGTGGATAGCTTGTGTCAAGTAATGGGGGCTGTTTCAACCAGTAACCCATTCGTATCTTTGTGGGCTCGACCCAAGTCGAGGACGGGACACGCATACTGGGCTTGACTGTAAGAGGCCAAACCGGGTTAGCGGTGGCAACGCAAGTCCAACGGGTTCATATGCGTGTGTGGACCCGGGCTGGTAGGTAAGACGTTGTAGCATCGTGTAGGTATAAGCCGTGCATCATTGGTGGTATCGGGTTGCCACTTTGGGGAGTGATACACCCCACTGTGGGGCCATCACGGGTATCTACAAGTTAGGGAGCCGAACGAATGGGGCAGGGTAGTGGGTACACCTAGTGGAGATAGGAGCAGAAGGAACCTATGTAGTCAGCTAGGGGTACAGAAGCTACCACTATTATTAATAATTACTAAGGGGGTACACCTAGTAGAGATAGGAGTAGGCGGCACCTATGACGTCAGCTAGGAGTATGTGGAATTACCATTATTAATTATTGAAGGGGTACATCTAGTGGGGATAGGTACACACTGGTTACCTATGATAGCAACTAGAGATATACAGTCAAACATGGAGTATAGTGGGTACATCTAGTAGTACACGAAGCTATCATCGTTCTATTTAGCCAAGAGGGATCAAATTTCTAGAGTGACTAGTAGGGGTGCAGTTAGTGTTAGTACAGTATGGTACAGTACGGTAGAGTGTAGTAATTATCCTATATCGATTAGGAAGTGCCATTTACGTTATCACTGTTTCCTTGATTGCCTTGCCATACCCATGTGGTTCACACAGTCATCACCTTATTCTCCAGCTTATATCTTATCATATTGCTTTAATAATTATGTTGTTAGAGTTATCGGACTCGCCAAACTTTATGTCTGACCCCCTTTGTTTCCACCTCTTTTCTTCCTCCCCCCCCCAGGTTCTAAGGGTGGGACTAGTACTAGTGGAGCTTGATTGGGATCTCTTTGGGAGCACTTGGATTTGGATTGCCGAAGTAAAGTTTAGCCTATCATTTTCTTTATGGCTATTTGTAGTAGTGGGATTATGTACTTTGTTTTATCAAGATGGATATTATGTACTTGACTTTGGTTTATGTTTTTCTTATGATGTAACCAAACATATTTACCTTCCACTGCAATAAATAAAGTTTTAAATTTTCAAGTACCTCTTTATATTCGTCTTGTTGTGATTTTCTGTTCTATATTCACTTAAAATGCTCCATGGAAGTTAATGCATTCCCTTTGCGAGTGACATTAATGGACGTCGGGTGTTACACGTGGTATTAGAGCTGAAGGTTACCAGAACAGATAAGATATTCTGAAAAACTATTTTTCAAAAGTATTTTTATAAAGAATACTTTCAAAAATATGTTTGTAGAAGAGTATTTTTGAAAGAAAAGTTTATTTTAAGAACATAATCCCCAAGAGCCATATATCCTTCCTTCGATTCTCCGTTTTGAATCCCTTCCTCTTTCATTTTTTGAGTTCTACCCCCCTCCGCGTATTGATTCTTTATCTAAGATAAATAAGGACTTCCGTACGAAGGACGGAAAACCAATTCAAGGGACTTAGACGTTTGTCGGGCTAGAAGTTAGTCCAAGGAAGTGGAGGGCTTGTTGGTACCTTTAAGATAGATGATGGGAGGAAGGTTCAAATAGCTGTTTGGTTAACAAAGGGCGAAACCTCGTCTTGGTGGGAAGTCACGAATGGAGAATGTGAAGAAGAAGGCTAGTTGTTTTGGAGAAATAGGACACCTTAGGATTATCCAAAGAGGCAAGGACAAAGTACAGGATCTTCTGGAGGGTAGTTGTATTCCCTTACGGCTGGTATACCTTACGGGGGTAGGACCGTCTAGGTTGAAATTTGGTTTTCTTTATCATCCTGTTTGAACTTTGTTTGATTCTGGTGCTTCATACTCGTTAGTATCTGCTTCGTTAGTTGAAACACTGCACCTAAATACTAGTCTAGTTAAGGATCCCATCCTAGTCTCAAATCTTGTTGGTGGTTCGGCTCATCCTTCAATGGTTTGTCGGGATTTGAGAGTGTCTATCTTGGGCGTTGGATTTGAATGCAACGCCTTCGTCCTTGGTTTCACGGGCTATAGTTTGATTCTAGGGGTGGATTGGCTAGCCAGGGGGGGTGCCATCCTAGATTGTGAAAGGAGGGTAGTCAGACTATTGATTCGTTATGGAAAGACCCTCATATTCCTTGTGACCCTAGGGGTTCAGTGATGCTTAGCTGCCTAGAATCTTCTGACGCATCCAACGATGATTGGGAGTCTGTTTGTGTGGTCCGTGAGTATGGAGACGTCGTTGATAAAGTGTCGGGTTTACCCAGAGGCGCGAAATAATTTTGCGTATGTGCTTAATAGATTAAGCAAAGCCAGTTATGTAATCAATGGTGGTATTGGAGCAAGACTGGCAAGGACAGCCAGAGTCGGTCAAGTGCTCAATTGGTTGGCCGTCTTACTAGTATCATCTCACGTAGGCCGTCTAAATTCGAAGGATGTATCCCTTGGGTGTTTGACTGATATTGGTTTAGGCCTTTGGGGCTTGCTCTTGGGGGATGTTGAGTTCGACTAGGAGGGTCTATGTGAGAGATGGATAGTTGTGACGATTTTGCATAGGATATTATCCTGGTTTTCTCTAGAAGCAAAGAAGAGCATGCCCTACATCTTAGGGAAAGCTTAGGGACCCTACAAGCGCACCAGCTTAAAGCTAAGCTCTCCAAAATACCATTTTTGGAGGAAAGAAGTGAGGATTTTAGGGCATGTGGTCTCTAGGGAAGGGTGATATGTTATGGTGGAAGACAGTCGAAAGTCCATGAGAAGAATTACCCTACCCACGACTCAGAATTGGCTGCCATAGTTTTTGCGCTCAAGTCTTGGCGTCATTATTTGCTTGGTGAGAATTTTGAGTTGCTTGCAGACCACAAATCGCTAAAATACTTGTTCTCTCAGAAGGACTTGAACTTAAGGCAGCAAAGGTGGATGGAATTCTTAGCGTCCTACGATTTCGAGATAGCATATACCCCTGGCAAGGGTAACGTGGTGGCAGATTCCTTAAGTAGAAAAAGGTTATCCTTGAGTCCGTTGTTTGTTGAGCGGCGAAGTTTAGAGTTCATCTCGTTTGACTTTACACCTTCCATTGACTTCGTACCTGGTTTGCTAGCATCCTTAGAGGCCAGACCTATGCTTTTGGTACGGATTGGTGAGGTACAGCGAGATGACCCACAGTTGGTTGAGTTAGTAGAGAAGCTCAAAAGAGCGGAGTCATCGAGCCATCTCCGTAGGTATACCCTAGATGATAAGGGTTGGTTGCGTAGGGACGGTAGACTTTGTGTACCACGGGACGAGAAATTGAGGAAGACCATTCTTGATGATGCACATCGTTCGAAGATGACCATTCATCCCGGCGGGGACAAGATGTACGTGGACATGAGACGAGTTTACTTTTGGGCCGGCATGAAGAAGGATGTGGCCGAGTATGTCGCTAGATGCTTGGTGTGCCAACAAGTAAAAGCAGAGCAAAAGAAGCCCGGTGGATTGCTTCACCCATTGGAGATCCCACAATGGAAGTGGGAAAGTGTTTCGATGGACTTTGTTGACGGATTACCAAGATTGAGGAAGGGTAATACGGGGATTTGGGTCGTGGTAGACAGACTTACTAAGAGCGCCCATTTCATTCCCGTGAAGAGTAAGAGGACTGCTCCATGGTTAGCCTCCGTATACATTCGAGAAATAGTTCGTTTTGCACGGTGGTCCTTCTAGCATAGTGAGCGACCGTGATCCTATCTTCACTTGCGAATTTTGGAAGAGCTTGCAAGAGGCGGTAGGGACTCATTTATGTTTGAGCACCGCATATCATCCGCATACGGACGACCGGACCGAGAGGGTGAATCGTATTCTAGAGGACCTATTGAGGTTATGTAGACTTCAGAGGTACATGGGAGGAACATCTTCCGTTGGTAGAATTCGCATATAATAATAACTTTCAGTCTAGCATTGGCATGGCACCGTTCGAAGCTCTTTATGGACGGCCGTGTCGTTCGCCTACATGTTGGTGGGAGTCTACTTGGGCCCGATATGATTAGACATACTTCGGAAAAGATCGATTTGATTCGAAGGAGGATGAAGACGGTGCAAGATAGGCAGAAATCTTATGCGGACAAGAGGAGGACAGATCTTGAGTTTGATATTGGGGACATGGTCTTTATCAAGGTGTCTCCATTACGGAACGTCGTTCGCGTTGGGTCCATTGGGAAGTTAACACCAATGATTCGTAGGGCCGTTTCCTATTAAGGAAAGGATTGGGCAGATGGCGTATAGAGTGGAGTTGCCCGAGAGACTTAGTGGTGTACACGACGTATTCCATGTATCACATTTGAGGAAGTGCTTACACGAGACCGCGGAAGTGGTAGAGCCGAGCTTGCTTAGAGAGGTGGAGATAGAGCGCGATGCGACGATTCGACGAGCTCCTACGTGCATTCTTGGGTCGGAGATTAAGAAGTTGAGGAATCGAGAGGTCAAACTAGTCAAAGTGCAATGGGGAGATGATGAGAGCAACGCTACTTGGGAGACGAAAGCGAAGATGCGTTCATTATACCCTTTTCTTTTCGAGGGTATGTCTTTTAAATTTCTCCTTTATCGCTTACCTTGTACTTATCCTATCTTTAGTATGTCCTCTCGCTAGTATCTTTGACCTTTAGATAGGATAGTACTATGGTTGAAACATGTGTTTGAGACATGTTATGTATGATGGATGCACGTGGATGCAAGTGTTTGCTAGTGGTTGCTCGTGGATGCATATACACACACTTTAGGCACTAGATCGGCTCAGTCATTTCATATCGCATATTGCATATAAATGTGTGTACATATTTAAGTAATGGTTGTATAATGGTTGTACCATCATATGGATGTTGCATTTTGGTGAATGGTTGTGCACACATGTAGAAATAATATGTATCGATAGGGTTCTTTCGCATACATAATGGACGCATGGCACTATCATGGTTTGCATTAAGGAGGTCAACTGAATCAGTAGACCGCCTGATTTTGCATTAGATAAGAAACATATACACACACTTCTTGCATATGTTCATACAACATTAGAAATTTTATAAGGACAATGGATGCCGTGTTTGATGGTTGAGTAGATGGTTGTTTGGATGGTAGGATATGCATTCTCCTTAACTTGGAGATTTCGGGGGCGAAATCCTTTAAGGAGGGGAGAATGTAACACCCCGGATTTTTGAATAATCGAATTAACTAAAATAAAGAATAATTAATCTCAGACGTGAGAATTAAGGGAATGGGGTTATGCCATTGTGTTCGTCTCGGAATTCTGTTTGAAATAGAGTCCGAGTTTGCGGGAAACGGATATCGGATGAAGGAGATACGGACGATCGAAGTTAGGCGGAAAACCGAAAGAAGAAGAAAGAAAAAAAAAATATTATTGCACTGGCGCACTTGGGAAGTGCGCCAGTACAAATTTACATTGGTGCACTTACAAAGTGCGCCCAGGCCGAGAGAAAACCTGCACAGCTTTCTGGCTCAGTCCGATCTATGTTGTGACTCATTGCTGAGTCCTTTCTGACTCCTTACTGAGTCATTAGGGCTGACTTGTCACCCTATCATGACTGAATGGTTTCGATTAACCCTAAGATCATCCGACGGCTTAAATTAATTCAAAACTCTATAAAAAGACCCATAGACTCAAACCCTAAATCAGAATTAAAACTGAAACTATGGTCGTTATGCTGTCGTCTTGAACCCTAGAGTAGCCGCCACATATTAAAGAGGAAGAACAGAAAAATCAAATCAGTTCTATTCATCCCTAACAACGAATCTTCTTCAAAGGAGAGTTAATACAACTCCAGAAATCAGAATTTAGAACTCAAGACCGCTTTTGAGTAGTGAGTTCGATCACTTTAACAAAATAATTGCTAAATCAATCATGATGTGATATACGTTGGATTATAAGTTGTGGTTGTGAATCTAATTCATATGTTTAATCATGTATGTTAACTAGATTCATATTATATGATGTTATGCAAGTTTTATATATGATGTTATGCAAGTTTTATACATGATGTTATGCAAGTTTCATGTATGATGTTATGCAAGTTAATATGATTATGCAAGTTGTACATATGATGTTATGCAAGTTAATATGATTATGCAAGTTGTACATATGATGTTATGCAAGTTAATAGGATCACACAAGTTGTATGCGAGTTATATGATGTTATGTAAGTTTGGATCTAAAATATATGCTAGTAATTCATGATGTTAACTTGTGTCAATGAATCCCTTTTTATAATCCAATCACCTAGGTTTATAACATCAGTTTTTATGCGAATATGGATGTGGAACATATGCTAGTTCGTATAAGTATTATGTTCATATGCAAGTTTAAGTGATAATTGGATTCACATATATACAAGTTCACACCTTTAAAGTTTAGATCCATATTCAAGTTGACATTTTTATGTTGAAACTATGACATGCATAGTTATGCAAGTTTACACCTTTATGTGGATCCATAGTTTACTCAGGTTAACACCTTTTATTGGATCCATAGTTATGCAAGATGACACCTTTATGTTTAGGTTGACGACATACATAGTTTATGTAAGTTTTTGATAATTACCTAGGCTAGTTGGGTGTAAAGCTATGTTCATACATGCAAGTTCACACCTTTTAGATCTATGATTTTTGGATCCTTGATAATACAAAGACTATGCAAGTATGTTGTAATTCTTAATTGCAAATTAGATCTATTATTGTGTGTATATGACTTTGTGACGTTTATTCCTTTTTTCAAGTATTAGACTATTTGCTAGTCTAATATGTATATATCATGTTAAGCGAACGAATGACGGGGGTACGATGGGGATAATAGTGGATACACACATATTGTGAATTTGGCATGTAATGGCCTAAAAAGGCATGTAATTAATTTTAAGGAATAAAACTAATTAGTGATGAAATTGGTATGATTTTACATACCATAAATGGATGGACATAATTGAGTCAATTATGGACATCGTTAAATTTGGAATTGATTTATAATTTGAATAGGGAAAGTAATTCAAATTGGGGGAATAATTAATTAGGTGTAATTAATCGTCTAAGACACGAGGTTAAGCACGTTTGTAGTGTAAGACTGCCCGGACCCGCCCAACAAATCCAGCTGCCACAAATGCTAGTCTAATGTGAGAGGTCTTAGGCACAAATTAAATATGTAACAGTTGTAAAGACACGAGGTTAGGCTCGTTTGTGGTGTAAGACTGCCCGGACCCGCCCGACAAATCCAGCTGCCACAAATGTCAGTCTAATGTGAGAGGTCTTTATGAGGTTACGGTCTTAATGAATTAAGAAACACTTAACCAGATAAACATGTAGTGGGACATGAGGGGGTTAAGTGGGTGCCTTGGGTGGCATGTGGAATCTAGTGGGTGCCTTGGGTGGCATGAGGAAATACGATTAGTAACACTTAACCAAGGTAAAACATGTAAGTGGGACATAGGGGTTAAGTGGGTGCCTTGGGTGGCATGTGGAATTACTAATGGAAACCCTTAACCAAATTTAAAACATGTAAGTGGACATGAAGGGGGTTAAGTGGGATATACTAGAGGGGACCAAGCTTAGGTGGATAGCTTGTGTCAAGTAATGGGGGCCCGTTTCAACCAGTAACCGTTCGTATCTTTGTGGGCTCGACCCAAGTCGAGGACGGGACACACATACTGGGCTTGACTGTAAGAGGCCAAACCAGGTTAGCGGTGGCAACGCAAGTCCAACGGGTTCATATGCGTGTGTGGACCTGGGCTAGTAGGTAAGACATCGTTGCATCGTGTAGGTATAAGCCGTGCATCATTGGTGGTATCGGGTTGCCACTTTGGGGAGTGATACACCCCACTGTGGGGCCAGCACGGGTATCTACGAGTTAGGGAGCCGATCGAATGGGGCAGGGTAGTGGGTACACCTAGTGGAGATAGGAGTAGACGGCACCTATGTAGTCAGCTAGGGGTACACGAAGCTACCACTATTATTAATAATTACTAAGGGGTACACCTAGTGGAGATAGGAGCAGGCGGCACCTATGACGTCAGCTAGGAGTACATGGAATTACCATTATTACTTATTGAATGGGTACATCTAGTGGGGATAGGTACATGTTGGGTACCTATGATAGCAACTAGAGATATACAGTCAAACATGGAGGATAGTGGGTACATCTAGTAGTACACGAAGCTATCATCGTTCTATTTAGCCAAGAGGGATCAAATTTCTAGAGTGACTAGTAGGGGTGCAGTTAGTGTTAGTATAGTACAGTATGGTACAGTACGGTAGAGTATAGTAATTATCCTATATCGATTAGGAAGTGCCATTTACATTATCACTGTTTCCTT
This sequence comes from Allium sativum, assembly GCA_030737875.1. Taxonomy (NCBI): domain Eukaryota; kingdom Viridiplantae; phylum Streptophyta; class Magnoliopsida; order Asparagales; family Amaryllidaceae; genus Allium; species Allium sativum. Next base: position 661,465,065 of record CM060924.1, read on the forward strand.
GATTGCCTTGCCATACCCATGTGGTTCACACAGTCATCACCTTATTCTCCAGCTTATATCTTATCATATTGCTTTAATAATTATGTTGTTAGAGTTATCGGACTCGCCAGACTTTATGTCTGACCCCCTTTGTTTCCACCTCTTTTCTTCCTCCCCCCCCCCCGGTTCTAAGGGTGGGACTAGTACTAGTGGAGCTTGATTGGGATCTCTTTGGGAGCACTTGGATTTGGATTGCCGAAGTAAAGTTCATCCTATCATTTTCTTTATGGCTATTTGTAGTAGTGGGATTATGTACTTTGTTTTATCAAGATGGATATTATGTACTTGACTTTGGTTTATGTTTTTTTATGATGTAACCAAACATATTTACCTTCTGCTGCAATAAATAAAGTTTTAAATTTTCAAGTACCTCTTTATATCTGTCTTGTTGTGATTTTCTATACTATATTCACTTAAAATGCTCCATGGAAGTTAATGCATTCCCTTTGCGAGTGACATTAATGGACGTGGGGTGTTACATAAGCTGTTCGGAATCACAAGTAACATGAAATTTAAACTGACATCCAGTAGAAGACGAAGAAGAGCAAACAACTGTTATCCTGGAAGAACCATTCTTTAAAAAAATTAGTTTATATCCTATCTTAATTTGATATGCCATCAATAATTCCCTAAACTCAATAGCAGCCCCAAAACAAAACCCTTTAAAATTAGAAATGGAAAGATTAGATCCTCTATTCATCATGTCTTTTAAGTAACTTTTTCCATGTACAACAATACTAGAACACAAAGATGCAGTAGATGTATCTTCAGATGCAGTTGAAAGAGAACAGTTATCAATATTTTGGAGCTGACACCCCTTTTGCTTAATAGTGCAAGAAAAGGAAGCACTCTTTTTATGTAGTTGAAAGCAGACTATACTTTGAAGATTGGAATTAGTATCAATATATATTATTTTGTTCTCATGCAAATAACTAATCTCAATTGAATCAGGAGTAAGTTGAGACCAATGATGACATAATTCATTCTACAAATCATATAATGAACAATCTACGGCCAACCGAGTACTGAAGGTAGTATTGTTGAACAAAAACAAAGCCAAAAGACTATTATTAACACTGCAAAGAAAAAATCATATAAAAAAAATGCAATTAGCAAATTATTACATAACTCATACACACAACAAAACAGGTAGCTAGAATAAGTTACTATATTAATTAATTAAAACTGATACCACTTTTGATTCAAAATTGATACTTATTGTTGTACACTTAACAATAGTGAACAAACTAATACCATCAATGACATAAAATCGATACTGTATTGCTATACTCTTAACAACAAAGAACAAAGTGATACCACCAATGACATAAAACTGATACTGTATTGTTGTACACTTAACAACAGAGAACAAACTGATACCACCAATGACATATAACTGATACCTAGATCTATACATAATATTTATGAACATACCACCAATACCACATGCCTGAAGAGAATGCAATATAGAGTTACTCTAACTTACACTATTTGACAGAATAAAACTAATATCAAATCCATTAAGCACATAGCATAACACACTACTATAATGTAATCTAAAGGACCAAACAAAAATGAAAACAACCTAAAAATAAGGACAGTTTGATACATTTATGAATACAGTTTAAAGGAAACATATAACCAGCTACTGCTGCAAATCGAATCCATTAATCAACCAATTCAAATCAATAGGAGAAAACCTAAAGAGAATCGATCACATAAATAAAATAAAAAAATTGAAGAAGATCGCGCAAAGGAAATTCAGAACAAGAAAAGAAAAAAAATCGCGCAAAGGAAAATCGAACCTGAGAAATTATGTTTGACCTAAATTCGATTTCACACGATTCGGATTTTCCGTGCAATCAAAATCCACAATGGAGAAAATGGAGATGAATTGAGCATAGAATTAAATTTCCGCATGATGGAAAAAGCGAAATTAGGGTAATGATCATCTTTCTGAACGAGATACTTGCGCGCGCCAGATGATGCTAAAACTACTTATATATTGTCCAGGAAAAAAAATTAGATGGGCTGTCCTTGTGGATAAAAAGCCCAATATTTTTTCCTTCACACTATTTTTCTATTTTGAATAATATTTCTTGGCTGAATTTTTTGAATATTCAATGAAAACAAATTAAATGAATGTTCTTTAACAAATTTGTCTTCTGTTGTTGCGAGACTTATATAGCTCATCCATGTAAATAAATCATGATTATAAGCCAACTTTCACTAACGAATAATGTACATATTCTGTGATTTTCTTAACCCAGCTTTGTACTATAAATTGTATGTCGCCAGCTATATATGTCATTTGTGGATATCAAAGCTTAATCAGGAAGATTGTCAAACATATTAAATGGAGCATATTAGAATGTTATAATTTAGTAAATAGTCTCATAAGTGAGGCATAAAAGTAAACTATTTAATTGTGTTACCTCAATTGCAATCACTTTAATTAGATTTGCTACATTATAAAAAAATTCAGCTGTTACGTTTCAAATTTTCCTCTAATATGGATGTTATTTGTGTCGATATGGATTTAAATACAGTTATTCATCATATGTCATTACTAACCAAAAAATAATAATTGCTTTGAAACATCTAACACATCTAATAATGTTTTTTTTTTGCATGTTTGGTGTACCAAGTGTACTATAGAAACATTACTGAAAAGATATTTTTCCCAATGTTTTTTGTGCTTTGAATAGTATTATGTTTACCTATGAAAAACAATTGGTTAATGTACAACTGAACTGCAGAATATTCAAGTAATTTAATTTTTTAGTCATGATTTGGTATTCTTTCTAAACTAACTTTTTTCAATGTTTGAATTATGGTTTAACATTTTAAGGAATTTCATTTAACGCTATAAATGAAGAATGAATATATTATTGATCCATTTTTAAGAAGGAAACTCCATTTATTAAAAATTTCAGCAAACTATCATAATTAGAACTCAAAACTAGGTTATGGAGTGGATACAATTTAATTTAATAATGATAAAAGTTTGTATCTATTTTATGGTATATATAAGGGAAATAAGTATTTTATTAATACTCTATTAACATATAATATGTAAATAAGGTTCCATCTTTAGATTCAGATTTATGTTTAAGTACGATGGATATTATGTTAAATAAAGGGCATTGTTATTGACACTCCATTTTCGGTTAAGGGGAGGCCAAATTTTAAGGACACTCCACTTTTTTAAATTGTTAAGGAAGGGATCAATGTTGGTGACTATTTTTTTTTACTTTTTACGTTTTTACCCTTACTTCTAAAAATTACTCACCATAAAGGCAAATTCTATTTATACACCGAAAATTCCTTAACATACACCATTATTTTTTCTATAAATTTTTATTACTAAATTACACCATTATTTTTTCTGTAAAATTTTATAACTAAATTACTCTTTTCTCATAGCTGCTTTTTTAATACTTCTGCATATAAAAAGTCAAATTATTCTTAAATGTATTGAAATTTTATACAAACTAGATATGTTAATAAATTATTTAATCGTGAAATCTAAAATTTCAATTAAGAAAACATTCATAAATAATGGCCTAATTTAGAAGTGTTGATTTATTTTGTAAAATTACAGTAATTTTGTTGAAATTGAATTTTTTTTCATAAAGTTAATAAAAGTTGCAATATTAGTACAAGAAATATATTTCATTTTGTAAAATTTTACTCAATTTGATGCAAAGAGTTTCTAATTTTTGGTAATTGTTTTTTAAGTTTGAAAAAGGAAAGAAAAAGAAGATGAGAACATGGATATTTTAGTAAAAGAAACGGTGTATGTAAAGTAATATATGGTGTATATTAGTTTATTATAATTTTTGGTATATGTTTAGCAATTTTTCATGTATAAATAGAATTAGCCAATCGTAAAATCACAAGTCTCCTAAATCACAAAAACCCAAATTAAGCCTAAATGGATAATAATGTAAAAGTACATTTATTTGTTAAGGGGCTACTTTCCTCCTTGATACTCCCCTTAACAATTTTTTAAAAAATAAAAAATTGGTCTCCCCCTAAAAATATTTGGAGTGTCAATAACAATGCCCTAAATAAATAGTATACTAAAACTTAATTGCAAGTAACTACTAAATTAAATTTGGACTTACTAATATTTATCCATATTTGGTTTCCATGATAGTTATGTTTACCATCGTTTTAATGATAAATTTCATCCTATAGATTTTGTTTTGGTTTTAAACATGCAAAGCTTAATAAGTGTAATAAATAATATAAAGTTTTGATGATTCAACTGTTACAATTAAATGCCTATATTTAATACATGTTAATTCTAAAACAGGAAAATCGGCTTAAGGAAATACATCTTTCAGTTTTTTGGCTTAAGGACGCGGGTATAATTTTTATGTCAGGACACAAAATTTATATTTTTAACCGAAGGAAATTATTTGGCCGTTTATTAAATCGGGTGTTTCTTCCATCTCGCACTCAAATCTCTTCTCAAATCAATCGCATTAGAGGCGACGGCTTTAGTCGAAGAGGCTGCACCGCATCACAGAACGAGCGACGGCTGCGCAACCACAGGCGTCAGCGGTGCTCCTTCAGGCGAAGACGACGGTCGTCCTTTGGCGAAGACGATGTACTGTTTCCATCAGGCGATAACAAAAACTACTCAAGAGATAATGTTGATGGCCGATTTCAGATGAACAACGAAAATGGAGTGGAAGTTAAGGTCGATGGTGGTGGTGCTACAGGTATCGATGGCGATTAACTATGTTGTTTTGAAATGAACTAAGAAACAAATGCTATATGAACTTATCATTTTGATTCTATATGTATAATGTATAACTAAACGTTATATTCTGTTTTGCTGTTGTTGTTGCATCACTTGTGTCATTGCTGCATCATGTTGTTTCGTGATGATTGTGCTCTTTTGTTATGTGTACATTTGATTTTGATGTGATAAAATTACTTATATGTTCAAAAAATGAGAAACTGTGCATAAACTATAATGCATCAGTTGTTTGTTTGCTTGCTCATTGAGTTGCTGTATTTTGAATATTGCAGATATCATAAATCAAATGGTAATGTACTTCATAACTAGAATGCTATATTAAACTATCATTTTAAATATTCTAAACATACTAGTGTACTTTGGTTAAAAATGCTACACTAAACTATTTTTTTAATATCATACACATGATGGTGAACTTCATAATAATTATATTACACTAAATTATAGACTTGCGTATTATAAACAAGATAATGGACTTGGTTATTAAAATGCTATATTAAAATATCATTTTAAATCTTTAAAACATGATAGTGAACTTCACAAGTAAAACACTACATTAAACTATTTTAATTATCATTCGCTACATTCAAACATTCTAATGCACTTTAAAAATAGAATTGAAATTTTTACATATCATTTGGTACATTTGATGTACTATAATGCACTTTAAAACTACAAATGAAATTTTAAACTATCATTCGGCACATTCCATTCAATTTGATACTTTGTAATGAACTAATATAATACTACAAATGATAGATTGATTATTGTATGGTACAATCGATACATTTAATGCAATTAAAAGGATAAATGATATTTTAAATGATATTTTTTACTATTATTCATTCAATTTCATTCATTCCTTTGCATTCTTTTAGTCCGTTCGGTTAAACGAAATGTTTTCGGTATAGATTGGTTTTCAAAGGTACCCGATTAGGCCTTGCGTTCGGATGTCTTTTACGTCTCACCGGTACTCGCCCGGATAATTAATCCATCGGTACTCGCTCGGTTAATTAATCCCTACTGGATGCAGATTCGTTGCTGAAGTACCGATTAGGTGTGCGTCAGGACGTCTTTTACGTGTCATATATACCCGATTAGGCCTTGCGTCCGGATGTCTTTTACGTGACTACCTGCTTGGTTAATAATTCCCTATTGGATGCAGATTCGTTGCTGAAGTACTCGATTAGGCCTTGCGTCCGAACGTATATTACGCGTCATAAGTACCCGATTAGGCTTTTCGTCCAGATGTCTTTTACATGTCATCGGTACCCGCTCGGTTAATTAATCCATTCTGGGTGCAGATTCGTTGCTGAAGTACCCGATTAGGTCTTGCGTCCAGATGTCTTTTACGTGTCATAGGTACCCGATTAGGCCTTGCGTGCGGAAGTCTTTTATGTGTCATAGGCACCCGATTAGGCCTTGCGTACGGAAGTCTTTTACGTGTCACGGGTACCCGCTCGGTTAATGTAACGACCCAGAAAATCTGAACCAATTTAAAATTTTTAAATTGTCTAAAATAATGGATTTTAAATATTTAAAATAAATATTTTAAATAATGGCGATGAAAACTGAGTTGAAATCGACAATTGAAAACGAATATAATTAATTATAATTATATATAGAATTGAAAATGGCGCAGTAGTTCGATAATTCGATTTCAAACTTCAATTGAATATACCGGGTGCAAAACAATCCAGATTTTAGTGAAACCAAAAATATTTAAATATGTAAGTGAATATCTTTCTAACGAATCCGACCAATCGAAATTTGATAGCGGGAATCAAAAGATATGTCCAGTTGAAAATTCTGAATAGTCGCTATGGAATTCAGGCCCTTAAAAATGGATATTTTGCAAAGGACCTCGGATTTCGACGAAACCACTTTTGTTGGATCCGCAGGGTCAAGTTATTGTTAGGTTTCAAATTTCATAATTTTTCGAATCAATATGTGAGCGTGGCATAGGAAAACGCGTTTGACCAGTTTCCGTTGATTTTAATCGAATGGAAATTGGCCATTTTTCAAACGGTCTCAGAATTCGACGAAACTAGTTTTGTTAGGACCGTATCGTCAATACGAAGCTAGAAAATATTTTTCTGGAATTTTTCTAGTCAGTATGTGGCCCCGGTAATTTGAAATGTACGTTTAAAATTCAATATAGTGATTTAAATGTAAATTCAAAGGAAACTGATTGTAACAAGCAAATCAGCTTGCGATACATATCCCATTGTGTTCGGAATGGGGGTAAAACGCTATGGGCGACAGGCGGTGGGCCTCGTTTCGAGGTCATATGTAAAAGTCAACCTTTTGCGAAATTTAATAATTAAATAATAAAAAAAAATATCTACTTTCCCTCCTTATCTCCCGCTTGGCCCCCCGTTCATTTGATTACAACCAGAAAAAAAAAACAAACCCTAGCGATCAATCGACGAAGAGCCGCCCCCCCCCCCCCCCACCTCGTCTCGACGCCGACAAAGAACCCTACCCCCCCTCCATCGATCGAAGCATCGCGACACCGATTAGCCCCCCCCCCCCCCCCCGTCGAATCCCATCGCGAAGCCACCAAACCCCGAGCCGCCCAGTTCGAGACATCGGTGAACCCCCCCCCCCTATTGGTAAGCATTTCTTTTTATTTTATTATCTTATTTTTATTTTATAAAACCGAATTTAAAACTGAAAATGTTTGAAATTGAAAAAGGAAATAAAAACGGATTTTGATTTTTAATAAAAAGGTTTAAAAACAGTTTATAAAAGAATTAAAACTGATTTGGTTTTTTAAAAATTAAAAACTGATTTTATTTTAGAAATAAAAACTGAATTTTTATAAAGTTAAAAACTGAAATTTTTAAAAATAAAAACTGAATTTGTTAGAAAAATAAAACTGATTTATTTATAAAGGTTAAAACTGATTTATTTATAAGATTAAAACTGATTTCTTTTAAAAGAATTTTAAAACCTGATTTTTAAAGTTATAAAAACTGAATTTTTATAAAGTTAAAAACCGATTTTGTTTTAAAATAAAAACTGATTTAGTTTTAAAGGTAAAAGCTTTAAATAGGAAGAAAGATTTGAACTTTCAAGAGAAGTAAAAATCATATTTTTATATATCGAAAGTCGAAGTAAAAATCATATTTTTATATATCGAAAGTCGAAGTAAAAAAATCATATATTTATATATTGAATAGCATCGTAAAAATTCGATTTTTACATGTGTAGAGAATACGGGCGAAAGCGACAAAAGGCGAAGATTTCTATAAAGGAAGAGTCGTGCAGTTGGATAGCTATTGGTGAGATTTCTGATTTAAAAATATTATATATGTTGAAATAAAAGTGAATAGCTATATATAAATTGCTATATATATAAATAAATATATATATATATATATACGCCCCCTCGTCCACAAACCATGGACGATATTTATTGGTTGAAATTGTGGTGAAAATTGAATGATTGTTTGGGATTGTTTGTGATGGATATTGGTTGATTGTGGTTGAAAAATACCCGTTTGTGGTTGTGAAATATTTGGTTGAAACCACTTAGGATTAGTTTGTGGAAATAAAATAAATATATACATGCCGCCTGCGTGCGAACTAGATGCATGATTCCCATTGTCAAAAACCGCGAGGTTTTAAGGTAGAGCGAGGAGCCGTACTAGGGACGGTGCCGGTGTAACTACCCTGCCGTTATGCTGCCGAAATTTTGAATAATATTTGTGTGTTTGAATTATTTTCATATGCTTAAACTATATTTATTCATTGTATAGAAAACATTCATGTGTTGAATTGATATTCATTCGTTGTTTAGAAATTCATGTGTTGAATGGTATTCATATTTTGAAATAAATTGTTCGATAATAAAAATCACATTTTTATCTATATATAGAAACTATAGAAAACATTCATGTGTTGAATTGATATTCATTCGTTGTTTAGCAATTCATGTGTTGAATGGTATTCATATTTTGAAATAAATTGTTCGATAACAAAAATCACATTTTTATCTATATATAGAAACTATAGAAAACATTCATGTGTTGAATTGATATTCATTCGTTGTTTAGAAATTCATGTGTTGAATGGTATTCATATTTTGAAATAAATTGTTTGATAATAAAAATCACATTTTTATCTATATATAAAAACCATAGAAAACATTCATGTGTTGAATTGATATTCATTCGTTGTTTAGAAATTCATGTGTTGAATGGTATTCATATTTTGAAATAAATTGTTTGATAATAAAAATCACCTTTTATCGACTATATGAACTATATAGAAGAATAGTGTTTTGAAATGAATTGTTTTACAATAAAAATCACCTTTTTATTGTACGCATAAATCGTTGAAATGTGAAGTGTTAAAAATAGCCACTTGTTCAAAATAAACATATATGAGTTGAAATATTCATTAATTAGCTAACGAAATGATTTGCACCTATTTATGTAACATTAGAATGAATGGTGTTTTTAAACCAAATAGAAATCAAATATGAAGTTGAATAGAAAATGAAAAATGATATGAACTGTATATATATGTACATGCATATTCATTGAACAGGTTATAGCAAAGGGGCTAGAGAAGAGGAATAAAATTTGTGCCCGACAAATAGGTACACATTTACTGATTTGTTTGGGTGATGATTTTGAGCCTGTTGGCTAGCCGCTTGGCTTCTTCTTTTTCTTTTTGAGATTAGAAGGACCGGGAACGCTATTTGCGATTTCCCGATGCTCCCGGTGCAGGGGAGGTTATGGCGAAATTTTTCCAAAATTTAAGGTGTTAGAAATTTTTTTTGAAGTGAAAACGATATAGAAATCATTGAATGAACTATATTTATATAACTATATAAATATAAATAAAATTAAAACGAAACGAGGCCGTGCAGTTCGTATTTTAAAATCGTGATTTCAAACGACTAGTGCGGGAAATCCGACCATTGGATTTTCCCGAAACCTCAACCGTTGGGTTCGCCTTGGAATAATCTTTCCAACGGCACCAACCTTGTGAAAATCCAACGGTTGGATTGTCTGGAATGTTTAATTCAAATCTGAAGAAAAACAGCGCCAGAAACGATTATATTTATTTATATATATAAATATAATTATATTTAATCGAATAACGACGCTGCAGTTCGTATTTTGAAATCGAAATTTCAAACGATTGTACCGGGAGATCCGACCGTCGGATTTTCCCGAAACTGGAACCGTTGGATTCGTTTTGAAAAGACCTTTCTAATGATGTAAATTTTGCGAAGATCCAACGGTTAGATTTTCAGATATGTGTAAATCAAATCTGAAGAAAAACAGCGCCACGGCCACGTTATGGCCCGAAACGTCGTTTTTGAATAAAATGGCTATTTTAAAATAAATAAAAATAGCGATAAATAGTTATAAAATATCGTAAGCGATATGGGATGGAAATAAACTGAATTTGCTTGATTTACGTGGCTTTTGATGGTTGAATGTGTTTGGTGTGAAAATTACATTAAAGAACACAATTGGTGTTGTCGAATAATTTAACCATTGAAATAAATCGATTTGAAATTCTAAATATACGTGAATTATTTGAAAAGGCCGAGTTAATTCTCATTTCGAATAATCGACCGACGATTGAAATTCGAAGATGAAGACGATGGTCGAAGACCAGAGATCTTCACCTCGTTTGGATGGTAACCGAGGTCCTGATTGGGAGGCATCCCGAAATATGGATAATGAGTGGTGATCGTCCCGACGTACGTATTGATCGAAGGGTTTGCGAGGTATTTAGTGCCTCCGGTTTCGTTCAGACCCAGAACGGACTTGTAAATGGACTGTGTGTCCGACATTGGAATTTGTTCTGTGTGATTGATAGCCATCAGTTGCACGGTATGAATTGCCTGTGTGGCATGCTAAGATGCAGTGATCAGGGCTTCTGTTGAAAAGCAAAGTCTTGTGGTGATGATCAAAGCACCGCCTGTGTGGCATAGCTTTGTGTATAACGTGAATTCGCGAGCCTCACACCCCGGTATGAACCTAAAACGGGAGAACGGACCTCAGGGAGGGCCTACGTTTCCTCCTAGCTAAAAGTGGCGTCAGTGGTTTTACACGCCCTGACGAGTTTGACTTATGTGGTTGTTGCTGTTGCGAGGCGCCTCGGTTAGATTGGACGATCCGGGTCCGATGGAGTCACTTGTTGGCTCGCTTACGCCCCAAAGGGCGGCGAAACGTAGTGCTCAGGCATTTTAATCCACTCCGTGTGGACCGGCCCTGACGATCCAAGGGTCACTCGAGCTCTGATCCTGAGACTCGGGCTAGGCAGTCTCGAATTCGGTAAGGACTATCTTTTGCCTTGGTTCATGACGGAAATCCAATTTCCAAATACGACACCGTGCGGTTTTGATTGTATACCTATATATGGCGACATAGTGGTATGGGGCATTAATGCCGTCTATGATTGATAGTTATGATTTGAAATTGTTTTCAAAACATATAAACACTAGGAATAATATCAAATGCCTTTGTTTTATTCGTATCAAGCATATTTTGGCCGTTATAAGGTAAAAACTCTATCCTCCGGTTTGCGTTGCATTGTGTGATGGGAACTGAGTCTTATAACGGCTTCATTTTTATAAAAAGAAAGATTTGTTTTGAAGCACTGGCAATCCAATGGAGTAAACCCGTTCCACGAAAGTGGCGTGGTCCTGTGATTAGCCAAATTATATATATTTGTTAAGTAGATTTCTCATACCAGTCCCATGACTGACTCGTAGTTTGTTTCACTCTCAAACTCGGGTGCCCCTTTTTCTACACGGGCAGCCTTGTATTCAGGTTTAGCTGGTTCTTCTTTCTGGATAGCTGGAGCTGAAGATGGATTCTATCATTTATTTCTTTTTATGCTGTTCAGCTCCTATTGTACATATTTTGTTTATTTCCGCTGTAGACATTTATGTATAGCTGAACTGTATTTGTACTAAGTAAGATCCTGTATACTGTGTAACTCTGATGATTACTTTTATCCAGTATATTTTGTTGTTCATTCTGGTGTATTTATTTAATTATGTTCTGCTATTATCTGTTTCTGTGTTATATTCCAAAGATAACCTTGTTTCCGTGAGAACGGGAAATCGGGTCGTCTCATCGTGGTATCAGAGCTTTGGTTAAGCTTAGTTCTGGAATATAACATTTGAACGAACTCGTCAGAAATAGAACCAGTAGTGTTCTAGGACGGGTAACTCTATACAGATAGGATTAGTAATATCCTAGTATGAGTAAAGTAGAATGAAATTACACCTTGATAGACACATTTACATTGAAGTATGTGTTTCTATGTTTTAAAATACCTTTTCTGTGACCTGACACTTGATCTGCTAATTGCAGAAGTACTAGAAAAATGAGTGCCAGAAACAGAAGAAATACAGAACCCGATCTAGAGGCTCTATTCAAGAGATATCGAAATCTGGGTGGAGAAAAATTCTCGGGCAATGAATCTATTATTCAAACTCAAGCTTGAATGAGTTCTGTCGAAAAAATCTTTGAGCATATCCAGTTGAGAGATGACCAGAAACGGTTAGTAGCATCTTGGGCGCTCAAAGAGGAAGCTTTAATCTGGTGGGAAACAATCATCAAAGAAAATCCAGAAGGTGATATCACCTGGGACAGATTTAAAGTGATTTTCCTAGAAAGATTTACTCCTCCCGAAGTAACCGAGAGATTATGTGATGAATTTTCTTATCTAATACAAGGTGACATGACCATTCCGGAATATCATAAGAAATTCAATGAACTTGCTCACTTTGCTCCTCATCTAATTCAAAATCCGAAGAGGAAAAATATGAGATTTATTCACGGGCTTCAAAGGAAATACCAGAATAAAGTATTGGGGCATGTGAAGCTTCCTTTTTCAGAAATGATTTATATGACTTATCAATATGAAGATCTCCATAAGAAAGGAATGTTGCGCGACGAAGAAGAAGTTAGTTGTAGTGACAAAGCAGAGTCTGAAACTGATATTCCTGAAGCCGGTACAAAGTCTGAAGTCGGTAAGGAGCCCGAAGTAAATCGAAAAAGGGCAAGATCTGAAAAAGAACCTGCCACGACTGCCACATGCTCTAACTGCAATAAACAGGGGCATCTGACTAGAAAGTGTAAAACCTCGAGGAAACGAAAGAAAGGGTCTAAACCCGATAACCAGTTCCAAGAGAATAGAAAGTGCAGTCAATGCCATCAGGCCGGTCATCTTTCAAAGGCCTGCCCGCTACTCAGAAAACCTAAAGCAGTACATCTAAATGAAGTGGTAGGAGTATCTGCATCTCCGTCTGCTCAAGAAAGGCCAGATGTTTTAGAAGGCACGCTTACTGTCAAAGATATTCCAGTTAAAGTGTTGTTTAACACAGGCGCGTCACGAAGCTTCATTTCGAAGGATGCCGCTAAGAAGCTAGATTTGAATTTGAGAAAGCTGAAGGAACCAATGACTATCCAGAATCCAGTTGGGGGTTCCATTGATCTCAGTTGGGTTTGTGGAGTGCCGGTTTCTTTCTCTCGTTATCGGTTTCCTACCATCGCAGTCGTCATGAATTTTAAAGAGTTTGATCTTATCTTGGGGTTAGACTGGCTGACCAAATATGAAGCTGAAGTCAAATGCGCCGACAGAGTCGTAAAGGCGAAGATTAAATCAGGCGATTATATAACCATTCCCTGTGAAGGTCAGAATGCTAATAGAAAAGACTTCTGGGCAGCTTTGAATGTTTCTCCAGCCCAAATAGAAAATATCCCAGAAATCACTGAGAATATTCCTGACCTCATCAAAGATATTCCTGTCGTCAAGAACTATGCGGATGTGTTTGAGGAAGTTGTTCGTTTACCTCCGCAGAGAGAAATAGATTTCAAAATTGCTTTAATTCCCAATGCAAGGCCGGTAGTTCACGCTATTCGAAGAATGTCCTTGAAAGAGAAAGAGGAATTGGACAATCAAACCCGACAGCTAGTATGGAAAGGTCTGATCAGGCCTAGTTTCTCTGATTGGGGTGCAGCAGTGGTATTTGTCCCGAAATCTGATGGTACTCTACGTCTATGTGTGGATTATCGTGATTTGAACAAGCAGACAATAAAGAACAAGTATCCATTGCCGCGGATTGATGATTTGCTAGATCGATTAAATGGAGCACAAGTATTTTCAAGAATGGACCTAGCTACAGGTTTCCATCAACTTCGAATTGCCGAAGAGTGTGTTCCAATGACAGCGTTCAGAGGCCCCGACTTATTCTACGAGTGGTTAGTAATGCCGTTCGGCTTATGTAACGCTCCAGCTTATTTCGTCGATCTGATGAATAGAGTATTCAGAGGAGTACTGAACAAATTTGTTTTGGTTTTTATTGATGATATTATAATCTTCTCTAAATCAAAGGCCGAACATGAAAAACATTTGGAACAAGTGTTAGAAATCCTGAGGAGGAATGTATTAAAAGCCAAGTTTTCCAAATGTATATTCTGGAAAGATGAAGTGAAATTTCTGGGCCATGTCGTATCGAAAGATGGAATCGCTGTGGATCCAAGCAAAATCACAGCTATTCAGAATTGGAAACAACCCAGTACTCCCACTGAAGTCCGCAGTTTTCTTGGATTGGCTAGCTATTACCGGAAGTTCGTTAAAGACTTTTCGAAGATATCTGGTCACTTAACGAAGCTTACAAAGAAGCATTCTAAATTCAAATGGACTCAGGAAAGTGAGGAGGCTTTCGAAGAGCTAAAAGTTGAGATTAACGACAGCTCCAGTGTTAACCATCATTGATGGCAACCAGGATTTAAAAGTCTGGACTGATGCTTCTAGAGAAGGCCTTGGAGCAGTGTTAATGCAAAGAGGCCAAGTGATTGCCTATGCTAGTCGTCAACTGAAACCGCACGAGAAAAACTATGTAACTCATGATCTTGAGTTATTGGCCATCATATTCTCTTTGAAAATCTGGAGACACTATCTTCTGGGCGAGAGATTTGAACTGTTTACGGATCACCAGTCGTTAAAGTATCTGTTCACTCAGAAGGACTTGAATTTGAGGCAGCAACGTTGGCTGGAGTTTCTTGCAGCATATGACTTTGAAATAATATATACTCCAGGAAAAGCCAATGTCGTGGCAGATGCGCTGAGCCGAAAGAATGTAATGATCGCCAGCTTTATTATCACGACATCCTTGATTGACAAAATATCTATTCTTCAGAAAGAGGATAACTTTATTAAGGATATGATCAAAAGGATTCAGAAAGGCGAACCCTCGTGTTTTCAAATAGATAACGACGAGACCTTGAGATTAAAAGGAAGGATTTGTGTTCCTGACATCCCAGAGTTAAAAAGGGAAGTGTTAGACGAGTGTCACAAGTCCAAGCTGAGTATCCATCCTGGCGTGGCCAAAATGTATAACGATCTCAAAAGAACATTCTGGTGGAAGGCTATGAAAAGAGATGTTTCAATATATGTTAGCCGATGCCCTACTTGCCAGCTAGTCAAAAGTGATCAACAGAAATTGGCTGGATTATTACAACCGCTAGAAGTCCCTGGCTGGAAGTGGGAACATATTTCTATGGATTTCATTGATGGTCTGCCCAGGACCAGAAAGGGAAATGACAGTATTTGGGTGATCGTAGATCGCTTCACGAAGACCGCCCATTTTATACCTGTCAAATCAAACAGAACTGCTCAGAGTCTGGCGCAGATATACTTCAGGGAAATAGTTAGACTACATGGAGTGCCGCTCAGTATAGTCAGTGATAGAGATACAATATTCACTAGCAAATTCTGGGAAGCATTTCAAGTCGAGCTGGGAACGAAGTTAAACTTGAGCACCGCTTATCATCCTCAGACAGACGGTCAGACTGAGAGGGTGAATCGCATTCTAGAAGATCTATTGCGGGCTTGTGTTATAGATTTCGGTGGATCATGGGAAGACAATCTACATTTGGCTGAGTTCTCTTACAACAACAGCTACCAGGCGAGTCTGACAATGTCGCCATTCGAAGCATTGTATGGTAGACCGTGCCGATCTCCTGCTTGTTGGGTCGAGCCTGGGAATAGACTTGTGTTGGGTCCTGATATGATTCGAGAAGCTGCCGACAAAGTCGATTTTATTAAGAAGCGATTACTCGCCGCTCAAAGCCGACAAAAGAGCTATGCCGATAAAAGAAGAAGAGATATATCCTTCGAAGTTGGCGACTATGTATATTTGAAAGTATCGCCGATGAGAGGAGTTATCAGGTTCGGTAAAACTGGAAAGTTAGCGCCTAAATTTATTGGTCCGTTTCCTATTCTGGAACGGATTGGAACTCTCGCTTATAGGGTCAAACTGCCTGACTGGTTGCCCGGAGTGCATGATGTATTTCATATATCTCAACTTTGAAAGCACGTTCATGATCCAGACTTGATCGTGGAAGAAGCAGCTCAGCAGGACATTGAAATTACTCCAGAATTAGCTGTGAGGCGTGAGCCGCTAAAGATTATCGGCAAAGAAACCAAAGAGCTGAGGAACAAGAAGGTTCACTTAGTCAAAGTGCAATGGAGTGGAGATCCGCGAGATTGTACTTGGGAAACTGAGGAGAGCATTCAGAAAGCTTATCCTAGATGCCGAGTAGATATCTCTGAATGACTCCGGTGCAAGGTACATTTACCATACTTTGCATTACCGTTTAATTCTCTATTCTGTGCTATTTTCTTCCCATGGATGTGCATTGTTTATTCTATACTCTGAATATAAAGAACAAATTGGTTGTTGTATTGTGGGATTGTAGATTTATCAAACCACTTTCGACTTTATTCCTTTTCGGGGACGAAAAGTTTTAAGTGGGGGAGATTGTAACGACCCAGAAAATCTGAACCAATTTAAAATTTTTAAATTGGCTAAAATAATGGATTTTAAATATTTAAAATAAATATTTTAAATAATGGCGATGAAAACTGAGTTGAAATCGACAATTGAAAACGAATATAATTAATTATAATTATATATAGAATTGAAAATGGCGCGGTAGTTCGATAATTCGATTTCAAACTTCAATTGAATATACCGGGTGCAAAACAATCCGGATTTTAGTGAAACCAAAAATATTTAAATATGTTAGTGAATATCTTTCTAATGAATCCGACCAATCGAAATTTGATAGCGGGAATCAAAAGATATGTCCAGTTGAAAATTCTGAATAGTCGCTATGGAATTCAGGCCCATAAAAATGGATATTTTGCAAAGGACCTCGGATTTCGACGAAACCACTTTTGTTGGATCCGCAGGGTCAAGTTATTGTTAGGTTTCAAATTTCATAATTTTTCGAATCAACATGTGAGCGTGGCATAGGAAAACGCGTTTGACCAGTTTCCGTTGATTTTAATCGAATGGAAATTGGCCATTTTTCAAACGGTCTCAGAATTCGACGAAACTAGTTTTGTTAGGACCGTATCGTCAATACGAAGCTAGAAAATATTTTTCTGGAATTTTTCTAGTCAGTATGTGGCCCCGGTAATTTGAAATGTACGTTTAAAATTTAATATAGTGATTTAAATGTAAATTCAAAGGAAACTGATTGTAACAAGCAAATCAGCTTGCGATAAATATCCCATTGTGTTCGGAATGGGGGTAAAACGCTATGGGCGACAGGCGGTGGGCCTCGTTTCGAGGTCATATGTAAAAGTCATCCTTTTGCGAAATTTAATAATTAAATAATAAAAAAAAAAATCTACTTTCCCTCCTTATCTCCCGCTTGGCCCCCCGTTCATTTGATCACAACCAGAAAAAAAAAGAAAGAAAAAAAAAACCCTAGCGATCAATCGACGAAGAGCCGCCCCCCCACCTCGTCTCGACGCCGACAAAGAACCCTACCCCCCCTCCATCGATCGAAGCATCGCGACACCGATTAGCCCCCCCCCCCCCCCGGTCGAATCCCATCGCGAAGCCACCAAACCCCGAGCCGCCCAGTTCGAGACATCGGTGAAACCCCCCCTATTGGTAAGCATTTCTTTTTATTTTATTATCTTATTTTTATTTTATAAAACCGAATTTAAAACTGAAAATGTTTGAAATTGAAAAAGAAAATAAAAACGGATTTTGATTTTTAATAAAAAGGTTTAAAAACAGTTTATAAAAGAATTAAAACTGATTTGGTTTTTTAAAAATTAAAAACTGATTTTATTTTAGAAATAAAAACTGAATTTTTATAAAGTTAAAAACTGAAATTTTAAAAAATAAAAACTGAATTTGTTAGAAAAATAAAACTAATTTATTTATAAAGGTTAAAACTGATTTATTTATAAGATTAAAACTGATTTCTTTTAAAAGAATTTTAAAACCTGATTTTTAAAGTTATAAAAACTGAATTTTTATAAAGTTAAAAACCGATTTTGTTTTAAAATAAAAACTGATTTAGTTTTAAAGGTAAAAGCTTTAAATAGGAAGAAAGATTTGAACTTTCAAGAGAAGTAAAAATCATATTTTTTATATATCGAAAGTCGAAGTAAAAATCATATTTTTATATATCGAAAGTCGAAGTAAAAAAATCATATATTTATATATTGAATAGCATCGTAAAAATTCGATTTTTACATGTGTAGAGAATACGGGCGAAAGCGACAAAAGGCGAAGATTTCTATAAAGGAAGAGTCGTGCAGTTGGATAGCTATTGGTGAGATTTCTGATTTAAAAATATTATATATGTTGAAATAAAAGTGAATAGCTATATATAAATTGCTATATATATAAATAAATATATATATATATATATACGCCCCCTCGTCCACAAACCATGGACGATATTTATTGGTTGAAATTGTGGTGAAAATTGAATGATTGTTTGGGATTGTTTGTGATGGATATTGGTTGATTGTGGTTGAAAAATACCCGTTTGTGGTTGTGAAATATTTGGTTGAAACAACTTAGGATTAGTTTGTGGAAATAAAATAAATATATACATGCCGCCTGCGTGCGAACTAGATGCATGATTCCCATTGTCAAAAACCGCGAGGTTTTAAGGTAGAGCGAGGAGCCGTACTAGGGACGGTGCCGGTGTAACTACCCTGCCGTTATGCTGCCGAAATTTTGAATAATATTTGTGTGTTTGAATTATTTTCATATGCTTAAACTATATTTATTCATTGTATAGAAAACATTCATGTGTTGAATTGATATTCATTCGTTGTTTAGAAATTCATGTGTTGAATGGTATTCATATTTTGAAATAAATTGTTCGATAATAAAAATCACATTTTTATCTATATATAGAAACTATAGAAAACATTCATGTGTTGAATTGATATTCATTCGTTGTTTAGCAATTCATGTGTTGAATGGTATTCATATTTTGAAATAAATTGTTCGATAACAAAAATCACATTTTTATCTATATATAGAAACTATAGAAAACATTCATGTGTTGAATTGATATTCATTCGTTGTTTAGAAATTCATGTGTTGAATGGTATTCATATTTTGAAATAAATTGTTTGATAATAAAAATCACATTTTTATCTATATATAAAAACCATAGAAAACATTCATGTGTTGAATTGATATTCATTCGTTGTTTAGAAATTCATGTGTTGAATGGTATTCATATTTTGAAATAAATTGTTTGATAATAAAAATCACCTTTTATCGACTATATGAACTATATAGAAGAATAGTGTTTTGAAATGAATTGTTTTACAATAAAAATCACCTTTTTATTGTACGCATAAATCGTTGAAATGTGAAGTGTTAAAAATAGCCACTTGTTCAAAATAAACATATATGAGTTGAAATATTCATTAATTAGCTAATGAAATGATTTGCACCTATTTATGTAACATTAGAATGAATGGTGTTTTTAATCCAAATAGAAATCAAATATGAAGTTGAATAGAAAATGAAAAATGATATGAACTGTATATATATGTACATGCATATTCATTGAACAGGTTATAGCAAAGGGGCTAGAGAAGAGGAATAAAATTTGTGCCCGACAAATAGGTACACATTTACTGATTTGTTTGGGTGATGATTTTGAGCCTGTTGGCTAGCCGCTTGGCTTCTTCGTTTTCTTTTTGAGATTAGAAGGACCGGGAACGCTATTTGCGATTTCCCGATGCTCCCGGTGCAGGGGAGGTTATGGCGAAATTTTTCCAAAATTTAAGGTGTTAGAAATTTTTTTTGAAGTGAAAACGATATAGAAATCATTGAATGAACTATATTTATATAACTATATAAATATAAATAAAATTGAAACGAAACGAGGCCGTGCAGTTCGTATTTTGAAATCGTGATTTCAAACGACTAGTGTGGGAAATCCGACCATTGGATTTTCCCGAAACCTCAACCGTTGGGTTCGCCTTGGAATAATCTTTCCAACGGCACCAACCTTGTGAAAATCCAACGGTTGGATTGTCTGGAATGTTTAATTCAAATCTGAAGAAAAACAGCGCCAGAAACGATTATATTTATTTATATATATAAATATAATTATATTTAATCGAATAACGACGCTGCAGTTCGTATTTTGAAATCGAAATTTCAAACGATTGTACCGGGAGATCCGACCGTCGGATTTTCCCAAAACTGGAACCGTTGGATTCGTTTTGAAAAGACCTTTCTAATGATGTAAATTTTGCGAAGATCCAACGGTTAGATTTTCAGATATGTGTAAATCAAATCTGAAGAAAAACAGCGCCACGGCCACGTTATGGCCCGAAACGTCGTTTTTGAATAAAATGGCTATTTTAAAATAAATAAAAATAGCGATAAATAGTTATAAAATATCGTAAGCGATATGGGATGGAAATAAACTGAATTTGCTTGATTTACGTGGCTTTTGATGGTTGAATGTGTTTGGTGTGAAAATTACATTAAAGAACACAATTGGTGTTGTCGAATAATTTAACCATTGAAATAAATCGATTTGAAATTCTAAATATACGTGAATTATTTGAAAAGGCCGAGTTAATTCTCATTTCGAATAATCGACCGACGATTGAAATTCGAAGATGAAGACGATGGTCGAAGACCGGAGATCTTCACCTCGTTTGGATGGTAACCGAGGTCCTGATTGGGAGGCATCCCGAAATATGGATAATGAGTGGTGATCGTCCCGACGTACGTATTGATCGAAGGGTTTGCGAGGTATTTAGTGCCTCCGGTTTCGTTCAGACCCAGAACGGACTTGTAAATGGACTGTGTGTCCGACATTGGAATTTGTTCTGTGTGATTGATAGCCATCAGTTGCACGGTATGAATTGCCTGTGTGGCATGCTAAGATGCAGTGATCAGGGCTTCTGTTGAAAAGCAAAGTCTTGTGGTGATGATCAAAGCACCGCCTGTGTGGCATAGCTTTGTGTATAACGTGAATTCGCGAGCCTCACACCCCGGTATGAACCTAAAACGGGAGAACGGACCTCAGGGAGGGCCTACGTTTCCTCCTAGCTAAAAGTGGCGTCAGTGGTTTTACACGCCCTGACGAGTTTGACTTATGTGGTTGTTGCTGTTGCGAGGCGCCTCGGTTAGATTGGACGATCCGGGTCCGATGGAGTCACTTGTTGGCTCGCTTACGCCCCAAAGGGCGGCGAAACGTAGTGCTCAGGCATTTTAATCCACTCCGTGTGGACCGGCCCTGACGATCCAAGGGTCACTCGAGCTCTGATCCTGAGACTCGGGCTAGGCAGTCTCGAATTCGGTAAGGACTATCTTTTGCCTTGGTTCATGACGGAAATCCAATTTCCAAATACGACACCGTGCGGTTTTGATTGTATACCTATATATGGCGACATAGTGGTATGGGGCATTAATGCCGTCTATGATTGATAGTTATGATTTGAAATTGTTTTCAAAACATATAAACACTAGGAATAATATCAAATGCCTTTGTTTTATTCGTATCAAGCATATTTTGGCCGTTATAAGGTAAAAACTCTATCCTCCGGTTTGCGTTGCATTGTGTGATGGGAACTGAGTCTTATAACGGCTTCATTTTTATAAAAAGCATAGCGATGTTTAAAAGAAAGATTTGTTTTGAAGCACTGGCAATCCAATGGAGTAAACCCGTTCCACGAAAGTGGCGTGGTCCTGTGATTAGCCAAATTATATATATTTGTTAAGTAGATTTCTCATACCAGTCCCATGACTGACTCGTAGTTTGTTTCACTCTCAAACTCGGGTGCCCCTTTTTCTACACGGGCAGCCTTGTATTCAGGTTTAGCTGGTTCTTCTTTCTGGATAGCTGGAGCTGAAGATGGATTCTATCATTTATTTCTTTTTATGCTGTTCAGCTCCTATTGTACATATTTTGTTTATTTCCGCTGTAGACATTTATGTATAGCTGAACTGTATTTGTACTAAGTAAGATCTTGTATACTGTGTAACTCTGATGATTACTTTTATCCAGTATATTTTGTTGTTCATTCTGGTGTATTTATTTAATTATGTTCTGCTATTATCTGTTTCTGTGTTATATTCCAAAGATAACCTTGTTTCCGTGAGAACGGGAAATCGGGTCGTCTCAGTTAACTAATTCCTACAGGGTGTAGAATTGTTGCTGGAGTACCTGGTTAGGCCTTGCGTGCGGAAGTGTTTTACGTGTCATAGGTACCCGATTAGTCCTTGCGTGCGGAAGTGTTTACGTGTCATAGGTACACGATTATGCCTTGCGTGCGGAATTGTTTTACGTGTCGTAGGTACCCGATTAAGCCTTGCGTGCGGAAGTGTTTTACGTGTCGTAGGTACCCGATTAGGCCTTGCATGCAGAAGATTTTTACGTGTCATAGGTACCCGATTAGGCCTTGCGTGCGGAAGTCTTTTACATGTCACGGGTACCCGCTCGGTTAACTAATTCCTACTGGGTGCAGAATCGTTGCTGGAGTACCCGATTAGGCCTTGCGTGCATAAGTGTTTTACGTGTCATAGGTACCCGCTCGGTTAACCAATTCCTACTGGGTGCAGAATCATTGCTAGAGTACCCGATTAGGCCTTGCGTGCGGAAGTGTTTTATGTGTCATAGGTACCCGATTAGGCCTTGCGTGCGAAAGTCTTTTACGTGTCACGGGTACCCACTCGGTTAACCAATTCCAACTGGGTGCAGAATCGTTGCTGGAGTACCCGATTAGGCTTTGCGTGTGGAAGTGTTTTACGTGTCATAGGTACCCGATTAGGCCTTGCGTGCAGAAGTGTTTTACGTTGCACGGGTACCCGCTCGGTTAACTAATTCCTACTGGGTGCAGAATCGTTGCTGGAGTACCCGATTAAGCCTTCCGTGCGGAAGTCTTTTACATGTCATAGGTACCAGATTAGGCCTTGCGTGCGGAAGTCTTTTACGTGTCATGGGTAACCCGCTCGGTTAATTAATTCCTACTGGGTGCAGAATCGTTGCTGGAGTAGCCGATTAGGCCTTGCGTGCGGAAGTTTTTTGCGTGTCATAGGTACCCGATTAGGCCTTGCGTGCGGAAGTCTTTTTCTCAATGATATATTTATCCATTATTCTATAGCTATTCATCTTGCTTTTGCCTATCATCAATCAAATGCCGAATGCAATTTTTCTCTATCATTTATCATTGCAACATAATACAATAAGCAAACAAAGTAACATATTCAAATGTAAATATATCATGTTATGTTTGTGTATCATTTTTTTCAATGTTATGTATGTCTATCATTACTTAAATGCTCTATTAAAGTGAACTAACATTATAGAACATGATATATGAATATAGCGTTGTGTTTTCAAAGTGAACTAGCATGTATATAATATAATGAATGATATCTGAATATAGCATTGCATTCTTAAAGTGGTAAATGATAGTTGAATTTAGCATTATATTTTTTAACATGAAATAACATATGTACAATATGTAAATGATAGCTGAATTTAGCATTGTATTTTTTAACATGAAATAACATATGTACAGTATGTAAATGATAGCTGAATATAGCATTGCATTTATAAAGTGAGCTACCATGTATAAAACATAATAAATGATAATTAATTTCAACATCATATTTTTTAAGTGAACTAGCATGTATAGAATATGTAAAATGATAGCTGAATATAGCATTATATTTTTAAAGCGAACTATAGCATGTATAGATATGGTAAATTGAATTTTACATTGTATTTTTGAAAGTGACCAAGCATGTGTATAATATTCTAAATGATAGTTGAATTTAACTTTTTTTATATTGTTATAAAATAGACGATGCAGTCAATGAAAAATAAATCTTTTAGAAAATGCTAGATTAATTTAGTATTGAACAGTAGTGTTATCTACTGTAGAAATCTATGGTTTATAGCAATAAAACAATGCTATATTAGATTAGCATTAAATTTAGACTAACATAACACAAATGCTAAAACACAGTAGCATTATAATTTTTTTAGAAATTGTTAAAATGCTAGATTGAATTAGCAGTAGACAAAAAATTTGACATATCAAAATAATGCTATATGCAAGTTTCATATGAAAATTTAAATATAATTGTCAGCAAAAACATCAAAGCTAGAAAATAAGGTGGGGAAAATGTTATGTTTAAGTAATATTTACCAAATTTATTTTTCATTGACTTGAAAACAAAAAGCTATATCTAACTATCATTTCAAAAATATGTATCATTGAATATGTAAAAAAGAAAAAGAAAAAAGAGCTATATGGAAAAAATGTATGTAAGAAAGAAAATGATTTATTAGACTATCATATTCAAGCTTGAATAAAACAATAAGTACAACTACCATTTAAAAATAAAATGATAAGTACATCTATCATTTTTTAAAATGAACACTACATTGTAAAAAAAAATGAGAAGTACAACTATAGTTTCAACGTTTGGATGTATTTGACCTGAACTGAAAAAAGAAAAGAAAATATATTCAAATTACATAAGCGTTTCCTTTTTTACTTTTTATTTTTTTACTGAAATGCTAACTAATGTAAAAAGGTTAAAAAAAAGGAAATTGTACTTAGCATTCGACTGAAATGCTAAGTACAGTTAGCATTGAAAAGAATTTGTAATACTGAAGTAGAAATACAACATCAGATTGGCATTCGACTAAAATGCTAAATACAGTTAGCATTCGACTGAAATGCTAAATTTAATAGCAGATTGGCATCGTTGACTTGAACGGCAGCGGCCAGGTTTGAAATGAACGACGTTGACTTCAGGCGTTGATCGGTCGGATGACGGCTAGGGCATGAGGTCGGCGACAAAAGTGGAGTGAAGGTTAGGGCGAAGGCGGCGGCTTGAAGAAGCGGCGGCAACGGCAGCTTGAAGAGGCGGCGGCGGCTTGGAAGGGAGTGTGATGACTTGGCTGTTGATAATTGAGGCGACGACGGCGGTTGATAATCGAGGGCGGAGGAAATAAAAAAAGAATATGGCGACTGTCCTTCTGCCTAATTGCTTAAAGTTGCGTCCTAATTTTAAAAGTTTATTATATGTTTGTCCTTTAAACTAATTTTCTCATTCTAAAATGTGGCATATTGCATTAATAATTTGTGAAAGATTGAGTACTTTTAAGCTACAGTTGTTGACAAACTATATTTATAAATGTTTATTTGAATACTGCCTTCTTTGGATACAAATTATTAAATTGTTAGATTTCTGTTTACTCCATTTTGTAGGTAGTGACAACAAGATTAATATATTTAATTGCAAAAATCATGGGCATCAACTTACTCTTATGGGTCTCTTTTAATGACCTATGCAACAGTTTGAAGATCTCTATAGCAACAACAGAGAAATAATAGAATGTTTGAGATAGTCAAAAATCAATGGATTGGATCGAGTAACTATTCACTTAATAATATAACAGCCAAGCGTATCATTAAGTGAGTTTCTCATGAGATCATCCAGAACGTGATGCTTTCAACTTTGTTACAAATTTATTGTATATGATAATTTAGTTGAAAACGTATGTACTGAAACTATTAAGACATGTCTTTAACTTGGCTGTAATTGTTTAGTATTATGTACCAGGGAAACAAAGTTGTGTATTCAGTTGAATCATTAGGAACCAAAATTCGTTGGATCATGGATACAATTTTTTAACATTTTCTGAACATATTTTATACCATCAGTATTATGATATGTAACTGGCTTGACTATTAGTAAATATCAAAACATATTTTCTATTTTAATTCCGATTGATGTCTATACATGATTTTGTAGGAGTTTATAAACTCTTTTCTGATCCACAATAAATGCAATTTCTATGTTTTTTAAAGCTTCGGTTTGACCTACACAAATTGGGATGACATACTTATAGCTATAATTAAGAATTGAAAGTTTATTGAACATATTTTTTTTAATGATATATCCGCAAAACTGGACGGTTTACTCTAAGTAAAAACTGTTTGACTGAATATGTGAACATAAATGTATAGTTAAAAGAAAAATAGAGGAAGGAAATACTACTTACTACCGTATTTCATAAAGTGCAAATACTTACATTACTAGGAATAAAGTATCATTAAGTTTCAATGATCGATTTGAATTTTTTTTCTCATGTCAAATTTATTTCAAACTGGTGAAATTTCCTATAATTTTTTTAAACTCTACCTCTTACCTTATTCTTGGAGCATTTCTCTCTTCTTCATATAAAAATAGCGAACTTCTCATTGCCGTTGGATGAAATTTATTACGAACTTTTGTACTCATTTACTAATACTCGTTATTGCTTTAATATTTATCATTCAATATACTTCTCCTCAATTTATTACTATATTTTTTATCATATTAGAAGTAATACAAATATATTTGTTACAAGTACACAATCCAAACGGATGATCAACAACAACAACATGCTAATTATTTACATACCTTTGCGCTTTAGGTAGTAAAAGTGTCGTCGTTTTTATTACTTTATTATTGGATTTTTGTTCATAGAAAATTGATCATATGAATGTGTATTCGATGCATAAAATCATGACAAACAATTAAATTAGAAAATGAAGTTAGCATACAAAACATAAAATTTATTTTTTACAAATTCTGCAAACGTAACGTAACCATGAGAAATAATTCATAATTCGCTCATCCATTCATGTAAATTTAAAGACTCAAATTGGTTTAATTAAAATTTCAGCATAAATCTGAAAGCAAGCTTAAAACCTTTAAAGCAACACGTAAAATCGAACTAGTATATAGCAATTTGGGACTTTCCTTCTCATTTTCCACTTGCAATTTTTTATTCAATAATATCATGCCATAGGTAAAGTAGGAAAATGCTTTATAACTAAGTTACAAATTTCATATATCAAACTTAACTTCTAAACACTAAAAGTAATATTTTTCAACATTTATTATAGCATCCATAATCTCATGCCGAACATTCATGTTTCTCATAAAAAAATAACCAAACAAAGAAAAGTAATTAGTGGCATTAACGTTGTGAGAAATCTACTGCTCAGTAATAATATGATATTCGAAATTATAATTAATTTATGCAACTTCAAAACTGCTCAGTAACAATATGATTATTCATTAATGTAATTTGGTTGATGCTGAGCTATATGCCGTAAGGATTGAACTGCAGGTAATGTGAATGACATTTTGTGTTCAATTATATGCTGGGTGAACGGTGTGTTGAGTTGATGTTGATTTGGATATTATATGTTGATATGTGTGCTGAGTTAATTTTGATCATGTTAACAAACTCTATTAATATTTCTCATTTGATTTTTGCATAACCATATGCGGTTATATATCACAAAAGTAAGTTAGCAATTACAATATCAAATACTACGCATAAATACTAGGTAAGATGCTTACTGGAAAAAAAACCACTGGCATGCCTTGGATCAACAAATAATTAATCGTTCTGGTTTGCAACTTAACCAACAATGGTCCACGCGCGAAGCGCGTGCCCATATCGCGCGCGAAGCGCGTGCCGTTACGCTTATAATATATAAATATATATATATATATATATGATACATGTATACACATATATGTGTATGTATATACACGTGTATTTTGTCCAGGGGCAATATGGTCAAACATTGGTCAGCAAGGGACAAATATATCAAGTATAATGTGTTCATGTGAAGCTTGACAACATAGGCATGCTGCAAATATCCATGAACACACAAGTGCAACAAAACAAGACTGGCAACGCACAAAATAGAAAAAAAACACACACACACAAACACAAACACAAACACAAACACACACACACACACATATATATATATACACACACATACACCTGTGTATATATACATGTCTATGTATATGAGTGCATGCAACAAGGCCAAGATCAAGGTGGCACACATAACATTTGTCAAATGCAAACTGAAGTACATAACAACATTTCAAAAGTGAAACAATGAGAGCATCAAACAATCACATATTCAAGTTTATACACATGGCAAATCTAATCGGGGTCTACTCAAGTGTTTTTGTGCAGCAACCAAACAACTGCACAAAACTGGGAACATGTCAAATAAACAAATCACAAGGTTCATATGTGTGGAGCATGGTAGTATGCATGCAAGGGAGTGGCTCAACCCTAAGCAAAGAAAATGACAAGTCAATAAGCATAGGCAATGGAACAAATGGACATATACAAGGCAAGTGTACGCATATACATAAGCAGTTTTCAGATGTGTACACATATGTAATCAGTGTACAGGCAGGAGGTACAGTGTGCAATAATATGTGCATTTACATACATGACATGCTAAAACACACACATGTATGTATATATATATATATACACACACACACATTCTTGTATATATATACACATGGTCCAAACATGGTGATAAGAACAGGGGCATCTTAAATGTAGTCAAGGCAAGAGTAAAACATGACACGGTAATGCACAAAACTGTGTGCATAGCAATATATAGGCACAAGCTCAAATGCATGATGATATAGAGCAAAAAAGCAGCAGTTTACAAATGCAAACACAAGTTCATACAACAACTCAAGTACAAGACACATGGGAAAAATGAATCAAGTCAAACATCTCAAGACTCACAAGACATAACTACTTTATGTGGAGCAGCACAAAACATCATGTCGAAGCACAAGAGAGATGGTCAGAGAAAACAAGAGAACACAGACCAAACAAGGCTCAAGCAATATTATATGGACAAGCATATGAAACCAGAGGAAATCAGGTCAAAACATGTTTATACAAAAATGCACAAACCAAAGCAAACATGGGTGCACCAAGTCACAAGGGAGCAGCAGATGGACATGCGAATGCACACATACATGTGCAAATACAACAAGGGTGTACCACAGTGTACTTAAAAGCCAGATTGATGTAGAGGACTCACAACATTTCAACAAGCATTTTAATTAAGCAACAATGCATCACACTTATATCTTCAAGACCACAACAGAAGTATGACCAAGCAAACAACATGTGTGCAAAATGTACAACGGAAACTAGAAGAAACAACGAAAAGATTACAACAAATTTTTTGAAAGTTTTTTATGGTTTGAATTCAAAATCAGCATGCAAGACTAAGGAGAAAAATTCATTTTTAATTCAAGAAATTTCAATTCTGGAAAGATTTTTTTCAAGTACACTGTGTGCTTAAACCATGACCAGATACATCAAAGAGGAATTTGCAGCAACATAATTAAGGAATGAATTTTAGTAAGAAAATTTTAAAGTTCCCAGAAACGCACAAAACATTTTTTGGCAAGAAATTCATTCGATTGTTTCCATGAATGAACATGGGATCCACGTCCTTAAAATCATTCCACGAATGGATTTGTTCACGTCTTTAAATCTTTCAAGAAAATCATTTAAACTTTTCTAGAAATCATTCAAACTTGCAGTAACAAATCAAACAACAATCACGCACAATCATACCAAGTCAAATTGCGTGAAATTAGATATTTAAGGGTTTGTTTAACCCTATATAAGTTCATGCAAATCATCACAGGCATTCATCGAAAGCCAAAACAACAATTCGAGAGAAAACAGAAAAATCAAATCAGAATTACTTATAAATGTTTTTTCGATCGCAATGCTCAAATTTGTTGACAATTAATCACCCAAGAGCTACAAAATTTCAGAAGCGTCTTCGAAGTCATGATTTAGAGGGAATCAGGAAAAACACTAATTTTGGGTCGGTCAACATTGAAATAAAGGAAGCTAATGTTTTAAATCATAAAAGGGGTCGACCATTCTTTTTTTCAAACATGGGGGTTTTATTTTATTTTATTGTGTTGTACTTTTTTATATTTATTTTGTAGTCATCCGTAGTTTTTCTAGTTTTTTATGTAAAACTAGGGTTTACTAGCTATAGGATTTACAGCTAGGGTTTACAAGATACGGGTTTATAATTCGGGGAAAATTTGATCTTGGGTATAAAGATCAGTCCTGGGTATTGATCCTAGGATTAGAGCAGTAGCAGGGTTAGAAAGTTACTGGGTTTTGTAAGCCTGATATGTTTTAATACCTAGTAGAAATCTTAGGGATGCAGCAGTAGGCAGGGTTTGCCGAAGCTGGGTAAAATCTGTGTTATTTATTTCTTGCATCTAATTTCTCTACTGCAATCTGTACTGTGATATTTTTATTATCTTGCAAAAACTCTAATTGTAACGACAAGCATTTTTTACGTATTGAAGGATCATAAATTATTTTTATTTATTCCGTGAGGGTCGAATCACTCTCATATTTTGATATATTGTTTATGGGGATGTGTGACATGTCCGTAATTTTTACCAATTTTATTTGCGAGCATTTTGCTCCTGTCAGTTTTGTACAGGGAATAACCTTTGATTGGAACCTATTCAGGTGCTGAGGATGATTTCACTGGATAGGAAATGATGTTTCCAATTCCGTAAAATGGTCACATTAAATTTTTGGTTTAGCGGTTTGGAAGGAATCACTGTTATAGTGCTACACATTTTCTGGACAGACTAATTTGTCATTAGTGAGTTGATTAGTGAGGCCCAATAAGGGTAGAGGCAAGGAGAATTGTTTAGTTTCTTTATTTCTCTATTTGATATGGGTTTGTAATTCTCCTACTCCATCCAAATACCTCTCCACTTCATTTAATTCATAGATCTACATTAGAAGATTGAAGATCAACATCGAATAAGGTTAGATCGCATCAAAGTGATTGATTTGGAGGCCGTTCTTCGTTGTTCTTCGCTGTCAAAATTTGTAGATCATTGTTTTCAAAGTATTTTGTGGATTTAGTGAGTGATAAGCATCTCTCATACGGATTCAATCAAGTATATGGGTTGTTTGATCTTAATTTTCATCATTTCAGGATGTTTTCACCTAGATCTAATCGAGGTGAGTATATGTTCAATTTGAATCACTATAGGATCTGATCTAGTAAAATTATAATTGTAAATTCATGTGTTTATGCAAGTTTAGATCCATTTATTGATTTGTTCATCGTTTTATCATGATTTGGTGAAATTCATATGATTGTATGATGATTCTTGATGTGCTAATGTTTGTTGATGGTTGATTTGGTGTGATATTATTTGTTTGGATGAAATTGGTTGATTTGGATGAGTTGCGCGCATAGAAGTTCGTAGTTGGATGATCTACAGTTGTGTGGATCGGCAGTTGGATGGATCTACATGATGGATCTCCGGTGATGGATCGGCAGTGATGGATCTACAGGGATTGATCGACAGTGATGGATCAATAGTGATGGATCGTCAGTGATGGATCTGCAGTAATGGATCTACAGTGACAGATCGACAGTGATGGATCGGCAGTGATGGATCCATGGTGGTGGATCTGCAGTGTTGGATCGACAGTGATGGATCAGTAGTGACGGATCTACAGTGATAGGTCTACAGTGATGGATTGGCAGTGATGGATCTGCAGTGATAGATCGACATTGATTGATCGACAGTGATGGATCTGCAGTGATGGACCTGCATTGATAGATCGACAGTGATGGATCCACAGTGATTGATCAGTATTGATGGATCGACAGTGATGGATCTGCGGTGATGAATCGGCAGTAATGGATTGTGTAACAACCCGGAAAATCAGAGGCAATTTAAAATTTTTATTTTGGCTATTTCGGTGAATTTGGAATAGTTAAAGTAATTTATTTTATATAATAACGATTAAACATTTATTTTAATCGAGGTTAGAATGAATATATTTATTTTAATTCCAAAATGAATTGGAATTAGCATGGTAGTTTGAAAAGTCAAAGTTGAACTTTGATTGAATATACCAGATTCAAAATTTAATGGATTTTGGTGTAACCAAAAATATCTAAATCTGTTTGTAAATATCTTTCCAACGAATCGGAAAAATCGAAATTTCATAGCGGGAATCAAAAGTTATGGTCAGTTGAATATTCAGGATAGTCGCTATAGTATAATCGATAGTCGTATAAAAGGCCATTTTTCAAACGACCTCTGTTTTCGACGAAACCAATTTTGTTGGAACCAGAATGTCAAATTATTGTTAAGTTTAATTTTCCGGAATTTTTCGAATTAATATTTGAGCGTGGCGAAAGAAAATGTGTTTTGTTTAATTCAATCAAATTTAATTGACTGAAAAATAGCCATTTTTCAAACAGTCTCAGAATTCGACGAAATTAATTTTGCTAGGACCGTATCGTCATAACGAAGCCAGATATATTTTTTATGGATTTTTCTGAGTTCGTATGTGGCCCCGGTAAATTTAAATGTAGGTTTGAATTATTTAAATAAAATATTTAAATATTAAATTAAATAACTCAGGCAACAGACAGCCGTTTGGGCTGACGGGACATAATCCGTTGGATCCGGAATAGGGGCTATTGTCTAGGGCCAACTCTGGTTGGACTGAAATTGGGGTGGTTTTGAACTTATGGATTTATTTGCAAATTTACCATTTAAATATTATAAATATTAGAAAATAAAACCCTAATGCTACTGTTCATTCTCGTTCCCGGTTGTTTGGCCGCCACTCCTTCAATTCTTCTTCCACAAATTCCTCGCTCTCCACAAAGAATTAACCCATCCTCCTTTGGAGTTTTCTTCAGAGATTTTCCTCCTCTTCATTTCTATACAGGAATCGAACCCTCTCGTGCTCCCTTCCTCGAGATCCACGCCCCCGAACGCACGTCGTTCGAAGCTCCGCCAGGTCCATCAGGCTGCGTTGCACCCTCCCCAACTCCTGGCGCACGACGCCACTCCAAGCCGAACCACCTCCAACAAACCGCTCCTCCAATCGATCATCCAATCTCCTAAAAATTGGAATCAAAGTTTTGAACATTATCTGTAACCCATGGTATAATAAAGGGATTGTGACACTTATTTTTCGTCGCAAAATGATATTTAATTTATAAAATTGATAACTTATTCATACGAGACCCGAATTTGAAAATTTCAGATCCGGTTGGACCTTAACGTTGAATAGAACTTGTTGAAACAGATTGGAACAATTTCTGAATTCGTTTGGATTTTTTAAATCTGCTTAAAGCAAGGTGAGAATTCTTGTTTACATAATTAATTTTTAAATTAATTATCTTCTCGCTGATTAATTCCATGTATGTATGTATGTATGATCTAGTTCTGCGATGAAAATCTATTATTTACTTCAGATCTGTTATTCTAGATCTGATTCTACGATGAAATTATATTCTTTGTTTCGAATCTATTATATTAGAATTGCCGATGCGATAAAAATCTCAACTTTATTGAGATTTCCATTTAAAAAAAATTTACAAAACGTTTAATTAATTATTGTTAATCGAAATTAATGAATTTATGATTATCATCATATTTGCGATGTCTTATGCTTGGATTTTATTGTCGTATGAATTGTGATGTTTTGGAATATCCATGATGGTTTAGGTCTATGTTAATACATTGAAAATGAACATTATTTTTAGCGTTATGTTAATACGTTGAAAATGAACATTATTTTTAGCGTTATGTTAATACATTGAAAATGAACATTATTTTTAGCGTTATGTTAATACATTGAAAATGAACATTACTTTTAGCGTTATGTTAATACATTGAAAATGAACATTATTTCTAGTGTTATGTTAATACATTGAAAATGAACATTATTTTTAGCGTTATGTTAATACATTAGAAATGCAACATTATTTTTAGTGTCATGTCTATATACATGAAAATAAACACATTTTTAGCATCTTTGTTAATACATGAAAATAAGAATATTTTTAACGTATTTATGAAATATTATAAAAGAAACATATTTTATTTGCATTTTTATATGCAAATATAAACATAGAAAAAGAAGCACATTTTATTTGCATTTTTATATGCAAATATAAACATAAAAAAAGAAGCATATTTTATTGCATTTTTATATGCAAATATAAACATAGAAAAAGAACATATTTTATTTGTATTTTTATATGCAAATATACACATAGAAAAAGAAGTACATTTTTATGGGTATTTGTTATGTTGAATAGGAAGCAGTACATTTTGTGTTTGCAAATATGATTAGTAAAAGAAAATTAATTACATTTTTCATTTGTATTTCTTGATGCAAATGAAATATAGGAAAAAGATTACATTTTTCATTTGTATTTTTAGATGCAAATGGAATATAGGAAAAAAAAGATTACATTTTTCATTTGTATTTTTAGATGCAAATGGAATATAGGAAAAAAAAGATTACATTTTTCATTTGTATTTTTTTTTGCAAATGAAATATAGAAAAAAAAGACTACATTTTTATTTGTATTTCTAGTTGCAAGTAAAACATAGGAAAAAAATATATTTTTATTTACATATTAGAGGTAAATTGAAACTTAGATTTAAATTGGCATCTTTACATACATTTTAGATGTAGGTAAAAAGACAACTTTGAAGTTATATCTTTATTTACACTTTAGATGTAAATAAATGAATAGATTAAAAAGTTATATTTTTATTTACATTTTAGATGTAAATAAAAAGAGGAGATTTAAAGCGACATTTTATATTCAATAAAAGTTATGGAATTAAAAGAACTATTTTTATTGTTGATTTAGAGACAATAAAAAGAATAGATTTTAATGACATGTTTGTTGAAACAAAAATAATAGAATAAAAGGTTATATTTTTATTTTCTTTCTAGGGAAAATAAAAAGAGTAAATAAAAAGTTCATTTTTATCATTATTTTAGATGCGATAAAAAGAGTAAAAATAAAAGTGATATTTTCATCGTCATTTTAGATACGATAGAAAGAATGAATTTTAAATAGTTGAAATCGCCGAACGATTTATATATATTTATATATATAAATTATAAATTAAAGCGAATTGCACGCGGCAGTTCGCGTTTCGGCAATCGTAACTTCAAACGATTATATCGAACGATCCGACCGTCGGATTTTCCCAAAACTGGAACCGTTAGGACCGCATTGGGAAGATCGTTCCAATGATGTAAATTTTGTCAAAATCCAACGGTTAGATTTCAAGATATGTGTAAATCAAATTTTGGTAAAAACAGCGCCAGGGCCGCCCATCGACACGAAGCGTCATTTAATTATATTGGGCTATTTTAAATAAATAAA
Organism: Allium sativum; assembly: GCA_030737875.1. NCBI lineage: Eukaryota > Viridiplantae > Streptophyta > Magnoliopsida > Asparagales > Amaryllidaceae > Allium > Allium sativum. Next base: position 661,500,307 of record CM060924.1, read on the forward strand.
AATAGCGATAAATCATTATAAATAAATATTGACGATATACAATGATTTAAATGATAATTATTTGAAAGATTATTTGAAAAGACCGAGTTCAACTCATTTCAAATAATTATACGGCGATTTAAATCGAACAAATAGAAGACGGTGATTGAAGACCGGCGATCTTCAACATCGAATGGATGACTACTGATGCCCTAGACTGATTTGCTCCCAGGAAAGGGTTACAGTGGTAGTTTTCCAGACGTTCTTGTTGATTGTCCGGATATGCGAGCACCGACGAGAAATCAGGTGACTTCGGTTTCATTCAGACCCAGAACGGACTTGTAAATGGATGCGTGTCTGACGTTGGAGTTCATTCTGTGTAATTAAATCGATTTCTATCTAATGTATATCCGTTTGGTGGTGGAGAATTTATTCTCTTGCTTAACACCTTCAGAGGGTATATGTTGGTAGTTGTTGATCGCATGGCGTGAACTGTCAATGTGGCACGTCAAGATGCAAATGATCAAGGCTTTTGTTGAAAAGCAGGCCTTGTGGTTGATGATCAAAGCATAGCCTGTTTAGGCACAGCTTTGTGTATAGCATAACTTCGCGAGCCTCACACCCCGGTATGAGTCAAAAATGGGAATAGGACTGTTAGGAATGCACACGTTTCTATCTAGCTAAGAAGTGATGTCAGTGACCTACCAGCCCTGACATTTTTACTTATGTGGATGTTGGATTATGAGGTACCTCGGTTTTATAGGTTGTTAGTGGCCATATAGAGGTTCAAAAGAACCGAGAAGCGTGTGTTCAGGAATTGCCAATCCACTAACGTTATGTGTGGACCGGCCCTGAAGATCCAAGGGTTCGCCAGAGTCCGAATCCTGGGGAATTTGCTAGAGTGTCTCGAATCGGAGAGGACGATCCTCCGGTTTGCATTACATTGTGTGATGGGACTTGAGTCTTATAATGATTTCATTTTTCCTAAAAGTCATTGTGTTATTTTGTATCAAATTTATTTAATTATGCACTGGCAATCAAATGGAGTAAACCCGTTCCGCATTAGCGGCGTGGTCCTGTGACTTGCCACTTTATTAAATAGTGTAGAAAGATTTCTCATACCAATCCCATGACTGACTCGAAGTTTGTTTCACTTTGCAAACTCGGGTGCCGTCTCTTTACACGGGCAGCCAAGTGACATGTTTTAGGGAGACACATTCTGGATTGGAGCTGCTGAAGAAGAAGACGAAGGCCTCTCTTTTATCTTTATTTCTGCTTTAAGGACTGTATTTCATCTTTTGATTTTGATGCACGTTTTGGAGTTGAGACTTATTTCCTTTTATGCAGACTTCCTATTTTGCTAAGTGTATCCTGTAACTGCGTACTCTGATATTCAGTTGCTATGATGTTTATGACATTTATCTTTCTGCTGCAATGTTTACGTGTTGTGATATTATTTTGAGATCTGTTATTGTTGTAAATATGTTATATTCCAAATGATTATCCTTACTTTCGTTCTACGGAAGTTTGGGGTCATCACAGTTGGTATCAGAGCGAGGTTAACCTTAGCCTTGGAATATGACATGTTTAGAACAGTTCGCCAAGATATAATCAGCAGTATTCTAAGGCGTGTAGCTCATTAGAGATAGGATTTGTAATATCCTAGAAAGAGTACAGCCGAATAGCACATATTAATCAGTCATTACATCATTACATCATCCTCTTTCCATTTGTTCCTACCTTATCTTTCCTTTAAAAGTTATCATTTTGTTAGTCTGACTCTTTTCTTGATGGTACAGACTGATTTAAAATGGACACTAGATCAAGAACATCCCGAGGTGGAGCTCGAGGTGGAGCCCGAGGTGGAGACAGAGGGCCAGCCAGGGATGAGACACCCATTACTCAGGAATAGCCTACTTCTGAGGTCGTAGCACCAGCACCTCCACCCCTACAGCCATTTGATTTAGAGAGGATGTGTAAGAAGTTCAGAAACTTGGGTGGAGTATCCTTTACCGGGCGGGAGACTGCGAGTGAGGCACAGACATGGTTGAATGACAACGAGCATATCTTCGAAGGCTTAGAGTTAGAAGATCAGCGCAAGCGATTTATGGCAACCTGGCTATTGAAGGACCAAGCCCAACATTGGTGGAATATGGTCAAGATTCGTAATGATGTGGCCAACATGTCTTGGGCCAGATTTAAAGAGCTCTTCAACGAAAAGTATATCCCTACACAGTAAAAGGAGAGGCTCCATAACCAATTCGCCAATTTACAACATGGGAGTATGACTATTTCAGAATACGTGAGGAAGTTCGAGGAACTTTCCCGCTACGCCCTAGAGTTGATTCAGGATCCCGTCCAGAAAAACAAAAGATTCATAAAGGGCCTTTCTAAGAAATACCTGGACAGAGTCATGGCTCATATCAAACTCCCATTCAACGAAATAATCGAGATGGCCTATTGCTACGAGGAGAATGACCAGGCTGCACAGCAAGAGCGGGCGAAAAATCAGAACAACAACAAGAAGGAGCAAACCGACAAGAAGCCTGAGGCAGGTAACTCTTCGACAGCTAAGCCGCAAGGAAAGAAGAGGGACAAGACCAAGGTGACATGCTATAACCGTGGTAAGGTGGGACACTATGAATCCGAGTGCAGAGCTCCAAAGAGGCCTAAGAGGAATGAATCTGGACCTAGCCAGAATCATAGCCAGAGTTCTCAGAATCGTGGCCAGAGTTCTCAAGATAAGAGGGAATGCTTTAATTGTCACAGGATTGGGCATATTAGCAAGAATTGTCCGCTGTTGAAGAAATCTGAAGTGGCACATGACTACGAAGGAGCGACTGCATTAGCTTCGTCCGAAGGAGCAGGTAAACCCGATGTTTTAGGTGGTACTCTTAATATTAAGAACATTCCTATTACAGTTTTGTTTGACACGGGTGCATCACGAAGTTTTTTTTCTAGTGACACAATTAAAAAGTTAAAACTGAAACCAAGAAAACTTAAAGAATTGATTAGAGCTCAAAGCCCGGTAGGAGGTTCCCTTATTCTTGATCAATACTGTAGAGTGCCTATCTTCTATTCTTGTTATCAGTTTCCTTTTGATTTGATCATCATGAATTTCTCCGGTTATGATATCATACTGGGAATGGATTGGCTAACAAAGTATGAGGCTGAGTTAGTATGTGCAGAAAGAATTATCAAAGTTAAAACTAAGCTAGGGAATATTATTATACCATGTCACGGCTCAGCCACTGATAGAAAAGAATTCTGGTCTTCTCTAGAAGTCACCCCTACTTCTATTGAGGATACTCCCGTCGTAAAAGATTATGCTGATGTGTTTAACGAGGTTGATAGCTTACCTCCACATAGAGAAATCAACTTCAGAATTGACCTAGTTCCAAATGCAAGACCCGTTGTGCATCCTATTCGAAGGATGTCGCCAAAAGAAAAGGAGGAGCTGAGCAATCAAACTATGCAGCTTTTGTGGTAGGGTCTGATAAGGCCTAGCTTCTCAAAATGGGGTGCAGCAGTGGTTTTTGTCCCGAAGTCAGACGGTACCCTCCGACTGTGTGTGGACTACCGCGACCTCAATAAACAAACATTGAAAAACAAATATCCACTGCCTCGTATTGATGATTTGCTGGACCGCTTACATGGAGCATGAGTATTCTCTAGGATGGATCTGGCCACAGGTTTCCATCAACTACGTATCGCAGAAGAGTGTGTTCCTTTGACTGCTTTCAGAGGTCAAGACACTTTTTATGAATGACTAGTAATGCCCTTCGGGCTGTGTAATGCTCCAGCATACTTTGTTGATTTGATGAATAGAGTATTTCGAGATGTTTTGAACAAATTCGTGCTGGTATTTATCAATGACATCCTCATTTTTTCTAAAACCACTGCTGAGCACGAACAACATCTGAAAGAAGTCTTGGAGATTCTGCGAAGAAATGTGTTGAAAGATAAATTCTCCAAATGCATATTTTGGCAAGAAGAGGTGAAATTCCTTGGCTATGTTGTGTCAAAGGAAGGCATTTCAGTCGATCCAGGAAATATCTCAGCCATCCAAGATTGGAAGCAGCCTAGAACTCCCACCGAAGTTAGAAGTTTCTTAGGACTGGCTGGATATTATCAGAAATTCGTCAAGGATTTTTTGAGGTTATCTTGTCCATTGACAAAGCTAACCAAGAAGCACGCAAAGTTTGTCTGGACACCTGAATGTGAGGAAGCCTTCCAAGAGCTAAAAAGGAAGCTGATCACAGCTCCTGTGTTGACCATTATCAATGGCAATCAGGATTTGAAAGTCTGGGCAGATGCTTCTAAATAAGGTTACCCTTTTTATGTAAACAAACATGTTAGAAAAGACATTTTTAAATCCCATTTTAACATGTTATCCTTTTATTTGTTTAAGGTATTGGTGCGGTGCTAATGCAAAGGGACAGAGTAGTTGCATATGCTAGCCGACAATTGAAACCGCATGAGAAAATTATGCCACTCATGATCTTGAGCTAATGGCCATTGTGTTTGCTCTAAAGATATGGAGGCACTATCTCTTGGGTGAGACGTTCGAACTATATACAGATCACAAATCCTTGAAGCATCTTTTTAACCAAAGAGATTTGAATATGAGGCAGCAACGGTGGGTTGAATTTCTTGCGGTCTATGACCTGGATATCCTATATACTCCAGGGAAAGCTAATGTTATCGCAGATGCGCTCAACAGGAAAAATACGGCTAGCACTAATCTTATCCTCGCCAATCTCATTATTACGCCCTCCTTGATTGATAAAATTTCTGCTCTTCAGAAGAGTGATAAGTTTATTCAGATGCTCTGTGAGTGAGATCGAAAGGGAGATGCCCCAAGCTTCCAAATAGACATCAAGGGAACCCTTAGACTACAAGGGCGAATTTGTGTGCCAGATAGTCCCGAGCTAAAAAGAGAGGTTATGGACGAATGTCATAAATCTAAGCTTAGCATCCATCCAGGAGTAAGAAAGATGTATCGTGATCTTAAGCGCACCTTTTGGTGGAAGGTGATGAAAAGAGAAATTTCTATATATGTTGCCAGATGTCCCACTTGTCAGCAAGTGAAAAGCGATCAGCAGAAGCTAGCAGGTTTGTTGCAACCGCTAGGAGTTCCAGGTTGGAAGTGGGCGAAATTTCTATGGACTTTATTGATGGCTTTCCCCGAACCAGAAAAGGGAATGATAGCATATGGGTGATTGTAGACCGCTTAACAAAGACTGCCCACTTCATCCCTGTCAAATCAAATCGGACAGCTCAAAGTCTGGCGCAGCTTTATGTCAAAGAGATTGTCAGGCTGCATGGAGTTCCCAGTAACATTGTCAGTGAACTGATTTTTGCTAGCAAATTCTGGGAAGCTTTCCAAGAAGAGCTTGGGACCAAGTTGAATCTGACCACCGCTTACCACCCTCAGACAGATGGCGAAACTGAGAGGGTGAACCGCATATTGGAAGACGGTGAACCGCATATTGGAAGACTTGTTGCGAACGTGCGTTCTTGACTTTGGCGGTTCATGGGAGGTTCACTTACACTTGGTTGAGTTCTCTTATAATAACAGCTACCAAGTCAGCTTGCAGATGTCGTCATTTTAAGCTTTATATGGCAGGCCATGCAGATCTCTAGCATGTTGGGTGGAACCAGGAAATCGATTGGTCTTGGGTCCCGACATGATTCGCGAAGCAGCATAGAAAGTTGATTTTATTAAGAAGCGCCTACTGACTGCTCAGAGCCGACAGAAAAGCTATGCAGACTCACGGAGAAGAGATTTAGAATTCTCTGTTGGCGATCATGTATACTTGAAGGTCTCCCCATTGAGAGGTGTCATTCGTTTTGGAAAGACTGGGAAGTTGGCGCCAAGATTTATTGGTCCATTCCCTATTCTTGAAAGGGTTGGAACTCTAGCTTATAGAGTGCAGTTACCAGACTGGTTGCCAGGGGTTCACGATGTATTTCATGTGTCCCAACTCCGAAAGCATGTTCATGATCTAGATTTAGTTGTGGAGGAAGCAGCACAACAAGATTTGGAGATTATGCCAAGCTTAGCAGTAAGGAGGGAGCCAGTGAAAATTGTTGGCAAGGAGACCTAAATTCTGAGGAACAAGAGGATCCATCTGGTTAAAGTGCAGTGGAGCGGGGATTCTAGAGACTGTACATGGGAGACTGAGGATAGCATCAAACAGGCTTATCCCAAGTGCATAGTGGACATCTCTGAGTGACTCTTATGTTAAGGTATATTTACATATTTACATTTTCCGTTTTGTTTCCTACTTTACTTTGTTTCCTTTTCGGGGACGAAAAGATTTTAAGTGGGGGAGATTATAACAACCCGAAAAATCAGAGCCAATTTAAATTTTTTATTTTGGCTATTTCGGTGAATTTGGAATTGTTAAAATAATTTATTTTATATAATAACGATTAAAAATTTATTTTAATCGAGGTTAGAACGAATATATTTATTTTAATTCAAAAAAGAATTGGAATTAGCATGGAAGTTTGAAAAGTCAAAGTTGAACTTTGACTGAATATACCGGATTCAGAATTTAACGGATTTTGGTGAAACCAAATACATCTAAATCTGTTTGTAAATATCTTTCCAATGAATCTGAAAAATCGAAATTTCATAGCGGAAATCAAAAGCTATGGACAGTTGAATATTCAGGATAGTCGCTATAGTATAATCGATAGCCGTATAAAAGGCCATTTTTCAAACGAACTCTGTTTTCGACGAAACCACTTTTGTTGGAACCGGAAGGTCAAATTTTTGTTAAGTTTAATTTTCCGGAATTTTTTGAATTAATATTTGAGCGTGGCGAAAGAAAATGTGTTTTGTTCAATTCAGTCAAATTTAATTGACTGAAAATCGCCATTTTTCAAACAGTCTTAGAATTCAACGAAATTAATTTTGCTAGGACCGTATCGTCATAAGGAAGCCAGATATATTTTTTCTGGATTTTTCTGAGTTCGTATGTGGTCCCGGTGAATTTAAATGTAGGTTTGAATTATTTAAATAAAAGATTTAAATATTAAATTAAATAACCCAGGCCACAGACAGCCGTTTGGGCTGACGAGACCTAGCCCGTTGGATCCGGAATAGGGGCTATTGTCTAGGGCCAACTCTGGTTGGATTGAAATTGGGGTGGTTTTGAACTTATGGATTTATTTGCAAATTTACCATTTAAATATTATAAATATTAGAAAATAAAACCCTAATGCTACTGTTCATTCTCGTTCCCGATTGTTTGGCCGCCACTCCTTCAATTCTTCTTCCACAAATTCCTCCCTCTCCACAAAGAATTAACCCATCCTCCTTTGGAGTTTTCTTCAAAGATTTTCCTCCTCTTCATTTCTATACCGGAATCGAACCCTCTCGTGGTCCCTTCCTCGGGATCCGCACCCCCAAACGCACGCCGTTCGAAGCTCCGCCGGGCCCATCAGGCTGCGCCGCACCCTCCTCAACTCCTGGCGCACGTGCGCCACTCCAAGCCGAACTACCTCCAACAAACTGCTCCTCCAATCGATCATCCAATCTCCTGAAAATTGGAATCAAAGTTTTGAACATTTTCTGAAACCCACGGTATGAAATTAACAATGGGATCATGACACTTATTTTCCATCACAAAATGATATTTAATTTATAAAATTGATAACTTATTCATAGGAGACCCGAATTTGAAAATTTCAGATCTGGTTAGACCCTAACGTCGAATAGAACTTGTTGAAACTGATTGGAACTGATTGGAACAATTTCTGAATTCATTTGGATTTTTTTAAATCTGCATAAAGCAAGGTGAGAATTCCTGTTTACAGAATTAATTTTTAAATTAATTATGTTCTCGCTGATTAATTCTGTGTATGTATGTATGATCTAGTTCTGCGATGAAAATTTATTATTTACTTCAGATTTGTTATTCTAGATTTGATTCTGCGATGAAATTCTATTCTTTGTTTCGAATCTATTATGTTAGAATTGCCGATGCGATAAAAATCTCAACTTTATTGAGATTTCCATTTAAAAAACTTTACTAATCGTTTAACTAATTATTGTTAATCGAAATTAATGAATTTATGATTATCATCATATTTGCGATGTCTTGTGCTTGGATTTTATTGTCGTATGAATTGCGATGTTTTGGAATATCCATGATGGTTTAGGTCTATGTTAATACATTGAAAATGAACATTATTTTTAGCGTTATGTTAATACATTGAAAATGAACATTATTTTTAGCGTTATGTTAATACATTGAAAATGATCATTATTTTTAGCGTTATGTTAATTCATTGAAAATGAACATTATTTTTAGCATTATGTTAATACATTGAAAATGAACATTATTTTTAGCGTTATGTTAATACATTGAAAATGAACATTATTTCTAGCGTTATGTTAATACATTAGAAATGAAACATTATTTTTAGTGTCATATCTATATACATGAAAATAAACACATTTTTAGCGTCTTTGTTAATACTTGAAAATAAGAATATTTTTAACGTCTTTATGAAATATTATAAAAGAAACATATTTTATTTGCATTTTTATATGCAAATATAAACATAGAAAAAGTAGCATATTTTATTTGCATTTTTATATGCAAATATAAACATAGAAAAAGAAGCATATTTTATTCCTTTTTTATATGCAAATATAAACATAGAAAAAGAACATATTTTATTTGCATTTTTATATGCAAATATACACATAGAAAAAGAAGTACATTTCTATTTGCATTTTTTATATGCAAATAAACCGTAGTAAAGAATTACATTTTTATGGGTATTTGTTATGTTGAATAGAAAGCAGTACATTTTGTGTTTGCAAACATGATTAGAAAGAAAAATTAATTACATTTTTCATTTGTATTTCTTGATGCAAATGAAATGTAGGAAAATATTACAATTTTCATTTGTATTTTTAGATGCAAATGGAATATAGGAAAAAAAATTACATTTTTCATTTGTATTTTTTTTTTTTTTTGCAAATGAAATATAGAAAAAAAAAGGATTGCATTTTTATTTATATTTCTAGTTGCAAGTAAAACATAGGAAAAAAACAATATTTTTATTTATATATTAGAGGTAAATAGGAACTTAGATTTGAATTGGCATCTTTACAAACATTTTAGATGTAGGTAAAAAGAACACCTTTGAAATTATATCTTTATTTACACTTTAGATGTAAATAAATGAATAGATTAAAAATTTATATTTTTATTTACATTTTAGATGTAAATAAAAAGAGGAGATTTAACGCGACATTTTATTGACATTTTATATTCAATAAAAGTTATGGAATTAAAAGAACTATTTTTATTGTCGATTTAGAGACAATAAAAAGAATATATTTTAATGACATGTTTGTTGAAACAAAAAGTATAGAATAAATGGTTATATTTTTATTTTCTTTCTAGGGAAAGTAAAAAGTTCATTTTTATCGTCATTTTAGATGCGATAAAAAGAGTAAAAATAAAAGTGATATTTTCATCGTCATTTTAGACACGATAGAAAGAATGAATTTTAAACAGCCAAAATCGCCGAACGATTTATATTTATATATATATAAATATAAATTATAAATTAAAACGAATCACACGCGGTAGTTCGCGTTTCGGCAATCGTAACTTCAAACGATTATACCGAAAGATCTGACCGTCGGATTTTCCCAAAACTGGAACCGTTAGGACCGCTTTGGGAAGATCTTTCCAACGATGTAAATTTCGTCAAAATCCAACGGCTAGATTTCAAGATATATGTAAATCAAATTTTGGTAAAAACAGCGCCAGGGCCGCCCATCGACCTGAAGCGTCGTCTAATTATATTGAGCTATTTTAAATAAATAAAAATAGCGATAAATCGTTATAAATAAATATTGACGATATAAAATGATTTAAATGATAATTATTCGAAAGATTATTTGAAAATACTGAGTTTAACTTATTTCAAATAATTATACGACGATTTAAATCGAACAAATAGAAGACGGTGATTGAAGACCAGCGATCTTCAACATCGAATGGATGGCTACTGATGCCCTGGAATAATTTGCTCCCAGGATAGGGTTACAGTGGTAGTTATCCGGACGTTCTTGTTGATTGTGCGGATATGCAAGCACCGATGAGAAATCAGGTGACTCCAGTTTCGCTCAGACCCAGAACGGACTTGCAAACGGATGCGTGTCTGACGTTGGAGTTCATTCCGTGTAATTAAATCGATTTCTGTCTAATGTATATCTGTTTGGTGGCGGAGAATTTATTCTCTTGCTTAACACCTTCAGAGGGTATATGTTGGTAGTTGTTGATCGCATGGTGTGAACTGTCAATGTGGCACGTCAAGATGCAAATGATCAAGGATTTTGTTGAAAAGCAGGCCTTGTGGTTGATGATCAAAGCGTAGCCTTTTTAGGCACAGTTTTGTGTATAGCGTGACTTCGCGAGCCTCACACCCCAGTATGAGTCAAAAACGGGATTAGGACTGCAGGGAGTGCACACGTTTCTTTCTAGCTAAGAAGTGATGTCAGTGACCTACCAACCCTGACATTTTTACTTATGTGGATATTGGATTATGAGGTACGTCAGTTTTATAGGTTGTTAGTGGCCATAAAGAGGTTCAAAAAAACCGGGAAGCGTGTGCTCAGGAATTGCCAATCCACTAACGTTATGTGTGGACCGACCCTGAAGATCCAAGGGTTCGCCAGAGTCCGAATCCTAGGGCATTTGCTAGAGTGTATCGAATCAGAGAGGATGATCCCTAGCCTCGACTCATGATGGAAACCAAATCTCCAATACGACATTACGGTTGTGATTGTAAACCTATATATGGCGACATAGTAGGATGGGGTACTATGCCATCTAGGATTGATACATTTACTTTGAAGTATTTTAATATTGATTAGACACTAATAATAATGTTAAAATATTATTTTATATGTATCAAGTCATGTTTGATCATTATAAGGTAAAACTCTATCCTTCGGTTTGCGTTGCATTGTGTGATGGGACTTGAGTCTTATAATGATTTCATTTTTCCTAAAAGTCATTGCGTTATTTTGTATCAAATTTAATTAATTATGCACTGGCAATCAAATGGAGTAAACCCGTTCCGCGTTAGCGGTGTGGTCCTATGACTTGCCCCTTTATTAAATAGTGTAGAAAGATTTCTCATACCAGTCCCATGACTGACTCAAAGTTTGTTTCACTTTGCAAACTCGGGTGCCCTCTCTTTACACGGGCAGCCAAGTGACAGGTTTTAGGGAGACACATTCTGGATTAGAGCTGCTGAAGAAGAAGATGAAGACCTCTATTTTATCTTTATTTCTGCTTTAGGGACTTTATTTCTTCTTTGGATTTTGATGTACGTTTTGGAGTTGAGACTTATTTCCTTTTATTCTGACTTCCTATTTTGCTAAGTGTATCCTATAACTGCGAACTCTGATATTCAGTTGCTATGATGTTTATGACATTTATCTTTCCGTTGCAATGTTTATGAGTTGTGATATTATTCTGAGATCTGTTATTGTTGTAAATTTGTTATATTCCAAATGATTATTCTTGCTTTCGTTCTACGGAAGTTTGGGGTCATCACAGATTGGTAGTGATGGATCAACCGTGATGGATCTGCAGGTGGATGGATCTGCAGTGATGGATTAGTGACCAGTCTGGTGATGGATCAACGACCAGTCCAGCAATGGATCGGCGACCAATCCAGTGATGGATTGGCGAACAATCCAGTGATGGACCGGCGACTGATCCAGTGATAGATCGGTGAATGATCCATCAAATATATGACCAAGAAAAGTTTATTTTTGGCTCAATGATGGATGTAGATTCGACGTGAATTCAGGGTGGAATGCTCAAAGCGTTGTGAAGTTTCCGTCGATCGATGAAATGCAACGAATGCGAAGACGACTCAAGGGTGTTTGAGCTCATGGATAATGGTTGCTCAAGTTGATTTGAGCTTATGGATAGTCGCTTGTCATGACGACTAGAGTCATGAAGGATGAGGGATTATCATTAGTCAGAGGTTCTAGCAGACTCAAAGCAGGGGTATCATGGGGACACCCATTAGGATCTGATTCGATTAAGATCGTGTACCCTAGGCCGTCATGATGGGCCTAGTTGTCTTTGCGAGTAAGACAAACATATGAGTCATGATGGCTTATGGAGTTTAGCTAGAGCCAGGGTTACCATTATTCCTTGATAGATGGCATGTCGTGGCTAGTCATACGATTAACGATGGTTTCATAGCAAGGTTGGCGGTGATAGCCAGAGTCATGGATGTTGTTGTTTTGTTTGTTCATCATGCGTAGATTGTCCTATATCGAGGGAGATATCTCTTGGGTATTTGTCTGATGTTGGGTTAGGCCTTTGGGGATTGTGCTTGGGGATGTTGAACTCGATTAGGATGGTCTACGCTTTATTATTGGTTGCTATAAACGCTACTGTTTATTTCTTTGCTGATTGTTGTAAAGGCTATCACTATCGGATGTGGAGGAGATGGGTTGGGGTTCTTCTCCGTTGATATGTTGGTAGATTGGATGATTAATCTGCCTGCTTTTTATATACTTTATTGATGATGTTAGATAGATGTTTATTGCTTATTAAGACTATTGTCTGACTCAAGGTTTTATGTCTCACTCTTATTACCTTGGATTGTTCATCCATGTGTTGTATTAGCAGACTGAGTAGCAGGTAATAGGTAGTAGATCTTGATGAGGACCATAATGCTGAGCAACGACGAGCAGGAGGCTGGCGTATTATTTACTAGCTACTATCTGCTATTAGTTATTTCCTCTATTATGATTGCTGGTACACTGAGTGACCCTGTAGTGAGGCATTTTGTATAGACTCTTACGATGTATTCTAGTTTGATGTATGGATATTTCGTGATGATATGGAAGTTTAAGATTCTGCTCATTTCTGCTTCGCTATTATTGTCTGTTGTATATGTTCTATTATATTTTATCCTTGCGTTGTGAGTTATACAATAGGTTCCACTTGTGTTATTTTACCTTGATGATCGTCCATAGCTGCATGGCACATCTTTCAGCGCATTATTCCTCTTATTAAGTGCAGGAGTTATGGGCGGTTGTCACATTTGTATCAAAGCTATAGTTAATCGACTTTAGCTAAAGTTCGAAGATGTAACAACGTATAAGAGATGTATTTGTAGTTTTCTGATGGATGTATACTATATTAGTGTATAGTATAGTAGCACTTGAACTCCATTTGCAGTTATTCTCATATGTGGACTAATCATTCTATATTTTAGATTTAGAATGAGTCGTCGAAGACATACTGCTAGGGAGAAAACTATTCCTAGAGGGGGAGTGGTGTTATACCAGATTACCCAGTTATGTTCGAGGCTATGGTGGCAGCGATCATGAGGAGGGTACCTGCTCCAGAGACATCTGTGGTAGATGTGGGGGTTCAGGTACAAGTGCCTAGGGTTGTGGACTTCGCGAAGCTATGCAAGGACTTCACCAACTCTATGAGGAAAGCCGTTCAAAGGGATAGAGTCAAATGTAGAGAATCAAGGGTGGCTTGATTCTTGCATTCGAATTTTTGGAGACTTGGGCATTGATGATGCGACTAAGAGAAAACTTGCATCGAGACATCTACAGGGAAGATCTATGGACAGGTGGAACACTGTCACTCTAGAGACTCCCAAGGATGAGATCACGTGGGATCATTTCTAAGTCAAGTTTGAGATGAAGTTCATTTATATTGCCCAGAAGTCTTTTCTGTTTAAGAAGTTTGTGGAGTTGAAGCAGAATGGTCGACTAGTGTTAGAGTATGTGTTTGAGTTTGAAGCTTTGTCCAAGTATGCTCGTTCGTATGTTGAGGCTCCTTACCATAAGAACGAGAAGTTTGTCATGGGCTTAGACAAATACCTTGGGAATCAGCTAGTTGATCATTTGGGTGACACTTCTGAGAAGATCGTTGAGAAAGCTTTGAGGCATAAGAGTTTGTTTCCCAAGGAAGAAGTTGTTGCTGCAACCAAAGAGGATCCGAAACCACAACAAGGTGGTAATAACAAAAAGGGGAACGGGAAGAAGAAACAACAACAACATCAAGAAAACAATGGCCAGAAGAAGCTGAAAGGCGAGGTGACTTACTACAAATGCCAGTAGAAGGGCCATTTTTCCAAGAATTGTAAGAATTCGAAAGTTGAGACGAAGTGTCACAACTTTAAGCTTGGGCATCTCAAAAAGGACTACCCGTAACCAACTAATGGTAAGCAGATAATGAAGGCATATGCTTTGGAAGTGGTTCCATCTTCTTTGAGGGTTCCTACGGTTGAGGAGAAACGGAAGAGTGTTGTTATTCAAGGTACTCTTTCTATCAGAGGTGTTTCAGTTCGAGTGTTGGTTGATACTGGAGCATTGCATTCTTTCATTTGCAATGAGCTTGTCTATCGTTGGATTTGGAACCCGAGATTTGTAATAGACCATTGATCATGACTAATCCTGTCAGGGGTTCGTCAAGTTTGTGTATGCTTTGTCATAGTTTAGTATTATCGAGTCATGGTTCTCTTTTGTGTGTGATCCCCTTATTTTGAACTTTGCTGGGTTTAGGATCATTTTGGGTATGGACTGGCTTAAGAGGTATGCAGAAAAAGTGGATTGCGAAAAGTTCGAGGTGACGGTCAGGAATGAGGAAGGGTGAACAATTGTGATTCGATGTAAGCCAGAAGATGGGGTCTTCGTAAGCATTTTATATTCGCTTGCGATTCCACGGGAAGACTTGTCATTGGTGTCGATTGCTAGTTAGTTTAATGATGTCTTTGACGAGGTTAAAGGGTTGCCACCATGTAACACCCCGTATTTCCTGTGAATATTAAAGTAACGAATTAAAGAATACTTAATTTTAAAAGTGAGAATTAAGGGAAATAGGTTACACCATGCGTTCGTCTCGGAATTCTGCTTGAGATAGAGTCAGAGTTTGCGTGAATCAGACTCCGTATGAAGAAGTTATGGAGTTCAGAAGATTTCATGTTTAAAAAGAAAATATAAATAATAATTAAACATCTCAAACCAAGTTTAAAATTCGAAATTCGAGCAGAATAGGCCGAGCGGGAAAATTCCCGCTCAGGGGTCGACCCCCTCAAGGGGAGTCGACATAGGTGTCGACCCCCCTATAGGGGTGTCGACGTAGTTGTCGACCCCCCTATAGGGGAGTCGACCCATGTTGGCCCAGATCTGGCCGATGACGTGTTTCGCCATGTGTCACTTTCTGATTCGCTGTGAGATGTGGTATTCTGCTCTGGACGATTCTGATGACTTCTATACTAATCTAAAGGCTCTAAATCTCCCTATTCACCTATAAAAAGACCCCTAAACCTATTGTTTTCTCCATACGAATTCATAAGCTTTTATATGCTGCTAAAACCTGAAGTGACCTAGCCTCCACCTTAATCAATCAAATTAGAGTTTTCAAGTTAACAATCAAAGTCTACATCAAAGGAATAACTAATCAAATTCAGAAATCAGATCCTAGAATTCAAGACCATTCTATAATTTGTAAGTTCATGTTACATTCAGAAATAAAAGTTAATTGTGATTCTGACATTGTAATAAATCTGAATCTGAGATTATGCCTATTTCTATCTGTCTTTCTATAACCATTGGATCTAGCTCATTGATATCATTATGTCCATTCTTTGTCTCTTCTTTCCTTATTCCCTTTTTATTTTATATCCAGGCTACTGCGAGCCTGAGTCGAATCTCATAAGAGATGAACGTACATTGGGAAAAATTGGACATAATATATGATTTGGACATGGCCAGCGCTATAATTGGGAAAAGTATTAAATTATGTATAATTGGGCATAACTGATTTGTAACTGATTTGAGGACATAACACATGTTGTATTCAAAACATAAAGTGTATCGAACATATGACTTGAGATTTGAGGCATAAAGTATATTGGACATATGACTTGGGATTTGGGGCGTAAATTGAACTGTAAACATGTAAGGCATAGTACATGTTGTGGTTTAAGACCTAAAATTAGGGCGTATATATATATGTATATATATGTATATATATATATATATATATGATAGTTTATGACTTGGAAGAAGGAGATTATTGTGACGTATGGCTTAGGCATGAAAATCTATAGTAAGATAGGGATAGCTGTTAATTGTGAACACACCTAAATTGAGATTTTTGGTAAATTGGCATACACTGTAATTAAAGGCTATAATTTGGCATAGTTTATACTGTGAATCATGATTGGGGGTTTTTAGAGAATATTTTGTATGGTGCAATATGACTAAACCTTGGGGCATGTGTTATATTGTGATTTTTGGGGCATGACTATTATTGCAAATTTGGGAAAATTGGGTGTAACCTATTTTGAGTAATAACTTGAATTTGAATTTGTGAGGCATAACTTGCAATCAACTTTGTTGGGATATAACTTGAGAATTGGAACATGGCTAGTTTTGTGAATTTGGGATGATTAGCATATAAAGTCTAGACTTGGACATGTATGGTAAATATGCTAAAAGATAAACATGCCTAACCCGAGGTTAGATTGAGTTGCGGTGTAAAACTGCCCCCAACCGCCCGGAACATACAGTAACCGCAACAACACCTATCTAATGTGAGAGGTTAGTGCATCATGCCCAAGAAAAACCTGAGGTTAGATTGAGTTGTGGTGTAAAACTGCTCGGAACCGCCCGGCGCATCCAGTAACCGCAACAACATAGATCTAATGTGAGAGGTTGGTGCATTAATAAATTAATTAATGCTAATGAACAAGACAAGTTAAGAATGGTAGGGTTAGGTTAACTAAGGCAACAATTAACCGTTATAACATGTTAATTAGACAAGAAGGTGGGGTTAAGTAAATTTAGAACACTTAACCGTTATAACATGTTAATTAGAAAAGTGAGCAGGGTTAAGTTAACCAGTACAACATAGTGAATGAGTAGGGTTAAGTTAATAAGAAACACTTAACAAATATGACATGATGAATGGGTAGGGTTAAGTTAAAACAAGTGAGCAACACTTAACCAATATAACATGATGAATGGGAAGGGTTAAGTTTACACAAGAAGGCAACACTTAACCAATGTAACACGACAAGTGGGTGGGTTAAGTTAACTTGAATTGATTGATGACGCTTAACCAATACAGCATGATGAACGCGTGGGGTTAAGTTAATAAGATACACTTAACCAATGTAACTTGATGAACGAATGGGGTTAAGTTAATGGGGAATACTTAACCAATATAACATGATGAATGAACAGGGTTAAGTTAATAAGAAACACTTAACCAATCCAACATGACGAGTGAGAAGGGTTAATAAGAAACACTTAACCAACATGACATGATGAGTGGGCGGTTTAAGTTAACATGAATGGACAGAACTTAACCAATATGACATAATGTGTGGGTGGGTCAAGTACATATCGGGTTGGTGGGTAATATTAGTAAATATAAGCCCACAAACTTAACCATTAAGTAAAGATGTTTGAATCAGTGGGAGGGTTAAGTACATATCGGGTTGGTGGGTAATATTAGTAAATATATGACCACAAACTTAACCATTAAGTAAACATGTTTGAATCAGTGGGAGGGTTAAGTACATATCGGATTAGTGGGTAATATTAGTAAATATAGTCCCACAAACTTAACCAGTAAGAAATCTTAGTAACAGGGACCCATTTCAGCAGTAACCTACACAGATGTATCAAGGTACCTTGAAACTAGGCAGGGTGGGGCACGATTACTGAGCTGATTATAAGCGGTCAAAATAACGGCAAAGGGTACGTCAGTGTAGGTTCCGACGGATTACAGGCGTGCACATACTCCGGAGTGGGAAAAAGAAGGCATTGGGTACCAGTTGTTATACACTGTGCATCTTGAATCGTATCGGGTTGCTATCATAAGGATTGATGCACCTTATAGTGGGACCAGCACAGGGTATCTACACGCAAGAGAGGGACGAATTGACACAGACACATGGAATATATATACAAGTAGGGAGCCGATCGATAGGGTAGTAAGGGTGCATCTAACATATTCATGGCAATTAGGCAGACTGAGGTGGAATACTCACAATAGATGTACACCTGAAGGCTACCACAAATTGCGGGGATTGCGATCACATTACAATTTGATCATTTTATACAGATTACTAGTTGGGACACTAGTTAGGTGGTGCAGAGATATAAAAATCAGAATAACAAGGTAGTAGCGAAGCAGAGAAAGAGTAGAAGCGCATTCATTTTATCTTGCCTTATCATATCTTATACAAACCTTAGGTTATCCTATTATCCATGTTATCACGGTATTGTCTTATATTCAGTTCATTCATGTCATGATGCTTTTGCCTATTTACATGCTGAAAGTCACTAGACTTACCAAACTTATGTTTGACCTAGTTTGTTTCGCCTCTTTTCTTCCGTCCCCCCCCCCCCCCAGGTTCACATGGAGGAAATGTTACCACTTAGCTCTGTTTTCTTTCCAAGCACGGAGATAGTCGATGTACTACTTTGGACTCTCTCTTCCATTGCTATGGCTGGTTCACGGTTTATTGGGGAATATCATTGTTATTTTTATGCTTCTTTTATACTTGGAAGTTTTTGAGTCAAGACAAAAGTTCTATGTATTACTTTTAAGTATGATTGAGACAATTGTGGTAAAAGTTTGACTGAACCACATTGTTTATAAAATGACTTTATTTTCTGCTGCTTTATTTGTCTGTCTTGTAATTTCTCTGCATCTTTTACCTAAAAACGCTCCACCAAAGTTAAGGCATTCCCTTTGTGAGTGACCTTAACGGAGGTGGGGTGTTACACGTGGTATCAGAGTTGAAGGTTACCGGATCAGATAAAAGATTTGAAAAATTATTTTCAAAGCGGTTTTTAAAAGAAGCATTTTCAAAAGAAATGTTTTGTTTTAAAGGCATATTCCCCAAAACCATATGCATTATCTTTTAATCCTCTATTTGAATCCTTGTTTTCCTTCTTTACTGAGTCTCCGGGGCTCCTGGCTTTCTGGGAGGTAACCCATCGCGGCATGGTTCCGTAGGCTTGGTGAGACTACGACACCTGTTGAAGGGCGAAGAAGTGCCCAACTTCCATATATAGCCGCAGTAGTTTCACCTGCGACTAATTTTCTTTCAAGCATTGTAGGTTTTTCTGTGCGATGGAGGCAGCTTTCGAGAAACTTGTCAACATGTTACACATGGATGGTAAAGATGAGAATAAGGGAGTTTGGCTAAGGAGCACAACCCAAGGGTGAGGAACTCATGGACATAGACTTGGTTCACCAAGGAGGTGTAAGTGGAAGAATCACAGGACAAGAAGGGAAGGAAGAACAGGAAAACCTAAGACAAGAGAAAGTGTTGTTATTATGGTATAACGGGTCATATAATTAAGGACAAGGGCAAAAACTAAGGACAGGATTTTCAGGAGGGCAAGTGCATGCTCTCACCGCCGGCGTACCTAAGAGAGAGATAGTAAAGTTTCTGTTGAAAAAGTTTAGTTTTTATTTTTGGTTATCCTATTAGTACTCTTTTTGATTTTAGTGCTTCACATTCGTTTATATCTGCTTCCATAATTGAGTCTCTGCACCTTAGTACTTGTATAGAAAAAGATCCAATTATTGTCTCAAATCCAATGGGTGGTTCGACTCATTTATCTTTGATTTGTAAGGATTTGAGAATAGTTATATTAAGTATTGAGTTTAAGTGTAATGCTTATGTTTTCGGGTTTCATGGGCTATGGGTTGATTCTAGGCATGGATTAGTTAGCTAGTAATTATGAAAGGAGGGTAGTTAGGCTTTCAACATGCCTCGGGAATACCCTCGAGATTTCGTGCGATCCTAAGGGATCAGTTTGTCTTGGCTACCTAGAATCACTTGATGCATCTATCGATGATTTACGATCCATTGGAGTAGTCCATGAGTACGCAGATGTTTTTTATTTGGTCAGGAGTTTGTCCCCTGAAACGCGAGATAGACTTCCGCATATATCTAGTTGACAATACAAAACCAGTTGCATTACCGGTACGATACATGAATCTAAGGGAAAGGAAGGGCTCAGCAAACAATTAAAAGAGTTACTTGAGAAAGGGTTCATAAGGCGAAGTACTTCTAAATGGGGTGCTCCAATTATTTTCGCTACAAAGGCGGATGGTTCACTTCGCTTGTGCATAGATGATATTTTGGAATGAGGAAGAACATGCTTTGCATCTAAGAGAAGTCTCGGATACCCTCCAAGCGCATCAACTTAAGGCGAAGTTTTTCAAAAATGTCATTTTTGGAGAGAAGAATTAAGGTTTCTAGGAAATGTGGCGCCCAAAGAAGGGATAGTAGTAGATCCCGCAAAAGTAGCTGCGGTGCAAGACTGGAAGGTCCCAAGGAATGCAACAGAAGTAAGAAGCTTTCTTGGACTAGCAGGCTAATATAGGAAGTTAATTAAGGACTTTATGAAAGTATCAACCCCACTTACTAGATTGACAAAGAAGAATCTAATCATCTTAGTATATACACTAGGTAACATGGTTAGCATCTGTTTATTTCAAAGTGATAGTTCTGGGAATATTAGTATGACACAGTAAAAGTTGTAGTGCCGAGCATACTGGAAGAAGAAGAGGTGAAACAAGAGGCGACAGTGAAATGAGTTCCAACTCATATTTTGGAAACAGAAATTAAGAAGCTACACAATCGTGAAGTTAAGACAGTCAGAGCACAATGGAGCGAAGCTCAAGAAGATGCGACTTCGAAGACTGAAGACTAGATATGCGCATCATACCCTTTCTGAGGGTATATCCTTGATCTCTCTTTTTCTGTAAAGTTTATTTGCTAGTCTTTATCTTTTAAGTATATCCTCTCGATCCTATCCTTGATCCTTAGGTAGAAGCCAATGGATGTAAACATGTGTTTGAGACATGTTATGTTTGGTGGATGCAAGTGGATGTAAGTGTTTGCTAGTGGTTGCTCGTGGATGCATATACACATATTAGGCACTAGATCGGCTCAGTCACTTTCATATTGCATATGCATGAGTGAATTTATATATATATATATATATATATATATATATATATGAATTGAAAGTTGATGTGTTATCATATGGATGTTGCATTTGTATGATTGATTGTGCACTCATGTAGAAGTTTTATAGTACGATTAGAAATAATTGCATACATGATGGACTCATGGCACTAACATAATTCGCATTAAGGAGGTCAACTAAATCAGTAGACCACCTGATTTTGCATCAGATAAGGACATATACACACTATGCATATGTTCATGAAAAGCAATAGAAATATTTTTAAGGACAATGGACGCCTGTGATTGAATGGTTGAGTAGATGGATGTTGGATGTTAGGATACATTCTCCTTAACTTGGAGATTTCGGGGACGAAATCCTTTAAAGAAGGGGAGAATGTAACACCCCATATTTCCTATGAATATTAAAATAACGAATTAAAGAATACTTAATTTTAAAAGTGAGAATTAAGGGAAACAGGTTACGCCATTGCGTTCGTCTCGGAATTCTTCTTGAGATAGAGTCTGAGTTTGCGTGAATCAAACTCCATATGAAGAAGTTATGGAGTTCAGAAGATTTCATGTTTGAACAGAAAATATAAATAATAATTAAACATCTTAAACCAAATTTAAAATTCGAAATTCAAGCAGAATAGACTGAGCGGGAAAATTCCCACTTAGGGTGTTGACCCCTCCTCCCCCGGAGGGAGTCGACATAGGTGTCGACCCCCCTATAGGGGAGTTGACCCCTGTTGGCCCAGATCTGGCCGATGACGTGTTTCACCACGTGTCGCTTTCTGATTCGCTGTGTAACGTGGTATTCTGCTCTGGACGATTTTGATGACTTCTAGACTGATCTGAAGGCTCTAAATCTCCCTATTCACCTATAAAAAGACCCCTAAACCTATATTTTTCTCCACACGAATTCATAAGCGTTTATATGCTGCTAAAACATGAAGTGACCTAACCTCCACCTTAATCAATCAAATTAGAGTTTTCAAGTTAACAATCAAAGTCTACATTAAAGGAATAACTAATCAAATTCAGAAATTAGATCCCATAATTCAAGACCGTTAAATAATTTGTAAGTTCATATGTAGTGACCCAACTTTCCAGTGCCTCGGAATGTTGTGTCATTTTAAAAGAAAAGAATAGGTAGAAGATAGAATTGGTACAACATCAGAATCTCACATCGGAAAAACTTAAGCCAAAATATATTACTACCCAAAATATTACATCTTACTAGTCTAGTACATTACAGTACTTCATATATATATGGGTGCAGAGGGATACACTTAGTCATAATTACATAATAATCCTCCATGATACTATAGTGCATAGTAATAGTACATAACATCCAAATAGGTCCCACATTTGGGAAATGATACATAACATAAGTGAGATAAGAAAATGTTGCTGGCTCCGTCATCCTGCTAGGCCAACACTCCCTTTTAGAACCTGTAATCACTTGTCTACTCATAATAAATATTATGAGTACCCAAGAGTTTAAGGGGAACACAGAAAATAAACACTGGGTCAGTCAGGGGACTGGTATGAGTAAACCAATATCTAACATGTTTAATAAACTAAATGATTTATAAGACCACGCCGTGAATACAGAACGGGTTTTGTACCTTATGATATCAATAACAGTGCATAACATAAATAGATATATGATAATGTCTAGGGTTTTGTCACAAATAATGATTTAGTAAAACGCTTGCATCTCACATTTTACTACATAGTATACAAACAAAATCCGTTAAGCGCATATGGATGTTGGTTTTCCGAACTATGACAAGGTATGGAACCACCTTCCGAGAGTGTACCTCTAGATACGAATACACTGGGTTCAACAAGAACATCTTGTAACCCGGCCACACGTGACCGATCACTCATTTCGCTTGAGAGTATCGAATATATATCACGTCCGGTGGTTGCAAGCCAACCGTTCCCCGAAAGGGTCAGAATTGATAGAATAAGAAGCAAGGAAAAATCTCTAGATAGGTGATGATACATCCTAATGGGAGCTACCCACATAGCCATGCTGCCTGCCCGATTTTTGTCATTTACCGGTTGTGAGGTTTGAGGCTAACTTACCATTTTCAGTGAACTACTTGGAATGCCACATTGTCCACAATCACCAATTCTCTAATTGACTTTCCCAAAAATATTGTACGAGTATAAAGCAAGAGGAACGAATTCTTCTGCCGCTCGTACATACATTTGGAAAGATCAACGTACGAGATTAGTTGAAGTTACTTTGT
This sequence comes from Allium sativum, assembly GCA_030737875.1. NCBI lineage: Eukaryota > Viridiplantae > Streptophyta > Magnoliopsida > Asparagales > Amaryllidaceae > Allium > Allium sativum. Next base: position 661,523,592 of record CM060924.1, read on the forward strand.
CGGACACTCGTCTATATACGTTTGCCCTGGGATTTGGGCAAACCGAAGGTATTATCCTATAGATCCATTTTTGGCAATTGCTACCTAGGTTCTACAGAATAATCCTTGCCTTTTTCAACGTCTTCTATGTCTTTGATAAATACTGAATAGTGACGTAGAATCTGAATCGAAGTGGAACATAGTTCCGGATTCTTCGAAACAATTTGCGTTTAACATATTTTAGGGTCAAGTGATACTTAAGGGATCAAATTTAATTAACCCAATAAATTCACTTTTTAATTACTAATGATGTACAGTGTTAGATCATTCTAAAATGACTACTGTGTTATGTTGACAGAATCGTATTCAATGTCCGTTCAAACGTCTAATTATTTAAATAGCCTTTACTCTTGATCTATCATTAATGTCTGATTTGTTCTAATAAAATAAATCTTAGTCTAGGTACAGATTTTTATTCTACAACTTGATTTACATTGTTTATACAAGATAAAAGTGTTCAACAATAATTTTCACTTAATTCATATAGCAAATTTCAGTCTCTTTTATTTAAATTTATTTAATTTATTCTTTTCAATAACTAATTAATTAAATCTTCGAAATAAATTTCCAAAACTTTTTTTTTTAAAAAAATATAAAAATAAAGCTCGACTTCTTTGGTCAGCTGGAATCCTACGTGATCTGCCTAGGCAGAACACTTCTAAACTGGTGATCTGCTAAGGCAGATCACTGGGAATTTGGTGATCCGCTTGTGCGGATCACTTTCTTCCCCAGTGTCACGCAAAAGGTGGCTGTCACCTTTTGTGACAGCACCTGTTCGATCGGGGAAAGCTTCCCCGATCTCCCACCTCAGGCCGTAAGGCCCTGGCCCACTCCGACATCATCAAGTGCCTGACCCGACGCCCACCTCCCCGCCAGTACGGTGGTTCCCGAATGGAGATGGCGAGGCGCAGTTCGACCTCCCAGGTCGACTGTCGCAGCCATATACTTTTTTTTTTGTTTGAAAACAGAGAGGAATTTGATAGTAGGTTGTTATTTCCAATTTCAAGCAAAACATATATTCTAGCATGAATGATGATCATGTACACTTGTATATGTATGTAGTAGTAAGTGTTTGGGCACGCAAAGGTTCTCAGCTATACATGAGATATTTTCAGAGTTTGAACAAGAACATACCAAATTCTGGTGTGTGTTAAAAACAGCAATGTATACTCAAATTCACAAGGCTTTAAATGTCATCAGTTTACATATGTATGTGGAGTGTTATTGGTGAGTGTTTCTTATCAGTTAAACGTACAACTATAGGGGTGTCAAACAGATCAAAACAAATTTAGACAGTGGCAAGTTTAGTGTAGAATTTTCAGCATGCATTCACCCAAGTTTCTAGCAACCAAAATATAAATAGCCACTTGATCTAAGAGTATATTAGTGAGTGATTTACTCACTGTTACAAGGTAAGTTGCTGGAGTCTTGTATGGTGCTAACTATTCCCAGATCTTGGTTTTCTCTTGGGTTTAAGGTGCATGAGTAAGGAGATACACAGCAGGTATATATAGGTTGTTATAAAAACATATTTTAATGCATTGTTTCATTCCTTAATTAATGAAATCTCTTAATATCTCTGAACACATATGGCGCAGGGTTTCTAATCATCTCATATAAGGAGAATTGAAAGTTGATAGCTCTGTTTTATTTTTTCTTTTATGTACAGACATCAAAAGTTTTTGGCCAACGGGTTTGAGCTTGATATATGCATTAAATGTTGGCGGTACTTCTCCACTTTCTACTCATGAAAATTGGAAGCTTCTATACACATGTCATCCTATCATTAGTCTATGTTTTACACCTATTAAATTCTAAAATCTTAAATGCAAATGGATGATTTCCCAGCATTAAATGGTGCGGCAGAACAGTGCAAGAGCATCAGCAACTTCATATATATAGCTTAAGTTTAAAATCTAAAAATATATTAGTCCCTTCCTTTTTGTACTTGCAAACTTAATCCCAAAGTTTCTATACACGGTGGCTTGTATTGGGTTGTCTTGGCTATTTCATCTTGCGCAGGAATGGGCTGTTTCAACTGAAAAAGGCTGAACTAATATGGGCTTGATCATGTTGGTTTTGTTCACATTCTTGGCTAGTTCACATTGGCAAAGAAATGCTATTTCTACTAGCATTTTGTGCTATGTAAATGTATAGTTTTTGGGCTGTCTATTGTCGTGTTTCTTGAGCGAGTTTGGGCCTAAAAACCTCAGCGATACTCCTTTTATTTTACCTACTTGCTTTGGACATTGATGTCGCTCAAGCCTTATTTTCTATGTGTACATGTACGAGCTCACGTATATGCTAAAAAGGTCAATCCGTACATGATATGGTTGGCTTAGGATAGGTATGAGCTGTTGTAATTTAGATCCCGTTGGCAATCTATTTATCCTAAAAAGTAAATCAAATTCTAAGTTAAAGGTTTTTTCCAATGCCTTAGTTATAGTTTTTGTTATGCTTTGGCGACGGTTCTTTTGATAACGCTTCTCTACAGTGCTCTAGTAGCACTGTTGTTGCCAAGCTTTAATATATACATGAGTTCAACAGTTTCTAGTTATATTTCTAGTTGTAGGATTTTAGTTACGTCTTTAGTTGTCATAAGAATATTTCTTATATATTTAACTGTGTAACTGAGTTAATGTATAAATTATATTTTTATTATTTATATAAAATTTTAGTTCTTACACATTTTTGTTTATCGTCCCAAAATTTCTGGGTCCTTACAATCTACCCTCCTTAAAAAAATTTCGTCCTCGAAATTTGATAAACACAGATATAAGTCAAAACCAAAAGTCATATGTCATATATCATCATCGAAGTGCTACAAAATAAAACGATAAGTTCTATACCCGACTAGTTCGAGTTATAGACTACCATCCAAGGGCTACAACATAAAACGATAAGTTCTATACCCGACTAGTTCGAGTTATAGACTAATACAAGTCCTAAGTACAGATACATCATACTATCATCCTAATCTGAGTCATCGCTGATGTCGATCACCTCCTCATCATCGGTGATATTGATCACCTCTACTACCTCATCATCCTCATCCTCGGTATCCTCCTCGTCGTAAATATAAATGATCTCGGGTGGTGTCGGTGGGTGTACCATGTCTGCATAGTTATCGTCTAGCTGGATATACTGGTAAGCTCCGGCTGCATGTAACTCCAGTGAGGCGTGTATATACTGAACCCACGAAGTGATCACTTCGTCATCTGGCTCGAAGTATGGGGCCTGCACTACTGGATCTATGTGCATAGGCTCCTGAACTATCTGCTCCTCCTCTTCTATCTCTTCCTCCTCCTCCATCGGCTCGGGCTCTTCTTCTTCCTCCTCGATCTCCTCTATGCCCATGGCTGAGTCGCTACTATGGTCACTGTCGTCTCCTCCCTCTCCGTCGTAATCCTGTTGCTGATCTTCCTCCTCCTCGACATCCTCCTGTTCCTCGGAGAAGTCCATGGCCTCTTCTTCTTCCTCCATCGGTTGTGGCTGTCTAGAAATGGGCTCGTCAGTGTCAACATATCTGCCCTCATCATCTCTGGGCTGCTCGGTCTCCATCCTACTACTCGACTCGGCTCTCTCCTGGATACGGGCCTGAAGTCGTAGTAACTGTGCTGGTGTTGCTGTCTTCCTAGCAGTACGTTTAAACAAAGGGGCCATCTGATAACAAGTAATAAATCTCAACATTCTAGTACATAAAAAAAAAATTTGAAGTGTGCACACATTCTTAAAATGTAAACTCAAAAATTTTATTTCACATATATATATATATCAACCATCAAAACACAACTTACCAACATTCATACTATACTAACTAATATCACCCTACATTAGTACTTTGTTGACTACGAAGTTTGGATAAATATCTCTGATGTGCTTCTCCGTCTCCCACGTGCAGTCATTTGGGTTCTCGCTCCATTGTATCTTCAGTAACTTCACATTCTTGTTCCGAAGTTGCTTTTCTTCTTTATCCACCACATAGACTGGATAGCGAATCACAGTCATGTTTGTCTCTACCTCAAGGTCTTCTTGAACTGATGGTTCTATAATCAACGATGGATCGTGGACACACTTTCGAAGATGTGATACATGAAAAACATTATGAATCCCTGCCATTTTCTCTGGTAATTCTACTCTGTAGGCTAGAGATCCGATCTTCTCTATAATCCGGAAAGGTCCTACAAATCGTGGGGCTAACTTGCCTGTCTTCCCAAATCTGATCGTCCCTTTGATGGGTGTTATCTTCAAGAATACTAGGTCTTTGACAGAAAAATTTATGTCCCTCCTCCTCTTATCTGCGTAGCTCTTTTGTCGATCTTGGGCTTCCTTCATCCTTCCCCTAATCAACTCAACTTTCTCTGTTGCTTCTCGGATCATATCTGGACCGAGGACAAGTTTATTTCCTGATTCAACCCAACAGGTTGGTGATCTACACGGTCTCCCGTACAGCGCTTCGTATGGTGCCATACCTATAGTTCTTTGGTAGCTGTTGTTGTAGGAGAATTCGACAAGATGTAAGTGATCCTCCCATGATCCCCCAAAGTCAAGAATGCATGCTCTTAGAAGGTCTTCCAAAATTTTGTTCACTCTCTCTGTTTGTCCGTCCGTTTGAGGATGGTAAGCTGTGCTCAAATGTAGTCTAGTCCCCAAGGTTGTTTGAAGTGCTTCCCAAAATTTACATTTAAATAAAGGATCTCTGTCGCTTACAATGTTTACTGGCACTCCATGTATTCTTACGATTTCTTTCATAAAAAGTTCGGCGAGCGAAACTGCAGTTCTGGTTGGTTTTATCGGAATGAAATGTGCACTCTTCGTCAGTCGGTCTACTATTACCCATACTCCTTTATTTCCTCTTTTTGTCTTGGGCAACCCATCAATGAAATCCATTGATATCATCTCCCACTCCCAATTTGGTGTTTCCAAGGGTTGTAGTAATCCCGCTGTTTTCTGGTGGTCTCCTTTTATTTGTTGGCAGATTAGACACTTACTAACATGAGTTGAAATGTCGTTCTTCATTCCTGGCCACCAGAATACTCGTTTCATATCCTTATACATCTTTGAAATTCCGGGATGAATACTTAACTTGGATTGATGGCCTTCGGCTAATACTTCCTGTCTCAGCTCGTCTATATCTGGAATGCATAGCCTTCCATTTATTCTGAGTGTACCTTGATTGTCTAGTTCAAAGTCTGACTCTTCTCCCTTTCTTACTCCTCGTATTAACTTTACTAGATGTGCATCCCTTCCTTGATATTTTTTTATTCTTTCTTGAAGTGTCGGGACGACTTCTAAAAGAGATAGGATCGCGTTTTTGCTTAAGGCATCAGCTACAACATTAGCTTTCCCCGGTGTATATATAATATCCAAGTCGTATGCTGCAAGAAATTCCAACCATCTTTGTTGTCTCAGATTTAGATCCTTCTGAGTGAACAAGTACTTCAATGGTTTGTGATCTGTGAAGAGTTCAAACTTCTCTCCTAACAGATAATGCCTCCATATCTTTAATGCAAAGACGACTGCCAAAAGCTCCAGATCGTGTGTTGCATAGTTCTTCTCATGCAGTTTTAACTGTCTACTAGCATATGCAATAACACGTTGATTCTGCATCAAGACTGCGCCAAGTCCTATTCTACAGGAGTCAGTATACACGGTGTATTCACTACTCCCGTCGGAAACAGCTAAAACAGGTGCTTCTGTTAGCTTCTTCTTTATCTCTTTGAATGCTTCATCACACTTTGGTGTCCATACGAATTTTTCCCCTTTCTTTGTTAACTTTGTTAAATGGGAAGATATCTTTGAGTAATCTTGAATGAATCTCCGATAGTATCCTGCCAATCCTAAGAAACTACGGACTTCTGTTGGTGTTTGAGGTTGCTTCCACTCTTGTACCACTTCCACTTTGATTGGGTCTACCGAGATACCATCTCCATTTACGATATGGCCTAAAAATCTAACTTCTGATTTCCAGAAATGGCATTTTGAAAATTTTGCTTTTAATACGTGTTTTCTCAAAGTTTCTAATACTATTTTCAGATGCTGTCTGTGCTCTTCTTCAGATTTTGAGTAGATGAGGATATCATCAATAAAGATTAGGACAAATTTGTTTAGAATTTTCCTAAAGACACGGTTCATAAGATCCACAAAATAAGCAGGTGCATTTGTTAGTCCAAATGGCATTACTAACCATTCATAAAAGAAATCTGGTCCTCTGAAGGCAGTTAAAGGAACGCTATCTTCCGATATTCTTAACTGGTGGAAACCTGTTGCGAGATCCATTTGTGAGAATACAGTTGCTCCATTTAGTTGGTCGAAAAGATCGTCTATCCGAGGTAGAGGATATTTATTTCTGACGGTCACTTTGTTCAACTCTCTGTAGTCGACACATAGCCTCAATGACCCATCAGATTTTGCTACGAACACTACGGCGGAACCCCAACTTGAAAAGCTTGGTTGGATTAAGCCCTTTGCTAATAAGTCTTGAGTCTGTTCCTCAAGTTCCTTGGCTTCTTTTGGTGCCATTCGTCGTTTTGGTTGAACTAAAGGTCTCGCATTCGGAATTAAATCAATCCGAAATTCTATTTCGCGATGCGGAGGTAAACTAGTAACTTCTTCAAATATGTCGGAGAAATCTCTGACTACTTCTACTGTTTCTAAGCTTTCTTGTGCTGTCTCTAAGGCGTACAAGAAACTACACGTATGAATACCGGGTTTCTCACACGTTATCTTAGCTTTTCTTCCGATGTTAGTTATTAGAGTTACGGTTTTCTTGTCGCAATCTATTTTCGCTTGGAATTTACTTAACCAGTCTAATCCGAGTATAAAGTTAAACCCCTTGAAATCCAAAACATAGAAATCGAACAAGAAGGTATGCGAAAGATATGAGAGTGCTATGTTATCGCATGTCATTTTTAATTCTGTTTTCCCGCCTATAGGATTAGATATGCAAATCGTCGTTGGGGAAATTTTCGGGGTAAGTTGAAATTTGCCTATGGTTCCAGATGATATAAAACTATGCGAAGCACCGGTATCAAATAAAACATGAACATTAAATCCTTTAAAGTCTAAAGTACCTTCGAGAACTCCTTTCCCTTTCACATTCTGGGAAGTAGACGCCACATTCTTAATGGCATAGACTTGGTTCGGCTGTGCCCTCTTCATAAGTGGACAGTTCTTGACCAAGTGTCCTGGCTGGTGACAATTGAAGCAGAGAGTCCTCATAACCATGGCATTTCCAGGTCCTTGTTGTTGTGGAATTTGTTGAAATTGTTGCTGAGGTGGACGTTGTTGAAATTGTTGCTGAGGTGGACGTTGCGGTTGTTGCTGAGGCTGCGGTGGTTTCTGTACTGCTGGTTTTTTGCAGAACCTAGCAATGTGACCTTTCTCCTGACAGTTATGGCAAATGTGGTTCTTGAAACGCTCCTTGGCTTTTTCTCCCATTTCTCCTTTCCCTTTCCAGTTCGGATTAAATTTCCTCTTCAGAGGATTCTCCCCACTGGCTTCTCCAGTTTGTGTCTTAGTTACGGGCTTCTTGGTATTTAGTGCTTCATAGCGAATAGCCATGTCGACTATGTCGCTAAATGAACTTTTCAGATGTCCGATTACCTTATCTTGCAGATTTTCTCTCAATCCAGCAATGAACATTTCGTTCTTTTTGAGCGAGGTATTGATTAGGTCTGGGCCAAAGCAAGATAGTGCGTTGAACTGATTTTCATACTCCACGATAGACATGTTACCTTGTTTCAGATCTATGAAGTCTCGATACATTCGGGTCTTTCCTGCAGCAGGTAAAAATTGAGCTTCGAACTCCTCCTTGAATCGTTCCCAAGAAAAATCGTTCTCAGAAACATTTGCTGTCTGTGCATCCCACCAGATAGCGGCAGCTCCTTGTAGTTGCCATGAAGCCAAAAGTCTTTTCTGTTCGTCATTCAGGTTTTGTCCCTTGAAAATCCTCTCACAGGATCTTAACCACGCTTGTACTTCGATAAAGGATTCAGTTCCCTTAAAGACTTTTCCTCCTAGAGTGTTGTATTCCTTGCAAATTGTTGCAAAGTTCATCCTAGGTTGAACTGGTGTAACTGGTACTACTGGTGCAGTTGGTACAACTGGTGCGACTTCTTCCACAGTCTCTACTGGGATTTGAGCAGGGTTACGTCCATTAGTGGTGGTTGTTCCCCTAGCTCATCCTCGTTGTGCACGGGTAGTCATACTTACTAACCTGAACATAACAGGCTGACATCAAAACTTGGTCCGATATTAATATTCCTAACTTATATGTACTTAAGTCGATCTATCCTAAGTGCGTGTATATATATATATATATCAAAAATATCGGTTTTTCTTATATGCTCTCTCAACACTAACCCAAGCCTAGGTATACGATAGCCTAAGCTCTGATACCAACTGTAGTGACCCAACTTTCCAGTGCCTCGGAATGTTGTGTCATTTTAAAAGAAAAGAATAGGTAGAAGATAGAATTGCTACAACATCAGAATCTCACATCGGAAAAACTTAAGCCAAAATATATTACTACCCAAAATATTACATCTTACTAGTCTAGTACATTACAGTACTTCATATATATATGGGTGCAGAGGGATACACTTAGTCATAATTACATAATAATCCTCCATGATACTATAGTGCATAGTAATAGTACATAACATCCAAACAGGTCCCACATTTGGGAAATGATACATAACATAAGTGAGATAAGAAAATGTTGCTGGCTCCGTCATCCTGCTAGGCCAACACTCCCTTTTAGAACCTGTAATCACTTGTCTACTCATAATAAATATTATGAGTACCCAAGAGTTTAAGGGGAACACAGAAAATAAACTCTGGGTCAGTCAGGGGACTGGTATGAGTAAACCAATATCTAACATGTTTAATAAACTAAATGATTTATAAGACCACGCCGTGAATACAGAACGGGTTTTGTACCTTATGATATCAATAACAGTGCATAACATAAATAGATATATGATAATGTCTAGGGTTTTGTCACAAATAATGATTTAGTAAAACGCTTGCATCTCACATTTTACTACATAGTATACAAACAAAATCCGTTAAGCGCGTATGGATGTTGGTTTTCCGAACTATGACAAGGTATGGAACCACCTTCTGATAGTGTACCTCTAGATACGAATACACTGGGTTCAACAAGAACATCTTGTAACCCGGCCACACGTGACCGATAACTCATTTCGCTTGAGAGTATCGAATATATATCACCTCCGGTGGTTGCAAGCCAACCGTTCCCCGAAAGGGTCAGAATTGATAGAATAAGAAGCAAGGAAAAATCTCTAGATAGGTGATGATACATCCTAATGGGAGCTACCCACATTGCCATGCTGTCTGCCCGATTTTTGTCATTTACCGGTTGTGAGGTTTGAGGCTAACTTACCATTTTCAGTGATCTACTTGGAATGCCACATTGTCCACAATCACCAATTCTCTAATTGACTTTCCCAAAAATATTGTACGAGTATAAAGCAAGAGGAACGAATTCTTCTGCCGCTCGTACATACGTTTGGAAAGATCAACGTACGAGATTAGTTGAAGTTACTTTGTCGGACACTCGTCTATATACGTTTGCCCTGGGATTTGGGCAAACCGAAGGTATTATCCTATAGATCCATTTTTGGCAATTGCTACCTAGGTTCTACAGAATAATCCTTGCCTTTTTCAACGTCCTCTATGTCTTTGATAAATACTGAATAGTGACGTAGAATCTGAATCGAAGTGGAACATAGTTCCGGATTCTTCGAAACAATTTGCGTTTAACATATTTTAGGGTCAAGTGATACTTAAGGGATCAAATTTAATTAACCCAATAAATTCACTTTTTAATTACTAATGATGTACAGTGTTAGATCATTCTAAAATGACTACTGTGTTATGTTGACAGAATCGTATTTCAATGTCCGTTCAAACGTCGAATTATTTAAATAGCCTTTACTCTTGATCTATCATTAATGTCTGATTTGTTCTAATAAAATAAATCTTAGTCTAGGTACAGATTTTTATTCTACAACTTGATTTACATTGTTTATACAAGATAAAAGTGTTCGACAATAATTTTCACTTAATTCATATAGCAAATTTCAGTCTCTTTTATTTAAATTTATTTAATTTATTCTTTTCAATAACTAATTAATTAAATCTTCGAAATAAATTTCCAAAACTTTTTTTAAAAAAAAATATAAAAATAAAGCTCGACTTCTTTGGTCAGCTGGAATCCTACGTGATCTGCCTAGGCAGATCACTTCTAAACTGGTGATCTGCTAAGGCAGATCACTGGGAATTTGGTGATCCGCTTGTGCGGATCACTTTCTTCCCCAGTGTCACGCAAAAGGTGGCTGTCACCTTTTGTGACAGCACCTGTTCGATCGGGGAAAGCTTCCCCGATCTCCCACCTCAGGCCGTAAAGCCCTGGCCCACTCCGACATCATCAAGTGCCTGACCCGACGCCCACCTCCCCGCCAGTACGGCGGTTCCCGAATGGAGATGGCGAGGCGCAGTTCGACCTCCCAGGTCGACTGTCGCAGCCATATACTTTTTTTTTTGTTTGAAAACAGAGAGGAATTTGACAGTAGGTTGTTATTTCCAATTTCAAGCAAAACATATATTCTAGCATGAATGATGATCATGTACACTTGTATATGTATGTAGTAGTAAGTGTTTGGGCACGCAAAGGTTCTTAACTATACATGAGATATTTTCAAAGTTTGAACAAGAACATACCAAATTCTGGTGTGTGTTAAAAACAGCAATGTATACTCAAATTCACAAGGCTTTAAATGTCATCAGTTTACATATGTATGTGGAGTGTTATTGGTGAGTGTTTCTTATCAGTTAAACGTACAACTATAGGGGTGTCAAACAGATCAAAACAAATTTAGACAGTGGCAAGTTTAGTGTAGAATTTTCAGCATGCATTCACCCAAGTTTCTAGCAACTAGCCACTTGATCTAAGAGTATATTAGTGAGTGATTTACTCACTGTTACAAGGTAAGTTGCTGGAGTCTTGTATGGTGTTAACTATTCCCAGATCTTGTTTTCTCTTGGGTTTAAGGTGCATGAGTAAGGAGATACACAGCAGGTATATATAGGTTGTTATAAAAACATATTTTAATGCATTGTTTCATTCCTTAATTAATGAAATCTCTTAATATCTCTGAACACATATGGCGCAGGGTTTCTAATCATCTCATATAAGGAGAATTGAAAGTTGATAGCTCTGTTTTATTTTTTCGTTTATGTACAGACATCAAAAGTTTTTGGCCAACGGGTTTGAGCTTGATATATGCATTAAATGTTGGCGGTACTTCTCCACTTTCTACTCATGAAAATTGGAAGCTTCTATACACATGTCATCCTATCATTAGTCTATGTTTTACACCTATTAAATTCTAAAATCTTAAATGCAACTGGATGATATCCCAGCATTAAATGGTGCGGCAGAACAGTGTAAGAGCATCAGCAACTTCATATATATAGCTTAAGTTTAAAATCTAAAAATATATTAGTCCCTTCCTTTTTGTACTTGCAAACTTAATCCCAAAGTTTCTATACACGGTGGGCTTGTATTGGGTTGTTTTGGTTGTTTCATCTTGCGCAGGAATGGGCTGTTTCAACTGAAAAAGGCTGAACTAATATGGGCTTGATCATGTTGGTTTTGTTCACATTCTTGGCTAGTTCACATTGGCAAAGAAATGCTATTTCTACTAGCATTTTGTGCTATGTAAATGTATAGTTTTTGGGCTGTCTAGTGTCGTGTTTCTTGAGCGAGTTTGGGCCTAAAAACCTCAGCGATACTCCTTTTATTTTACCTACTTGCTTTGGACATTGATGTCGCTCAAGCCTTATTTTCTATGTGTACATGTACGAGCTCACGTATATGCTAAAAAGGTCAATCCGTACATGATATGGTTGGCTTAGGATAGGTATGAGCTGTTGTAATTTAGATCCCGTTGGCAATCTATTTATCCTAAAAAGTAAATCAAATTCTAAGTTAAAGGTTTTTTCCAATGCCTTAGTTATAGTTTTTGTTATGCTTTGGCGACGGTTCTTTTGATAACGCTTCTCTACAGTGCTCTAGTAGCACTGTTGTTGCCAAGCTTTAATATATACATGAGTTCAACAGTTTCTAGTTATATTTCTAGTTGTAGGATTTTAGTTACGTCTTTAGTTGTCATAAGAATATTTCTTATATATTTAACTGTGTAACTGAGTTAATGTATAAATTATATTTTTATTATTTATATAAAATTTTAGTTCTTACACATTTTTGTTTATCGTCCCAAAATTTCTGGGTCCTTACATCATATTACTTTCAGAAATAAAAGTTAATTGTGATTCTGACATTGTAATAAATCTGAATCTGAGATTAGGCCTATTTCTATCTGTCTTTCTATATCTATTTGATCTATCTCATTTATATTATTATGTCCATTCTTTATCTCTTCTTTCCTTCTTCCCTTTTTATTTTATAGCTAGGCTACTGCGAGCCTGAGCCGAATCTCATAAGAGATGAACGTACGTTGGAAAAATTTGGACATAATATATGATTTGGACATGGCCAACGCTAAAATTGGGAGAAGTATTAAATTATGTATAATTGGTCATAACTGATTTGTAACTGATTTGAGGACATCACACATGTTGTATTCAAAACATAAAGTGTATCGAACATATGACTTGAGATTTAAGGCATAAAGTATATTGGACATATGACTTGGGATTTGGGGAGTAAATTGAACTGTAAACATATAAGACATAGTACATGTTATGGTTTAAGACCTAAAATTGGGGTATATATATATGATAGTTTATGACTTGGAAGAAGGAGATTATTGTAATGTATGGACATGAAAACCTATAGTAAGATAGGGATAGCAGTTAAATGTGAACACATCTAAATTGAGATTTTTGGTAAATTGGCATACACTGTAATTAAAGGCTATAATTTGGCATAGTTTATACTGTGAATCATGATTGGGGGTTTTTGGAGAATATTTTGTACGGTGCAATATGACTAAACCTTAGGGCATGTGTTATATTGTGATTTTTGGGGCATGACTATTATTGCAAATTTGGGAAAATTGGGTGTAACCTATTTTGAGTAATAACTTGAATTTGAATTTGTGAGGCGTATCTTGCAATCAACTTTGTTGGGGTATAACTTGAGAATTGGAACATGACTAGTTTTGTGAATTTGGGATGATTAGCATATAAAATCTAGACTTGGACATGTATGGTAAATATACTAAAATATAAACATGCCTAACCCGAGGTTAAATTGAGTTGCGGTGTAAAACTGCCCGGAACCGCCCGACACATCCAGTAACCGCAGCAACACCTATCTAATGTGAGAGGTTAATGCATCATTCCCAAGAAAAACCCGAGGTTAGATTGAGTTGTGGTGTAAAACTGCCCAGAACCGCTCGGCACATCCAGTAACCGCAACAACATAGATCTAATGTGAGAGGTTGGTGCATTAATAAATCAATTAATGCTAATGAACAAGACATGTTAAGAATGGTAGGGTTAAGTTAACTAAGGCAACACTTAACCGTTATAACATGTTAATTAGACAAGAAGGTGGGGTTAAGTAAATTTATAACAATTAACCGTTATAACATGTTAATTAGAAAAGTGAGCAAGGTTAAGTTAACCAGTACAACATAGTGAATGAGTAGGGTTAAGTTAATAAGAAACACTTAACAAATATGACATGATGAATGGATAGGGTTAAGTTAAAACAAGAGAGCAACACTTAACCAATATAACATGATGATTGGGAAGGGTTAAGTTAACACAAGAAGGCAACACTTAACCAATGTAACACGACAAGTGGGTGGGTTAAGTTAACTTGAATTGATTGATGACGCTTAACCAATACAGCATGATGAACGCGTGGGGTTAAGTTAATAAGATACACTTAACCAACTTAACTTGATGAACGAATGGGGTAAAGTTAATGGGAAATACTTAACCAATATAACATGATGAATGAATAGGGTTAAGTTAATAGGAAACACTTAACCAATCCAACATGACGAGTGAGAAGGGTTAATAAGAAACACTTAACCAACATGACATGATGAGTGGGTGGGTTAAGTTAATATGAATGGACATCACTTAACCAATATGACATAATGTGTGGGAGGGTTAAGTACATATCGGGTTGGTGGGTAATATTAGTAAATATAGGCCCACAAACTTTACCATTAAGTAAAGATGTTTGAATCAGTGGGAGGGTTAAGTACATATCGGGTTGGTGGGTAATATTAGTAAATATAGGCCCACAAACTTAACCATTAAGTAAACATGTTTGAATCAGTGGGAGCGTTAAGTACATATCGGGTTGGTGGGTAATATTAGTAAATATAGGCCCACAAACTTAACTAGTAAGAAACCCTAGTAACGGGAAACCATTGAGCAGTAACCCACATAGATGTATCAAGCTACCCTGAAACTAGGCAGGGTGGGGCACGATTATTGGGCTGATTATAAGCAGTCAAAATAACGGCAGGGGGTACATTAGTGTAGGTTCCGACGGATTACGGGCATGCACATACTCCAGAGTGGGAAAAAGCAGGCATTGGGTACAAGTAGTTATACACTGTGCATCTTGAATCGTGTCGGGTTGCTATCATAAGGATTGATGCACCTTATGGTGGGACCAGCACAAGGTATCTACACGCAAGAGAGGGCCGAATTGAACAGATACATGGAACATTAATACAAGTAGGGAATCGATCGATAGGGTAGTAAGGGTACATCTAACATATTCATGGCAATTAGGCAGATTGAGGTGGAATCCTCACAATAGATGTACACCTAAAGGCTACCACAAATTGCGGGGATTGGGATCACATTACAATATGATCATTTTATACATATTACTAGTTGGGACACTAGTTAGGTGGTGCATATATATAAAAATCAGAATAACAAGGTAGCAGCGAAGCAGAGAAAGAGTAGAAGCGCATTCATTTTATCTTGCCTTATCATATCTTATACAAACCTTAGGTTATCCTGTTATCCATGTTATCACAGTATTGTCTTATATTCAGTTTATTCATGTTATGATGCTTGTGCCTATTTACATGCTGAAAGTCACTGGACTTACCAGACTTATATCTGACCTAGTTTGTTTCGCCTCTTTTCTTCCGTTCCCTCCCCTCCGGTTCACAAGGAGGAAATGTTACCACTTAGCTCAGTTTTCTTTCCAAGCACGAAGATAGTCAATGTACTGCTTTGGACTCTCTCTTCCACTGCTATGGCTGGTTCATGCTTTATTGGGGAATATCATTGTTATTTTTATGCTACTTTTATACTTGAAAGTTTTTGAATCAAGACAGAAGTTCTATGTATTACTTTTAAGTATGATTGAGACAATTGTTGTAAAAGTTTGACTGAACCACATTGTTTATAAAATGACTTTATTTTTCGCTGCTTTATTTGTTTGTTTTGTAATTTATCTGCATCTTTTACCTAAAAACGCTCCACCGAAATTAAGGCATTCCCTTTGTGAGTGACCTTAAAAGAGGTGGGGTGTTACACGCCACATCGCGAGATTGAGTTCAGAATCAATTTAGTTGAAGGTGCTAGATCTATCATCATGCCTCTTAGGCAGATGGAGCCTAAGGAACAACAAGAGTTAGCGTTGCAAGTACGTGACCTTTTTGGAATAGGATTCATTCGAAGAAGGGTGTCCGAATGGGGTGCACTGGTTGTGTTTGCAACCAAGCCTGATGGATCTATTAAATTGTGTGTTGATCACCGTGAGCTGAACAAGGTAACAAAAAAGAACAAATATCTATTGTCGAGAATATATGATTTGTTCGGTCAGCTCCACAAGGCCAAGGTGTTTTCCCAAATGGATTTAGTAACAAGAATTCACCAGTTGAGAGTGGTGAAGGATAATGTGCCGAAGATTGCTTTTAGGACACCATCTGGTTTCTTTGAGTTCCTGGTGATGCCATTTGGATTGACCAATGCACCAGCATATTTTGCGGATCTTATGAATAGAGTTTTCAGAGATCAATTGAACAAGTTCGTGCTTTTGTTCATGGACGATATTCTGGTTTACTCCAGGAATGAGGAAGAGCATAAGATGCACTTGCGAGTTGTTTTGGAAGAACTCCTTAGAATTTGTGTATTGGACTTCAGGGGATCATGGGAAGACCATCTACATTTAGTTGAGATTGCGTATAACAATAGCTACCAGTCGAGCATTGAGATGGTACCATACGAAGTGTTGTATGGTAGACCATGTAATTCTTCGACATGTTGATTAATGACTAAAGATAAGCTGATATTTAAGACAGAAATGACAAGGGAGACCTCAGATTGTGTCGAGATCGTTCGGGAATGAATGAAAGTAGCCCAAGATCATCAGAAGAGCTACGCCGAGAAGCCTCGAAGGGATTTGGAGGTCGACGTTGGCGATAGGATTCTCATGAAGATCTCACCATTGAAGAAGGTCGTGCATTTCGAAAACTTTCCAAGGTTTGTTGGACCGTTTCCGATAGTCAAGCAAATAGAAAGCTCGCATATAGATTGGATTTACCAGAGTAGATGCCAAGTATGCACGATGATTTTCATGTATCTTTTCTATGGAAGAGTGTGCACGAATTGAATGTGGTGGTATCTCCGGATCGGTATGAAGACCTAGAAGTCGAGTTCGTAGTTTTGAGACCTCGTAAGTCGCTTTGTGTTGTGGGGAATGACATAAAACAACTTAGGAGGAATACAGTCAAGCTAGTCAAGGTACAATAGTGTGGGGAGATGACGATTGTACGTAGGAAATGGAAGAGAGTATGAACACGATCCATCCAGAACTCTTCGTTAGTATGACCCATTGATATCATCTCAACCTTACACCATTATAACTTAAGCTATTATTAGAATTCCGCATGCTAGGTTAAAGCTATGGATGCATGGTTGGGTGAATGCTAGATTTAGTGGTAGATTGGTTGCTCGAGGATGGTAGGCATGTGGAATTGTTTCTGGTGGTTGTGTTTGTTTGGGATTTCGGGGGAAAAATTCCTAAAGGGGGAGAATATAATAATCCGCATTTTTACATATCGGAGGATCGTAAAATATTTTTATGTAATTTCCTGGGGGTTAGATCATTCTCATATTTTGATATGTTGTTTATGGGATGTGTGGCATGTCCATTGTTTTTATCAATTTTATTTGTGATCATTTTACCCCTGTCAGTTTGGTATAGTGAATAACTTTTGATTGGAATCGAATCAAGTGCTGAGATTGTTTTCATTGGAAAGCAAATGATGTTTCCAATTCCATAGAGTGGTCACATTAAAGTTTTTGTTTATAAGTTTAGGAGGAATCGTTGTTTTAGTGCTACACATTTTCTGGATAGACTTATTAGTCATTAATGGGCTGATTATTGAGGCCCATTAAGGCTAGGGGATGTTGGCTATAAATAGGAGGGTAGAGGAAAGGAGAATTGTTTAGTTTCTTCATTTCTCTTTTTGGTTGGGGTATTTCTCCCTACTCCATCCAAATACCTCTCCACTTCATTTAATTCATAGATCTACATTAGAAGATTGAAGATTAACATTGAAGAAGGTTAGATCACATCAAACTGATTAATTCAGAAGCCGTTATTCACTGTCTGGATTTGTAGATCATTGTTTTCAAGCTATTTTGTGGATTTAGTAAGAGATAAGCATCTCTCACACGAATTCAGTTAAGTACATGGGTTGTTTGATATTAATTTTCATCATTTCAAGTTGTTTTCACCTAGATCTAATCTAGGTAAGTATGTATTCAATTCGAATCACTATAGCCTCTAATCTAGTAAGATTATAACGGTAAATTCATATGTTAATTCATGTGTTTATGCAAGTTTAGATCCATTTATTGAATGTTCATCGTTTTATCATGATTTGGTGAAATTCGTATGATTTTATCATGATTATAGATGTGCTAGTGTTTGTTGGTGGTTGATTTGGTGTGATATTGTTTGTTCGGATGAAATTGGTTGATTTGGACGAGTTGCGTGCGTAGAAGTTTGCAGTTGGATGGAACTGCATTTGGATGGATCTGCAGTGATGGATCTACAGTGATGGAACGGCAGTGAAGGATCTATAGTGATAGAACATTAGGGATGTATCGACAACTATGGATCAGCAGTGATGGATCGGCAGTAATGGATCTGAAGTGATGGATCTGTCGTGATGGGTCTGCGGTGATGGAACTATAGTGATGGATCGGCGGTGATGGATTTGCAGTGATGGGTCTGCAGTAATGGATCGGAAGTGATGGATCTGCATTGATGGATCGATAGTGATGGATCAGAAGTGATCGATCTGCAGCGATCGATCTGCAGTGATGGATCCGCAGTGATGGGTCGATAGTGATGGATCGACAGTGATGGATCTGTAGTGATGGATCAACAGTGTTTGTATCTACAGTGATGGATTAGCATTAATGGATCAGCAGTGGTGGATCTGTAGTGATGGATCAACATTGATGGATTTGTAGTGATGGATCTGCAGTGATCGATCTGTAGTGATAGATTGGCAGTGATGGATCTGCAGTGATAGATCTGCAGTAATGGGTCTGTAGTGATGATTTGCAGTGATGGATCAGCAGCTAGATGGATCTGCAGTTGGATGGATCGGCGACCAGTCCAGTGATGGATCGGCGACCAGTCCAGTGATGGATCGACGACGAGTCCAGCGATTGATCGGCGACCAGTCCAGCGATGGATTGGCAACCGATCCACTGATGTACCGGCGGACGATCCAATAATGGATCGGTGAATGATCCATCAAATATATAACCAAGCGAAGTTTATTTTTGGCTCGATGTTGGATGTAGATTCAACGTGAATTCACGGTGGAATGCTCGAAGCGTTGTGAAGTGTTGGTTGATCAATGAAATGCAATGAATGTGAAGACGACTCAAGGGTGTTTAAGCTTGTGGATGATGGTTGCTCAAGGTGATTTGATCTTATTGATAGTCGCCGGTGATGACGACTAGAGTTATGTAGGTCGAGGGATTATCGTTAGTCGGAGGTTTTAGCAGACTCGAAGTAGGGGTATCATGGGGACGCCCATTAGGATCTAATTCGATAAAGATCGTGTACCCTGGGAAGTCGTGAGGGGCCTAGTTGTCTTCGTGAGTAAGACAAACATACGAGTCACGATGGCGTATGGAGTTTACCTAGAATGGGGGTTACCATTATCCCTTGATAGGTGGAATGTCGTAGCCAGTCATATGATTAACGATGGTTTCAAGGCAAGGTTGGCGGTGATAGCCAGAGTCATGGATGTTGTTGTTTTTCTTGTATCGTCTTGTATACATTGTCTGACGTCAAGGGAGATATCTCATGGGTGCCTGTGTGATGTTGGTTTAGGCCTTCGGGGCATGTGCCTATGGGATGTTGAACTTGATTATTGGTTGCTATGAACACTACTGTTTATTTCTTTGCTGATTGTTGTAAAGACTATCACTGTCGGATGTGGAGGAGACGGGTTGAGGTTCTTCTCCATTGATGTGTTGGTAGATTGGATGCTTAACCTGCCTACTTTTCATATACTTTATTAATGATGTTAGATAGCTATTTATCGCTCATTATGACTATTGTCTAACTCAAGGTTTTATGTCTCCCTCTTATTACCTTGGGTTGTTCATCCATGTGTTGGATGGGCAGACTGAGTAGCATGTAATAAGAAGTAGAACGTGATGAGGACGGTGCTACTAAGCGACGACGAACAGGAGGCTGGCTTATTATTTTCTACTATCTACTATTAGTTGTTTCCGTTGTTATGATTGTTGGTACTCTGAGTGACCCTATAGTGAGGCGTTTTTTACAGACTCTTGTGATGTATTCTAGTTTGATGTATGGATATTTCGTGATGATATGGAAGTTTAAGATTCTGCTCATTTCTTCTTCACTATTATTGCCTATTGTATATGTTCTATTATATTTTATCTTTGCATTGTCAGTTAAACGACAGGTTCCGCTTATGTTATTTTACCTTGATGATCGTCCATAGTTTCCTGGCAATCTTTTGGCGCATTATTCTTCTTGTTAAGTGCATGAGTTATGGGCGGTCGTCACATTAATAAACCCTATTCATACACCTTTAGGGTTAATCTAGATCCAACAAGTGGTATCAAAGCAGGTATTTTTTTTATTAACTCTGGAGTCATGGTGTTCCCTAGTTGTCAGAATAACGAGAGTCAGTACAGTAATATTCCAATTATTTTCAATGATACAGATTTTTTAAATTGGAAATCAGAAATGGAATCCTATTTAAAATCTGTTAATGTCAAATGTTGGGATATTGTTATAAATGGATATGATATGGTTAATAGGAACGATATTGGGTTTAATTCTCGTGCTACTCATATTTTATATTCTTATATTTATGATGTCCAATATAACTGTATCTCCTATTGTTTGACTGCACAGGAAATATGGAATACTCTCAATACGAAGTATGGAAGAATTGACAACACCAACTCAAAACCCCAGAATGACAACTCAGATTCAGATTTGTGCTTAGTAGGTTGTACATATGAAAATTCAGAAGAATCAGAAGATCGAGACTCAACTGACAATGAAACTGAAGATTTCTCATATGAGGACTTAGTTCATTTTTGTACTGAATTAACAAAAGTTGTTGACAGTATGAAATCAAAAAACCAAAAAACTTAAAATTTGAAAACTCTGAGTTGGGATGCAAAATTGATGATTTGGAATTAAGGCATAAAAATAAAAAGAATTTTGAAAACTTGGATAGCAAAGAATGTTCGGTTTTGGAAAATAATTTAGTTCATCTCAATGATAATATTCAAAAGCTTGAAATGGAAATTCTTCTTTTAAAAGAAAACAAGATTGAACTAAAAAGTAAAGACAATTTTTTGCATGAAGAATTGGAGAATTTTGAGGTTATAAAAAATTCCAAACATGAAGTGCTTGAGAAAGAAATCTGTCTAAAATAGAATTGATTTTAAGTGAGCTCGAAAATGAAATTGATAATTTCAATAAATTTAAGCAACTCGAGTTTGAAAAGAAAAATGATTTGATCTTGAAATTTCTGAGTATTTAAAGCCAAAATTGAAATGCTTGAAAGTGAAAACTTGTTTTTGAAACAGAATGATGCTGAGAAAAGAGAGTTCGCTATGAATCAATGTTCAAAGCTAATAACGAGAATTATTTTTTGAAATCCAAAATCAGTGATCTTGAGTTGAGCTTGAAACGTGTTTCAACTGGAGAAAAATATTTTAATATGCTGCTGAAAAATCAACTTTCTTCTGGAAATAAAAATGGTCTCAGTTTT
This sequence comes from Allium sativum, assembly GCA_030737875.1. Taxonomy (NCBI): domain Eukaryota; kingdom Viridiplantae; phylum Streptophyta; class Magnoliopsida; order Asparagales; family Amaryllidaceae; genus Allium; species Allium sativum. The sequence continues at coordinate 661,544,969 of CM060924.1, forward strand.
AGAAAAATTGATGGAATTGGAAAATAGAATCCAAATGGTTTTAAAAATCCTTCAAATTACTTTGAAAAGAATCAACTTGAAAATTTGGACTTTGAAAATTTCAAAGGATTTTGAAATAACAACTGAGATGTAAACTTGTTTTGTAACAAACCATTTAAACAATCTTGGATCCCAAAAGGAAAAACACGATTTTGACTAAATTCAAACAAATTGGGTTCCTAAGGGTACAAAGTAAATTCAGATGGATCGTTATACAAACAAGTTTGGGTACCTAAAGTCACATACACAGTTATGAGTGGTAAAACAACTTTTGTAAGACCGCTCGATCTTACAAACTCTTAGGTACTAGAGGAGGCTGAGGAACTGCTTTGCGAAAAAGAAATTGAATTCAAGTTGCTTCATATCATTAAAACATATAGAGTTCCTTAGCCAAGATTGTTAAGCTAGAGAATCAACATCGTCTACTGAAAATTAGGTATGATCTCCAGACTCACATTGTTTATTTATATTCTCTATTTATATTATTTTTATTCCTCCTTTTATCCTTTATATTATTTTTCTTTTGATTATGCTTATTTGCTTTGTCACTACCATATTTTTTATCACTTCTTGAGCTTCTTAACATCAAATTGCAGAATTCATGGTTTTCTGGAAATTCGCATCATTTGTCTAAAACTCTCATATTTTAATGATTTCCATATCTTGAATTCAAATTTGTAAATATCTGCGATTGTTTTGAAGTTTATTTTTTTTCTTCTGATTCATGAATTCCTAACAGTGCTGAAGCATTCTTATTATATCTTGAACACTGCTAATTTGAATTCTAAATTTTCGATGATATGGAAAATTAATGAAATTTCACACATCTCTGCTATTTTGAGTTTCTTTTAATTAATTTTGTAAAGACTTAAAAAAATATACTCATTACAGCACACTACTATTTTTCAGTTGTGAAAATTTCAATGTTTTTTGGATTGGCTTGGTTATTCTAATTTGAAAATCATTTGATATAGATCATTGTTTTGCATCTTGAGATTCATTTTTTCATGATTATTTGGCTTGATATTTGATTTTGTTTGAATCATTGGAAATTGTTGATATCTTGAATCTCACACACTTCTTGGATTTGAAATTGATAATCTTGTGTGATCGATTCATTAAATCCTGAAATTTTCACATCACTTCAAGTGATTTCAAAAAACTGTTTCTTTAAATGTTGGATCATGATATGTCTCTTGTGCTTTTTACAAATAACTATGAAAAATTCTCTTGTCAGTTCTGTTTTTTAAATTGTTTTTGTTTGCTGCTCTGATAGATGGAATTGATATGCTATATTTTCTTGCTTAGACATGTAATTGAATGATTTATTTTAAATACATTGTAAATGGCAATTAGGAACTCAAATGGTATCAGCCAAAGAAGCTTTGAAAATTTCTCATTCACCTTTTTGATTTTTTAAACTAATTTCTCATCTTATATAGATCTTTCTAATTCCCTCTTGTAATTGATACTTTCAATTTTGAAATCATTTATTGATTCAGAAAGTGAAATCAACAACCAAATTGAACTGTATTTAGAATTCATCAAAATTATTATCAAATTTATGAAAATGTAATGAGTTGTGACTACAATATACTGCACAACAATAGGAAATTTTATTTAAATTTCCATGATGATTGAACTATTTTTATAATATCTTTGAATTGGCGTTTATTTCACGACCATCTTCTTTTTCAATCATCATTCTGTCATCCAACATGATTTTATATTAATGTGGAGAGTTTATTTTAAAAAAAATCATCTTAAATGTTTAGTTCAAAATTTTGTGATGGAAATGTGTATATTATTTTTCAGAAAAAGGGATAATTGAACGTTTTCAAAAATCTCGGTACAGTTGAGCATATTTCATAATATGATTAATTTAGAAATTTATTTCAAAACCATCTCTGTACCTACCATATTTCTGTCATCCATATTGGTTTTATATAGTGAGGAGATTTTGTGTGTAATAAGTGTTTCTCTAACCTCATTTAAAAATCCAAGATCTGGTTATGCATGGTTATGAAATTACTTATAATTTAAGTTGCGACTGATCCCATTTAAAAATCGAAGATCTGGTTATGCGTGGTTAGTGTGCTCTTAACAAAAAGGAAAAAATAGAAATAAAAAAGGAGAAAATAAGTAAAAATTTACATATATAATATCTTCCTTGGTGTGTAAAACCAGCCTATCCATTTTCTAATTTGTGAAATGTGTTAATATTTTATTATATATTATGATTTTTTTTGATTGATAGTTGTAACGTCCCGAATTTTGGGGGTTCGTATTTGAATATTTAAAACAGTTTAAATATTGAATTCGTAATATAAATGGATTTATATATTAATTAAAACGAAGTTGAACGTATTAAAATATATGTATTAATTATAATCGAGCTCATAACGACGCTGCAGTTCGTAATTTAACGTTCTGAACTTCAACCGAGTGTACAGGACTCATTTTAAATCGGATTTCTGCGAAACAAGAAGCGTTGGAATCTGTTGAACTGTATCTTTCTAACAGAAGTGAAAAACCAAGATTTCGTTGTGTAGATTGTAAGATATGTCCAAATCAAATATTCAGAAAGTCGCTATGAAATCATATATCGACCGTAACGGTTATTTGAATATAACTTGATATCGGTTGCAAATCGGGACAAGGTTCTTTTGAGGCGCAGCGATAATTTAATTTTTAGAATTTTACTGAATTTTTTTATTAATTAAATAGACAACTTTTTATTTGGAGTATTTCGCACCCTGTATCGATATTTTGGGATTTCAAAATATGAGTTAACCTACCGGTTTTATTATATTTTTGGGATCGTGACACCTCGCTGGACACGACCGTATCTTTATTTCTGTCCCCAACCATCCGGACATGAACGAAATTTATGAACACGGTACCCATATTATGATGGACAGTGAGATGTTTGCCTTCACACGATATAATAACTCAAGCCTTACCCTATAATTTGCCTAAGACTTAACGAATAAGTAAAACCCATACCCTGAGAAAAAAACAACTACCAAGTTTTTAACACATCCTTTCAAGATACGGTAACCTACCCTAAGCTATATGAAAGCACAGTAAGCTACCGGGATGGCAAAGACATAATGAAGACTGAAATTCTAATCTATTGCCTACGACCTACCAAAGCAATAATAACATAAATTTACATTCCTTCATTAGTAAGCTTCGCAGATATTTACAAATACTCGAAGTAATAAGTGAATAGCATTCTCTCGCACAGTATATACATTGAAAATGCAACCTAACCTACCTACACAAAGACCATAACCTATAGCTTAATCACTAAGCAATTTAAAACTATAAATATACAATCCTTTCCTCAGCTTTCCAGAGATCCACTCCCCACCACTTAATCAAAATGCGAGCTTCTGAACTAAAAGAGAAAAGGAATAACATGGAAGAGAGTGAGTGTTCAGAGGAGTTCAAGGGTTTGGACGGGTAGTTGCGAGTTGATGTCGCGATGTTGCAGTCAGTAACAGACGTGGTGATGAAGTATAGATCATGGTGGAAGGGAAAACTCATGTAAAAAGTGCTGCGAACGTGATAAGATCTGGATGTCGGGATGTGGTCGGGTGCATCGGTGTTGTGTTAAATGAGCAGAAGGAAGTGTACTGGGTAATTTCAATTCGAAGAGAAACCTGGAGTAGCTTTGAAGGGGAAGCAAGGACTGAAAGTTCGGTAATGATAATAAAAACTGGAGCGTGCCTTTCGTTTTGAAAAAGAAGAGGTACAGGACGCGGGTAATGGGTTCGAGCGACGGTTCATAGGCCGATGTGAATAATAAGACCCGTATAATAATAAGAAAAGAATATATGGTCACGCATTGGTTCATGCTGAGGAAAGAAGATGGAATAAAAGCAGTATGGAGCAGCTTATGATATCAAGGAAGAAGAGCATGTGTTTGGGCCGGGTATTAGAAGAGTTAAGCGGGTATTGGGCCTAGCTAGTTAATACGGTTAAGGGCCAAAAAAATAAATATAAAATAATTAAGGGGTTCGATCAGTGAAACAAGGGAACTGTGTATACAAGGAGATATACGAGGATGACGTGGCAGGATTAGTAAAGAGGTCGGTGAAGCCAGTCGCGTTAATATCACAGTAACGAATGCTACGGGCCGATGATGTCTGGAACAAGTTGGAGTTCACTGGAATCATTGGTAGAATTGAACTCCTGATATAATCGACTGATGCAAATCGTTATTTAACGGTTAACGCGCAAAGGTGAGTAAAATCACTAACTCTGATCTATTTTAAAATATTATAATTATAATTTAATGTTGGTTGAATACTGTGTGTTGGTCGATTAGGTAGATTACAATTAAATTGGTTAAATATCTTATATCGTTGCATATGTGCACATCACCGGTTGGATACTGATTCTGTCGATTTTAAATATCCCCTAGTATGGAATCAGTGATAATTGTTTGACTAACATCTATGGATGCGGAAACCGGTTGGAGGAATCCGACCGGATTCCTCAATATTTATATGTACTGTTTGTTTTGTATGCATTGTTTGAACCCGAATTATATTAAAAACCCCATGTGAATATTGATGTTGAACGGAAATTCAACATCTGTTTCGATAAATCAATAAACGATATCGATTAAGAAAGTGGTAACAAACGACCGTAAAACCATAGTTTTGTTAAGAAGTGATTGGCCGTCAGGCAAATCAACGAAGTAAATTATAAAAATTATATTTTTATAATTAAAGCGATGTTTGAATTATAATAGAAGTTCTATTATAAATTAGTATATTATAGTTCATTTTATAAAGTAAATATAAACGATTATTTAGTTAAATTAGTATGAAGCTGTAATTATCCGACAAGTAAATAATTTGGGATAATTATTTTAAAATAAACAGTTAATGAATATTGTTAGATTAATTATATTAATCCCATGGTAAGAAGTATATAAAATCAGTTAACGAAGTTACTGATGGAATAAAGTTAATGCGAAGAGTAAATGTTTAATATAGATAGCCATAAGCAACAGAGATTTCGAAGCATGAATATGGTGTTATAAAACCATATTCCAAAATAAAACAAGGAAATACGATTTAATGTATATTATAAGTAATAAGGGATTAGAGTACAGACTTATATCTGTTCTAAGGTAAGAACGTTGTCGATCAAGGTCTGAGAGGTAAATAAAATACCCCAACTTGAACGGCTTCACTATTATCGAGGAACGATATCAGTTTGTAACGGAAAGAGATGTCAAGATTTTTGTAACAGAAAGTGATGTCAAGATTTTGTAACGGAAAAAGACGACGAGATTAGTTATAAAGTGGCATATTGCAACGTATTGCAAGTTTGAACTATAGCGATAAAATAAACGCTGTTGACTAGGCTTAAGCGTGACTGTTATGTCAAGATTAGTTATAAAGGAGAATATTATAGCGTATGACAAGTTTAGAACTATAGCGATAAATTAACGCTGTTAACCAAACTTAAGCGTGATTTTTATATATGGCAGCACTTCCTAGGAAATGAAACAGTTTAATTGAAATCCACTTATTTGAAAGTAATAAATAACGATGTTGTAAGAAAATATAAGAATCAGTTTTAGAAAGAGAAATCGGCGAATTGTGTTAGAAAACGATGACAACATTTCGATGTTCGAAATGTGATTAGAATTAAACCGTTGGGATTTGGAACTAGAATTCAACGATGTCGAATGTATTAAATGTAAACTATTTTTAGGGATTATAATATGATAGAATAATTAACATTTAGTTTTAAACAAATAAATGTTGATAGGATAGGAATCAGTATTTATTTATAAACTTGATATCGATTTGAAAAGAAGTTGACTTAGAAACAGAATTATAAAGTGGAATAGGAATATAAAAGTATGAAAGAGATTTCGGTAAACAAGATAAGGAAAATTATTTCGTGAATAAAGAGTCATATGATAAAGAAGTTCAGATTTCTATAATAAGGAATTGTATTCACATTTCAAAGTGAATAATGTTTTAAAGGTGAACGTTGGGCCGATTTAAAAGGGTAATTGAAATTGGAAATAATTTCCAATGTAAATAGGGTAGATTATCCGAGTATAGAAATAAAGAATGTGAAAATAATGGATCGAATGTTGATAACGTATATTTTCTGGTACATGAAGGAATAAGAGTTTATAATAACTGGAAATGTTTTCCAAGAAGTGTAAAAAGGCTAAAACGGGATTTGAGAAATTCTGGTAAGATATGGGGATTCGAATAACAAAAATGAATGTTAAATAAAAAGTACCCATGTTTATGTGATGTCTAGTTATACATTAGAATGGATGTTGTGTTTACTCCGATAGTTAAATAATCGACTATCGAAGTGGTTTGACCATCGTTGTCAATACGGAGAGACCGGTTGGATATATTATCCCGAAACCACTCCGTATAAGCATAAGCGCTGCGAATTAGATATGCTGAAGATAATTGAAGACGGAGTTAAATGCAAGGGTCGTCCAGTTCTAGAATGGTGTTTTTTTTGTTTGTCCAGTCCCAGGACAACTTGTATGGACGAGTGTCTGGCAGAGTATTTCCAACGGTCACACCGTTGATTTTTACGAATATACCAAGTTGGTGGGGAGAAGGTAACTTCTCTTTATTCTACACCCAGTGTGCATTTGTGTAATCAATATGTGATTACGGATTTGACGATGTGGCATTCAAAATGAATGGTGATCAGATGTTCTGAAGGTAGACGTAGCCTCTAGCCTCACAACCGGGAAGTAACAAAAGTTGGGCTAGGCAGCATGGCTAGTTGGGTCATCCCCAAGCTCGGTGTATTGTCACCAATCTAGAGAAAATTCACATTTATCTTCTTTTCGATTCTGTATCTTCGGATGACGGTTGGATGGCCTACAACCGTGGTGGCAATATATTCGCGACACTCAAGCTAAATGAGTGAGCGGTCATGTGTGGCCAGGTTGCAAGACATTCTTGTTGAACCCTGAGTGTATCCCCTCTAGAGTACACTATTCAGAAGGTGCTCCCATACCTTGTCTGTTGGAATCCATTCTCCGATAAGCGCCCTGCGGTTTATGATTTTATACTATATATATGTGGAGCGTGAGATGCAAGCGTTCTGCTACTTGGATAATTATTTGTTTAGACATTATCATAATATCACTGGTTTTGATATCAAAGTAATTTGGGTTATAGTAAGGTGAAACCCGTCCATGTTTATGTGTGGGCTGGTCTTACTATTATCTTTTTTTTCAAAAGGATTTTCAAGGTTAAACAGTATGGTTGGAATTTACTCACACCAGTCCCATGACTGACCCAGAGTTTATTTTGTTTGTTTTTTCCCTAAACTCTTGGGTGCCCAAATTTGTACGGGCAGTCAAGTGTTTCAGGCTTGTACAGATTCACTTGGAGGAGCTGGAAGCAGAAGGCTTCACCATTAATTAGTTATGTAGAGATTATTTCCGCTGTGATGTATATGAGTTATTCTCTGATATGATATGTAAGTACAGATTCAGAAATTGTAATTCAAAGTTATGTTATAATACAATTTATTCATTCCGCTGTGAGTTTTCGTGTTTACTCTGATTTTGTTCGGTGTTCTTCTTCTTCTATTCTATTAGTTCTATCTTTTCTATCTCATCCTCTAAATTCTTCTATTAATGATCTGAATTTTCGTGCACTTTGAGCTGAATGTGTAGAATATTAGTCAGCTCAAATTGGTACGAATTTTCCATCCATTACAGTTGGTATCAGAGCTGAAGGTTAAGTGATTACCTTGGCTCTCTGGCGTAACTCAGTAGAGATGGAGTCAGTGATACTCTAGATTGAGTTGAGCGCGTATTTTAATTATATAAAAACTGTTTTATATTGTGTTGACTAGTCAGTCGAGTGGTTTATGAATTCTGGTCGAAACAGTAATGCAAACTGTGTCGATAGGTGTTTCTAAACTCTTGAACAGAGTAATCCGACACAGTATGTTTTGAAAAGAGGGTAAATGAGATAATTTTACCCAAAATATATTTTGATATAAAAAGGAGTATATATCTTAAGATTATTATAGTATTGATCATTATTATGATCAAATAAGAGATGTAATTAAGTTGGTTATATAAATAAGCAGTCGAAATATTATACAAGTATAATATACAGAATCATATAGATAAAATCTGAGCTTAAACCCAGAATTGAAATAAAACTCTGGAAACTTTGAAAAGAGTTGGAAATAATATTTGGATTAAATATATGGAAATTTAAGATCCTGGGTGATTTGAAAATGTTTTTCAAATATAGTAAATGGATTTTGAAGTAATTTCAAAATAAAGGGGTTTGAAAATAAGTTTTGGAAAGTAATATAGTATTGAACTCACTTTGATAGCTGGAAAATAATTCCGACGATGACTGCAACATCATCAGTGTTCATTTTCGAGTTCTAAGTGACGGATTACTACCAAAGATTTTGTTTTGAATTATTTTGAGGAAACAAGTTGTTAGAAATTCAAATGTTTTGAATTATATATGATTTCAAACCAATTTGAAATAAAGCCCAGGGATTTGAATTCCGAAATTTAAATTTAACTTATGAAGTAAATAATAGAAATTAACGAAGTTGAATAAAATTGGAGTTGAATTGAAACCAAGTAAGTGGAAATCGTATTGGAATAAAATTAAATTTGGTGAAGTAAGTGAATTTGTGAAATGAGATATTGGATTGGAACCGAGTTTGGTTATGAAATTGGATTGTTAAGTAAGGATCTAGAGTCGGGATTGAAATTGGAATTTGATCTAAAATTTGGCTTAGTGAAAGCGAGAGATTGGTTTGAGAATGGATTGATGGGAGATCAACCAAGGATGATTGGACATATGCTGATTGAATTTCTTTTGGATTGGAAAATGCCCAGAGTGGCAAGTTGTTGTAGTACCGAATAAGCCATGCAGAGGAGATGCTGGCAAAATTCTCCGAAAATTTGAGCTGTTAAGAAATTTTCAGAATTTTGAAAATATTCGCAATAAGAAGGAATTAATATTTAATTAGAATTGATCAGTTCAGTTGAAACTGAAATTATGAAGTAAACCAAAAAGATTTTTAACCTGTTTATAACAGAGATTGTAGTATTTTCCCTATCTTAGCAATTTCGAAGACGAAATTATTTTAAGGGGGAAGGACTGTAACGTCCCGCATTTTGTCGGTTCGTATTTGAATATTTAAAACAGTTTAAATATTGAATTCGTAATATAAATGAATTTATATATTAATTAAAACGAAGTTGAACATATTAAAATATATATTAATTATAATCGAGCTCATAACGACGCTGTAGTTCGTAATTTAACGTTCTGAACTTCAACCGAGTGTACAGGACTCATTTTAAATCGGATTTCTGCGAAACAAGAAGCGTTGGAATCTGTTGAATTGTATCTTTCTAACAGAAGTGAAAAACCAAGATTTCGTTGTGTAGATTGCAAGATATGTCCAAATTAAATATTCAGAAAGTCGCTATGAAATCATATATCGATCGTAACGGTTATTTGAATATAACTTGATATCGGTTGCAAATCGGGACAAGGTTCTTTTGAGGCGCAGTGATAATTTAATTTTTAGAATTTTACTGAAATTTTTAATTAATTAAATAGACAACTTTTTATTTGGAGTATTTCGCACCCTGTATCGATATTTTGGGATTTCAAAATATGAGTTAACCTACCGGTTTTATTATATTTTTGGGATCGTGACACCTCGCTGGACACGACCGTATCTTTATTTCTATCCCCAGCCGTCCGGACATGAACGAAATTTATGAACACGGTACCCATATTAAGATGAATAGTGAGATGTTTGCCTTCACACGATATAATAACTCAAGCCTTACCTTATAATTTGCCTAAGACTTAACGAATAATTAAAACCCATACCCTGAGAATAAAACAACTACCAATTTTTTAACACATCCTTTCAAGATATGGTAACCTACCCTAAGCTATATGAAAGCACAGTAAGCTACCGGGATGGCAAAGACATAATGAAGACTGAAATTCTAATCTATTGCCTATGACCTACCAAAGCAATAATAATATAAATTTACATACCTTCATTAGTAAGCTTCGCAGATATTTACAAATACTCAAAGTAAAAAATGAAGACCATTCTCTCGCACAGTATATACATTGAAAATGCAACCTAACCTACCTACACAAAGACCATAACCCTATTGCTTAATCACTAAGCAATTTAAAACTATAAATATACAATCCTTTCCTCAGCTTGCAGAGATCCACTCCCCACCATTTAATCAAAACACGAGCTTCTGAACTAAAAGAGAAAAGGAATAACATGGAAGAGCGTGAGTGTTCAGAGGAGTTCAAGGGTTTGGACGGGTAGTTGCGAGCTGATGTCGCGATGTTGCAGTTAGTAACAGACATGGTGATGAAGTATAGATCATGGTGGAAGGGAAAACTCGTGTAAAAAGTGCTGCGAACGTGAGAAGATTTGGATGTCGGGATGTGGTCGGGTGCGTCGGTGTTGTGTTAAATGAGCAGAAGGAAGTGTACTGGGTAATTTCAATTCGAAGAGAAACCTGGAGTAGTTTTGAAGGGGAAGCAAGGACTGAAAGTTCGGTAATGATAATAAAAACTGGAGCGTGCCTTTCATTTTGAAAAGAAGAGGTACAGGACGCGGGTAATGGGTTCGAGCGATGGTTCATGGGCCGATGTGAATAATAAGACCCGTATAATAATAAGAAAAGAATATATGGTCACGCATTGGTTCATGCTGAGGAAAGAAGATGGAATAAAAGCAGTATGGAGCAACGTATGATATCAAGGAAGAAGAGCATGTGTTTGGGCCGGGTATTAGAAGAGATAAGCAGGTATTGGGCCTAGCTAGTTAATACGGTTAAGGGCCAAAAAAATAAATATAAAATAATTAAGGGGTTCGATCAGTGAAACAAGGGAACTATGTATACAAGGAGATATACGAGGATGACGTGGCAGGATTAGTAAAGAGGTCGGTGAAGCCAGTCGCATTTATATCACAGTAACGAATGCTACGGGCCGAGGATGTCTGGAACAAGTTGGAGTTCACTGGAATCATTGGTAGAATTGAACTCCTGATATAATCGACTGACGCAAATCGTTATTTAACTGTTAACGCGCAAAGGTGAGTAAAATCACTAACTCTGATCTATTTTAAAATATTATAATTATAATTTAATGTTGGTTGAATACTGTGTGTTGGTCGATTAGGTAGATTATAATTAAATTGGTTAAATATCTTATATCGTTGCATATGTGCACATCACCGGTTGGATACTGATTCCGTCGATTTTAAATATCCCCTAGTATGGAATCAGTGATAATTGTTTGACTAACATCTATGGATGCGGAAACCGGTTGGAGGAATCCGACCGGATTCCTCGATATTTATATGTACTATTTGTTTTGTATGCATTGTTTGAACCCGAATTATATTAAAAACCCCATGTGAATATTGATGTTGAACGGAAATTCAACATCTGTTTCGATAAATCAATAAACGATATCGATTAAGAAAGTGGTAACAAACGACCGTAAAACCATCGTTTTGTTAAGAAGTGAATGGCCGTCAGGCAAATCAACGAAGTAAATTATAAAAATTATATTTTTATAATTAAAGCGATGTTTGAATTATAATAGAAGTTCTATTATAAATTTGTATTTTATAGTACGTTTTATAAAGTAAATATAAACGATTATTTAGTTAAATAAGTATGAAGCTGTAATTATCCGACAAGTAAATAATTTGGGATAATTATTTTAAAATAAACAGTTAATGAATATTGTTAGATTAATTATATTAATGCCACGGTAAGAAGTATATAAAATCAGTTAACGAAGTTACTGATGGAATAAAGTTAATGCGGAGAGCAAATGTTTAATATAGATAGCCGTAAACAACAGAGATTTCGAAGCATGAATATGGTGTTATAAAACCATATTCCAAAATAAAACAAGGAAATACGATTTAATGTATATTATAAGTAATAAGGGATTAGAGTACAGACTTATATCTGTTCTAAGGTAAGAACGTTGTCGATCAAGGTCTGAGAGGTAAATAAAATACCCCAACTTGAACAGCTTCACTATTATCGAGGAACGATATCAGTTTGTAATGGAAAGAGATGTCAAGATTTTTGTAACAGAAAGTGATGTCAAGATTTTGTAACGGAAAAAGACGTCGAGATTAGTTATAAAGTGGCATATAGCAGCGTATTGCAAGTTTGAACTATAGCGATAAAATAAACGCTGTTGACTAGGCTTAAGCGTGACTGTTATGTCAATATTAGTTATAAAGGAGAATATTACAGCGTATGACAAGTTTAGAACTATAGCAATAAATTAACGTTGTTCACCAAACTTAAGCGTGATTTTTATATATGGCAGCACTTCCTAGGAAATGAAACAGTTTAATTGAAATCCACTTATTTGAAAGTAATAAATAACGATGTTGTAAGAAAATATAAGAATCAGTTTTAGAATGAGAAATCGAAGAATTGTGTTAGAAAACGATGACAGCATTTCGATGTTCGAAATGTGATTAGAATTAAACCGTTGGGATTTGGAACTAGAATTCGACGATGTCGAATGTATTAAAAGTAAACTATTTTTAGGGATTATAATCTGATAGATTAATTAACATTTAGTTTTAACAAATAAATGTTGATAGGATAGGAATCAGTATTTATTTATAAACTTGATATCGATTTGAAAAGAAGTTGACTTAGAAACAGAATTATAAAGTGGAATAGGAATATAAAAGTATGAAAGAGATTTTGGTAAACAAGATAAGGAAAATTATTTCGTGAATAAAGAGTCATATGATAAAGATATTTAGATTTCTATAATAAGGAATTGTATTCACATTTCAAAGTGAATAATGTTTTAAAGGTGAACGTTGGGCCGACTTAAAAGGGTAAATTGAAATTGGAAATAATTTCCAATGTAAATAGGGTAGATTATCCGAGTATAGAAATAAAGAATGTGAAAATAATGGATCGAATGTTGATAACGTATATTTTCTGGTACATGAAGGATTAAGAGTTTATAATAACTGGAAATGTTTTCCAAGAAGTGTAAAAAGGCTAAAACGGGATTTGAAGATATGGGGATTCAAATAATAAAAATGAATGTTAAAAAAAAAGTACCCGTGTTTATTTGATGTCTAGTTATACATTAGAATGGATGTTGTTTTTACTCCGATAGTTAAATAATCGACTATCGAAGTGGTTTGACCATCGTTGTCAATACAGAGAGACCGGTTGGATATATTATCCCGAAACCACTCCGTATAAGCATAAGCGCTGCGAATTAGATATGCTGAAGATAATTGAAGACGGAGTTAAATGCAAGGGAATGGTATTTTTTTGTTTGTCCAGTCCCAGAACAACTTGTATGGATGAGTGTCTGACAGAGTATTTCCAACGGTCACACCGTTGATTTTTACTAATATACCAAGTTGGTGGGGAGAAGGTAACTTCTCTTTATTCTACACCCAGTGTGCATTTGTGTAATCAATATGTGATTACGGATTTGACGATGTGGCATTCAAAGTGAATGGTGATCAGATGTTCTGAAGATAGACGTAGCCTCTAGCCTCACAACCGGAAAGTAACAAAAGTTGGGCTAGGCAGCATGGCTAGTTGGGTCATCCCCAAGCAGGGTGTATTGTCACTGATCTAGAGAAAATTCATATTTATCTTCTTTTCGATTCTGCATCTTCGGATGACGGTTGGATCACCTACAACCGTGGTGACAATATATTCGCGACACTCAAGCTAAATGAGTGAGCGGTCATGTGTGGCCGGGTTGCAAGACGTTCTTGTTGAACCTTGAGTGTATCCCCTCTAGAGTACACTATTCAGAAGGTGCTCCCATACCTTGTCTGTTGGAATCCATTCTCCGATAAGCGCCCTGCGGTTTATGATTTTATACTATATATATGTGGAGCGTGAGATGCAAGCGTTCTGCTACTGGGATAATTATTTGTTTAGACATTATCATAATATCACTGGTTTTGATATCAAAGTAATTTGGGTTATAGTAAGGTAAAACCCGTCCATGTTTATGTGTGGGCTGGTCTTACTATTATTATTTTTTTTTCAAAAGGATTTTCAAGGTTAAACAGTATGGTTGGAATTTACTCACACCAGTCCCATGACTGACCCAGAGTTTATTTTGTTTGTTTTTTCCCTAAACTCTTGGGTGCCCAAGTGTTTCAGGCTTGTACAGATTCACTTGGAGGAGCTGGAAGCAGAAGGCTTCACCATTAATTAGTTATGTAGAGATTATTTCCGCTGTGATGTATATGAGTTATTCTCTGATATGATATGTAAGTACAGATTCAGAAATTGTATTTCAAAGTTATGTTATAATACAATTTATTCATTCCGATGTGAGTTTTCGTGTTTACTCTGATTTTGTTCAGTGTTCTTCTTCTTCTTCTATTCTATTAGTTCTATCTTTTTTATCTCATCCTCTAAATTCTTCAATTGATGATCTGAATTTTCGTGCACTTTGAGTTGAATGTGTAGAATATTAGTCAGGTCAAATTGGTATGAATTTTCCGTCCATTACAATAGTCGTTGGGATTTGAGATTAGTTGATTTTGTTACTTAATTTTAATTTATAATCATAGTCCAAATCAATCACTTTTGTGCTCATTTTTTTTAAAAAATAATTGGAACTCATGTGTGTTAAAACTCTCTCCATTTTTATAAAATTTATCGTAAATCCACTATTATAGAATGTGAAATTTGCTTCTAGTTCTTAGAATATTGTGGTTTTTGTTCAATTAAATGAGATTTATAATGAACATTCTCTCTCTTGAGCTAATTTTATATTTCTAGTCAATTTTTCATCACTATTTTGATTTTTGTATCCTTTTGATGATAACAAAATGGGGAGAATGGTTAAGATTTTAATCGTTGAGTGAATATTCCTTAAAAAAAGTTAATATTGAAAATTTCAATTTATTGTTTTCTTTTCACTCATGCACATATCTAGGGGGAGCATACATAAAGATGGGGTTCTACACTTACCTGTCAAACACATTTATTGTATTCAAAATCTTACTATTTGTTTGTTATCGCCAAAAGGGGGAGATTGTTGTATATAACAATTATATAATTTTTGTTTGATGAATATATATACATATATATTATAAATATGTTTGCAATTGTACTATTATACTGCATCACATACACAAATAAATATTTATATTTAAATAGAATACTACTGCACAGGAATTTAAATATTCAAAAATTATTTTATTTAAACATAATATTTTATTTTGACATTTCAATAGTACATATTTTCTAAACTCCACTACTGTAAATCTCAGTGATTCATTACATTCTGCTCTCACTACAACACACAGTGTTCACTTCGTTACAGTTATTCTCACATACAATTTCATTTCTTACATCCGCTCCTCACTAGAAACTCTAAGTTTCCCTTGGTTGTATATACATACAAATTCACATTCAGATTCACTACCTGACCTCCTGTCTTTAGCTTGCGTCACACTCAGTCCCATCATCTGTAAACCTGTCATAGAAACACATATGAAGTAAACTAGAAAAAAATTATAGCAGATATAATTTTATTTTAAAATTTATTTGCCATAGAATTTTGGTTTGTTTCTCGTTGTATTTCATGACTTAGTCTGATATGTATATTCATTCATTTGTGTCTAGACAACTTGTGATATTCATAGTGATTTACTGTAAATACCACAAGGTTGACAGTGTCTCTAGGGCTTACACACACACACACACACACACACACACACACATATATATATATATATATTATGCACATACACAGTACATGTATACACACATGTGTATGTATATACACATATTTTTGTGCAAGGGCAATATGGTCAAACATCGGACTGCAAGGGACAAATATATCATGTATGATGTGTTCTGGTGAAGCTTGACAACACAAACATGCTGCAAGTATCCATGAACACACAAGTGCAACAAAACAAGAATGGAAACACAAAAAATAAAAATATATATACATATACACACGCATCTATGTACATATACATATTGTAACAACCCGGATTTTCAGAACAAATTTAAAATTTTTGTTTTAGCAATTTTAATAGATTTTGAATATTTAAAATAATTTATTTTAAAAAATAACGACTATAAATTTATTTAAATCGAAGCTAGAATGAAATTTTTTAATTTAATTATAAAAGGAGTTTAAAATGGCGCGGCAGTTCGAAAATTCGATTTCAAATTTCAAATTACAAATTTCAAATGAATGTACAGGATTCAAAATAAATCGGATTTTAGTGAAACAAGAAATATTTAAATCTGTTTGATTATATCTTTCCAATGAATCTAAAAATTTGAAATTTCATAATAGGAATAAAAAGTTATGTCCAGTTTAAAATTCAGAATAGTCACCGTAGAATTTATATATATTTTAATATAATATATAACCCTTAAAAATAGCCATTTTGAAAACGACCTCCGTTTTCGACGAAACCACTTTTGTTGGATTTGGAATGTCAAATTATTGTTAGATTTAAATTTTCATAATTTTTAGAATTAATATGTGAGCGTGGCAAAAGAAAATGTGTTTTGACCATTTTAGTCAAATTAGATCGACCAGAAAATGGTCATTTTTCAAACGGTTTTCAAATTCAACGAAATTAGTTTCGTTAGGACCGTATCGTCAAAACAAAGCTAGAAATAATTTTTCTGCAATTTTTAGAGTTAGTATGTGGCCCCGGTAATTTAAAATGTATGTTTAAATTAAATATATATTGTTTTATATTTTAATTTGATAAAAACTGACTGTAACAGCCGAATTGGGTTACAGAACATATCCCATTGTGTCCGGAATGGGGGTATTTAGCTACGGGCGACACTCGTTGGGTTTGATTTGGAGTTAACAGTGATAAACAAATAAAAATTGGATTTAAATAAATTAAATAATAAAATAATATATAATATACTATATAAATACGGTCCCCATACGCTAAACCCTAATCAGAAATATGCAGCCGCCTACGTTCGAAATGGAGGGCCAGAAATGTCCGTAATTCATTCAATAAATTCTCCCAATCACTGAAGTGATTTGCAAAACTAAATACATGAAAATAAAGAGCAGTCTGAGGGCTTTCGATCTATAGGAGTATGATGAGATTTCACAGTATGCTCTTCTCGAAATCCGTGTTCATAGGGACGTTGTTAGGAGGCGTTTTCAAATGCCTAGGGGGAGCGAATTCGATGCCCTTAGGAGCACGGAGAGGTGGCACTTCGGCGCATCTCGAGATGATGGAGGATTGGGGTCCGACGACTCCTAGGTGGTGGCATCTGCAGAAGGGAAGTCGAGGGTTGGGGTTCAAAGACGACGTGGTTTCCAGGAATTAAAGAGGAGGAAGACAACACTTTCAAATATTACTAAAAAGTGTATAAAATCCTAATCAAAAATCATATTGCTTTGCTAATCAAAAATCATATCGCTTTGCTAATCAAAAATCATATTGCTTTGTAAATCGAAAATTACAATGTTTTGTAAATAAAATAGTAATGATTTTAAAGATAAAAAAATAAACATTGTTTCCAAATAAAATAGAATGGTTTTATAATACAAAATTAAGCATTGTTTTGTATAATAAAATTCACATTGTTTATCATAAAAAATTCACATTGTTTATCAAATAAAATTCACATTGTTTATCAAACAAAATTAACATTGTTTTTCCAGTAAAATTTGTGTTCTTTAGAAAAAATTTACATTGTTTAGAAAAGAAAATTTCGCATTGTTTTTAATATAAAAACCGCATTGATTTTAACATGATTTTTATATAAACATATAATCCTGGTTTTGAAATAAACATATCATGTTTTGAAAATAAACATGACAAGGTTACAAAATAAAAAGAACAATGTTTTGTAACAGAAAATCACAATGTTTTGTAACTGAAAATCGCAAAGTTTCGTAACTGAAAATCATGGTTTATAAAAAGAACATAGTAATGTTTTTAAAGAGAAAAATTTGCATCGCTTTGTAATGAAAGGAACATCGCTTTGTAGTGAAAAACAACATCGCTTTGTAAATAAAAACAACATCGCTTTGTGCATAAAAAGTGTAGTGTTTTATAAAAAGAAAATAGCATTGTTTTGATAATATAAAAAACATGATTTGTTTTGATAATATAAATAACATTATTTGTTTTCAAAATAAAAATAACATGATTTGTTTTTAAATATATAAATAGTATGATTTGTTTTTAAAATAAAGATCGCATTGTTTTTAATAAAAAAATCGCATGGTTATTACAATGAAATTTACATCGTTATTAAAATGAAGCTTGCATTGCTATTAAAAATAGAAATGGAAATATGAAAATATGATTTTTACCATATATATAGAACAACATCAAAAATATGATTTTTAACACAAACTGTGTGTCACAGATTGCGATGGAACTGAATGGAAGTAGAACGGAATCCGAATTGTCCGGTAAAGAATGACAGAGTGGAAACGAAGGTGAGAACTCCTTACTAAAAATTCTACACATTTTTTATTTATTTTCATAATTGGAAAATATATAGGATTTCCAGTTTATATCTTTATCAGTTTAATCATTAGAAACTGTATACAATGCCTGTTAGATTTCTTTTCTCGTCCACAAACCATGGGCGATTTAAAATGACTGTATTGCATGTTGTTTGTGATGTGAAATGTTTAACACATTAAAAATGTTAATATT
The DNA here is from genome assembly GCA_030737875.1 of Allium sativum. Classification (NCBI taxonomy): domain Eukaryota; kingdom Viridiplantae; phylum Streptophyta; class Magnoliopsida; order Asparagales; family Amaryllidaceae; genus Allium; species Allium sativum. The sequence goes on from CM060924.1 coordinate 661,563,782, forward strand.
AATAGGATAGTGAAATTAAATTATAAATATTCATTTATAATTTGAACAGTGAAAATTGGTTAAATTTCTTAACCAATAATTTATTTAAATAAACTGTTGTTGTTTAAAAACCCCACACGGGTATTGGGATGATATTGGACATACACTAGTCCCAATATTTAGTTGTATGTCAATCGATGGATTGACAGCCTGTGATGAGCGTTATTTATTTATTTTAATTCTCACATAGTTGTAAATTTCACTCTGGTTGTGAATGGATTGTTTGTTGATTATTTACCATTATTGTGCACACATGCGATGTATGAAATCCATATAATCGAAATTATATGGTAATTGATTTAGTCGCATTCCTATTCAGAAATAAATAATGCTTTATTAAAAAGACATGGTAGAATCAAAAATTACATTTTGTTGAAATAAGATAGTTGAAACCAAAATTTACATTTTTGCTGAAGTAAAATAGTTGAAACCAAAATATCTTTTTTTGTTGAAATGAAATAGTCAAAACAAATATAACATTTTTGTTAAATAGATTTGTGTTAAAACAAAAATAACGTTATTGTTAAATAGATTTGTGCTAAAACAAAAATGTCAATTTTGTTGAATTAGATTATTGTAAATAAAATGAAGTTGTCACTTTAATTCATTTTGTTAAAATAGAATTGTTAACAAAATGAAGTTGAACACTGTTAGATCGAAATTTGGACCTAACACCCAAATTGTTATGAACTGTAGAGAATTTTAAATGAGGAACGAGAAAAAAGAAAATAACACTCAGAATTTATAGTGGTTCGGCGTTAACGAGCCTACGTCCACTTTATATCTTATTGATTATGCTTTAAAAGCTAGTACAACAGTGATTTCTCTCAATATTTCAATGGTTTGACAACAATGGCGGGTTCAGTACTCACTATTGCCAAAAGGATCCCGAAAAATGCCAAGCTCTAGGCTATTTATAGCTGATTTTGTCAGGCGGATCGCGGACACGTGGCACGAATCCCGAGATCATCGGATCGCATCGCCACCATTGAAGAAACAGTCAAACTAGCCGTTGTGAACAGGTGTCGTGACTTGCTTGAAAATCGGATCGTGCAGATGGGGAGAATTGGTCCAGATGACGGTTAGGGACACGTGTCGCCAGATCCGTGCGGTTCGGATCGCTGAAGACCAGCTCGTGATTGAATAGGTCAGAGGATTCGGTGCGCACCAAGAGATCGGATCGGTTCGCTCTGGGCGATGATATAAGTTTGGATCGGATCGCCCGGAGGCATCGTTCGTTGACGAGATGGGAGCGATCAGTTCCCGGGCGAGACGATGGAGTGCGATCCATTTCTGGGCGAGACGATGGAGTGCGATCCATTTTTGGGCGAGACGATGGAGTGCGATCCATTCTTGGGCGAGACGATGGAGTGCGATCCATCCCTCCAGTTTCTTGGGGAACTTGGTTTCCTGTTTTTCTTTTATGAATGATCCTGGATGGCTTGGTCAAAAAGCGAGCCAACATTTTGCCCCCTCGAAGTATGTTTTATTGATGATGGAACATGCTTCGAAGATTCTCATCTACCTTCTCCTGAAGGGACGCAAATCAACAGTCGCATTGGTTCAAATCGACACATGTATGAATCGGATCGCCATAGGGCGACACGGTCCGATTTGGTCATCTGCTCGTCTCGTACCGAGTACCTAGGCCTTTGCGCGGAACGGGGCGTATTTTCCTTCGAGCTGTGCCGGGCTTTGAGCTTCGTGGGCCATCGTTTGAAGCGGTCCGTGGGCTCCTATGCGATACAAGCTTTGGATCGTGGCCTTCATGACATTTCGTGGACCGAATAGGACAAAGGAAGGGAGATAAACGGTCACCCTCTTTGTCTATATAAGCCGACCCTCCCCTCCTCATTCTCCTTCTTCTTTCTCTCTGCCGAATCGTCTCGCGTTAGCTATTGAAAAACGAACCCAACTTTCTAAAACTTTCGAAAATTCAAGTATTCTCTCAGTTTTTAGAAAGGTAACTTCATAGAAAGCCCTCTCATTTGTAAACGCATTACTTTCCTGAATTTTACGGTTGATTCGAGGGGGAAACAATAGAAATCCGCAATTTTCTGAATCAATTACCAAGTCGCCATGGCCATTGAGTGTGGAGCTCAGAACTTGAGGATGGGAAGGAGAAGAGGAAGAAGAAGGAGGCAGAAGGGGAAGGAAGGCCGACTCGGATCGTGGTCATGGATTGAAGACGAAAGCGAGTGGCGAGACGAAAGATTGAGGTGGCAACAAAGGGTCGTATCGTGGCAGTCACAACGGTTCGTGGGGGAGCAATCCCTTCGTCCGGCGATTCGATGAGGGGCGATCTCCCTGCCCTACGATCCGGAAAGGGGCGATCCCTCTGCCATGCGAGTCGAAGGGGGGCGATCCCTCTGCCATGCGATCCGTCTCACGGCTAGCGATACGAAGAAATTTCAGACTTTAATCAACGCCTTGTCACTATAAAACTCTGAACAGTTAGGATAGAGCCTTGATGTTGGTCTTTCTGGACTAAATGACCTCATAATTTGACTGCATATGACGACTAACGACTTCTGATAACCTTGACTGCTTTCATGCTTTATTATTGTTTTTAATAATGCGCACACACAAGCACACACGGGGGACGGGTAGTGTTAATCTTATCGTTCATATTTTCTCGTCCTAGCAGCAATGTCGAACGATCACTCTTCCTCAAGATCTGTAGCCGAAACGGAATCCGAGACTCCTGAGCAGTATAATCCTCAAATTCCTCCAATCAATCCAGGAGGTGAAGATTCCGGATCTGAGTATGAAGCTACAGAATCAGATCCGACAGAAAGTACTTCATCCAGTAACAACTCCGAGTTTGACGAGCGAGCTCCGGACGAAATTCCAGGCGCAGTCGGGATAGATAAATTCTCTGATTCTTTAGCGTCCAAGCTTGACGAGATAAAACTCAAGAGAATCTGCTTAAGACACGGCATTCCTTGGGACGATGTCCTGACACCTGGAAGCGAAGATAGACCCCATCTAGCACCGGAAGGGTACTTGTCGATCAGTCGAACAATGTGTCTAGTAGGAGCTATTCCTCCGTTCCCCCCAATTGTCATCGAAACTCTGAGACGACTAGGCATTGCCCCGATGCAGCTTCATCCAAACGCCTACGCATCTCTATACTCTTTATATGTTGCTTATGCGGAGATCTTGCATGCCGAACCTAAATTCAGAGATCTGGTGTTCTTCTTTCTCTTCAAGCACCGTTCTTCTACAACTCCAAACTTTTCCTTTTTTGAATCAGTGGCGAACAGGAAAGTTCTGTACGACGGATACAGCAACATCGGGGATCCTAAGTCCGACTGGTTTTACATAAGAAAACAGGCTGGATGCTCACGGAGATGGCTCAACTCAAGTAAACTTTGATCGCCTAGCTGAATATCTTGCTTAAGGAGTCTAAGTAATAACATTCTTCCGTTTTTTCCTTTGTCTTAAACAGATCATGTCTTCCCGAAAACAGAGGGTGCATTATACAACAACCGGTTGTCCATTCTTTTGCAAAGCAGATCCGACTTTTTAAGGATTAAAAAATGCATTACCGATGACAACCTTCATAAGCATCGCCTTCTGGATAGAAAATTTGGACTTGGGACCGGCGGCAAACCTTATAAATATGTGCCCCCAACGGAAGGAGAGGGAACCTCACAAGCGGTGGAAACAACTAAATTTCGCAAAAGTCCTTCTCCGATAGTCATCCAAGACGACGAAGACTTGAATATATACAGAGGGGATGAGTCCCGTGGTGATGCATCGAAGGAGATCCCTACCTCTGCTCCAATGGAAACTGTCAGTGATGACGACTTGACAGAAGAACAGTTATTCGATGAGCTGAATAAAATCCCTCTACCCGACATTGAATACACAGAAAAAGACTTCGGCGAGGAACCTTTCTTTTCTGCTCCCGAAGAGGCGACTGATTCAACAATGGGACGAGAAATGGGTCAGATGAGCCTGTCTCCAGGCCCGGGTCTGTTAGGGGGAATTATATGGGATGCACACCTCACACACACTGCCTGACCGTGCACTATTATATTGTGGATATTCAAAGCTATAATATACTCTTCTTCTCTTTTTACAGGAGCGATGTCCCGCAGGAAATCCTATTCGTACCGTTCTCTTCGCGAAGGCACCCCCAGCCTTCGTCCGGGTACTGAGCGCCCTCGCGGTCCCCCTCATAGGCCGAGCTCTTCGCAACCTCGATCTCCACCCAAATCAACCTCTACCAGGCCTTCGAGTCATCCGACAATTCCGACCGGGGGAAAGACACTTCCAAAAGAGTTGACTCCTCCAAAGAGTGCGCCTTCCCACAGTCGGTCGTCCAAAAGGCGTCACGAATCCAAAGATGGGGACAGAGATTCATCCAAAGAAACTGAGCAGGAGAGAAGTAACATTGTCCCCACCAGCCAACTAGAGTTAGCTGCCTCCGGTTCACGGGATTACGTTCACGGTCCTGAAATCCAAGGTAGGCTGGAAAAGCTACGGGAACAATTTCCAGGAATGTTCTTTGATAGGATGGTCTTTGTTCCTGCCTTGGAACCGGTCCCTAAAAACTGGGATAAAGAAGTTATCGGGCATATCCGTCACGTGGCCAAGTAGTACGAGATGATGAAAAAGCACGCACTTAATCTTTCGGAAGTCATCCGAACACTTGAAATAGAAGCTCACAGGTCTAAAGCAAAACTTGAAAATAACGAAAGGGCTAGGACAAAATTAGAGAAGGACCTGGAAGACGCTCAAGCCCAGCTCGCTTTGGCACAGAGAGACGCTGCAAACTATAAAACTGAATTAGAAAATGCCAAGCAGCGCTTTCATTCAGAACTGGATTCCAATAGCCAGGAAAAAATGGCCTTAAAAAAGGAGGTTGAAGACCTCAGAATGGCCAACATCGAATTGGTAACGGCACAAGGCCATTTTGAGACTGAGAAGGCTGCTTGGGAGGCAGAAAAAGCGAGTCTAAAAGAAAGGTTGGCTCTGGCAGAGGCGGAAAAAGTGATCTTGAACGATCAGGTGGCAGACGCGGAGAGACGGGCAGCTCTTGCCGAAAAGAACGTTGATAGCGCCATTGAAATGGCCACTGCCTCCAACAACAAACTCCTTGAAAGAGAGAAAGAAATCGAGGGGTTTGAGGAGATGATTTTTGATTTCCTTGGCCAGGTTCTCAAAACTCGCAATATCTCATGGATCCCGGATTATCATGTTACTTTGGCCAACTTATGGGATGCCATCGTGGAGGGCGAAAAACATAGACTGGGGGTCGAAGAGATCAATGAGGATGAATTGATGAAGAGCATCCTAAGAGACAACGAGCAGGAGGACCTGGCAGAAGGTCGTCGCTTAATCCTGGCGGAAATGGAAAAGGAGAGAACCTTGGCTAAAGGTAAAAGCAAAATTGATGAAGGTTCCAGCTCCGCCGCGAAGTCTAAAACCTCCGAAGTTGAGGAGTACCATCCTGACGATCCGCTAATCCCCTTAGGTCTAACTCCCGTGGTTGTTGGAGCATCCGGATCTACTCAAGAGGGAGCATCTGCTGAAGGTATCTCTCTCTTTTCCCCGCAATTTGCTAAAGCGATTGCGAATTGTCGTTGTCTAGCAGGACAACCCACTGAATTAGCAATGTGTGTCTCTCATAATGCAGGTAGTGAGCTCGTTGATAAGGGTGCTGAAAAAGAGAGAGAAGTGGAGAAGGAGGCTGTCCTGCCGGGTGCTGGTCCCGATGTACTCAAGGATGCCGAGACTATCGAAGCTTTAAAAGACATGGATGGTCGCCATGTGGATGACTAAGAGGACATTATTGGCTCCAAAAAGGCCGATGATGATGACGATGAGGAACCCCTGGCCAGCCGAAAAGCCAGACAAGAGAAAGAGTTGCTTCAAAGAAGGTGGGAGAGGAGGCTTTGGACGTGGTCCCTCTTGCAGAGTTCGATCCCAAAACTGGGATGATTATCAAAATCCAGTCCAAGTCCATCAGCCGGCAGCTTCACTTCGCAAACCCTGATGACTTCCCGGCTTCCCTCTCCAGTAGAAGCAAGGGAAAAGAAGGGGAAGGGGAGACCTCAGAGGAGTCAGATGCTCCCCTTACGGACAAGCGGAAAAGGAAGAAGGAGGATCCATCTGAAGCCGACAAGGAGAGGCTGGAGAGGCAAAAGCGAGAGAAGAAATCAAAGCATAAATAGGATGTTTGTTGATATTTTGTCTTTAGGTTTCCCACTGGCCAGGAAGTGTAATTGTGAGACTGGCCCTCACTTTTGTTTCTAAATTGTTTTTACTTTGTTGATTTGCAGTACATAAACAAGGATTTGTTTCTTCTTACATCATTGTGTACCTGTATTCATAGAAACTTTCCACGTTTAGTCGTTAGCCAACTATTAATAATTATAAGTCAGTCAATCAACAGGAAGAAGAATGTTCATGCTATGTTACACTGTTATACCAAAGTTTAGTGTTTGCATATGAGTGCCTGGTTTCCCCCAATCAGTTGTTACCGTAGCATCTGACTGGGGTTTGCTAGGGATAAATTAGTACTAGCAGCAAGTTGCCCCCTATTTCTGAGTACGGGGGTAAAAGAGATTTCATGGGGTATCAGTAGTTCAGTCAACCCTCATTCCCTTAACAGGGAATAAGTTCTTTCTCAGCGCTCAATCGGAGATGCTTTTGTACTCTCTCTCTCTCTGGAGAGTTAGAATTCGAGCTCAGCGATTCATTCGCTCCCCGATCCTTCAGTGGGAAAGGAGCTCTTTCTCAGCGCTCAATCGGAGACGCTTTTATACTCTCTCTCTCTGGAGAGTTAGAGTTCAAGCTCAGCGATTCATTCGCTCCCCGATCCTTCAGCGGGAAAGGAGCTCTTTCTCAGCGCTCAATCGGAGACGCTTTTATACTCTCTCTCTCTCTGGAGAGTTAGAGTTCGAGCTCAGCGATTCACTCGCTTCCCGATCCTTCAGCGGGAAAGGAGCTCTTTCTCAGCGCTCAATCGGAGACGCCTTTATACTCTCCCTCTCTCTCTGGAGAGTTAGAGTTACGGATTAAGCAGCCTGCAATGACGCATTCTCATCAAGCTCATCCTTGGGGTATGCTCTAACCCATATTCCGTGGATTAAAGCTAGTCGGACAAGCAGTTGAAGCCTCTGCCAAAGCTTTGGGTTTCTCCGATTAGTCTATGGAAGGAACGGTTGGCACCAGACTTCGGGTACCTGGATTATTCAAATTGATTTTCATAAAAACAAATAGGCAAATAAATAAAGATGCAAATAAAGGCAAATAACACACAGTATTTTTATAGTGGTTTGGTCGAATCATGACCTACGTCCACTTTATAATCTCTTGCTTTAAGAAATTAGACTGTTCTAGGCAAGTCATGCCCTGTACATAGTTTTTTAACAAAGCAAAAGAATAGATTTGAAACTTCTCATGTTAGATATGGCCGTAGATGTTGGGCATTCCACACTCTGGGGATTTCCTTTCCATCTACGGTTGCCAGCTTGAAGGTTCCGTTATCAAGCTTGCTGAGAATAGAGTACGGTCCTTCCCACTTCGCTCCCATATGAGTTGGGGGTGGAAAGACACGTTTCAGAACCAAGTCTCCGGGTTCCCAGGTCCGGACTCGGACCTTTTTGTTGTAATATCTGGCGACCTGTTGCTTGCATCTCAGAGCACGCAGGTCGGCTTCATCCCTCTTTTCTTCGATCATATCCAGGGACTCAAGGAGCAATTCATTATTGGTCATTGGATCATAATAGGTCACCCGATGAGAAGGTACCTTTATCTCAATCGGGATGACTGCTTCCGTTCCAAAAGCGAGGGAGAACGGGGTATGTCCGGTCGCTGATTTATATGTCGTTCTGTGAGCCCATAGTGCCAAGGGCAATTCATCAGCCCACATGGCTCTAGCCCGCTTCATTCTTCTTTTCAGAATGGACTTAATTACTTTATTTGCAGCTTCGACTTGCCCGTTTGATTGTGGGTGTGCCACGGAGGTGTATCGATTATCGATGTGATATTTCTGGCAGAAGTTTCTGAATTCAGCACTATCAAATTGAGTTCCGTTGTCTGTTATCACAATCTTTGGAATTCCAAATCGGCAAATGATGTTTCTCACAATGAAGTTGATCACTCGTTTAGTTGTGATTGTAGTTAGTGGTTCTGCCTCGACCCACTTAGTGAAATAATCTATGGCCACAATAGCAAACTTTGCTCCGCCCCTTGCTATGGGGAGACTTCCTATGATATCAATTCCCCACATAGCAAATGGCCATGGACTCATCATTGTTTTTAACTGGCTTGGAGGCGCTCTAGGTATCTTTGAAAATCTCTGGCACGCATCACATCGTCGTGCATATCTTACTGCATCCTTGTTTATGGTGGGCCAGAAGTAACCATGCCGCAATATCTTTTTCGCCAAAGTTTGCCCTCCAGTGTGGTCGCCACATTCGCCTTCGTGGACTTCTTGCAGCACACGTTTGATGTCATCGTGGGCTATACATCGAAGGAGGGGCATTGAAAACCCTTGCCTATAAAGAACTCCGCCTTGCAATACGTATCGGGCGGCTTTACGAATCACTTTACGCCTCTCGCTTTTCTTGGTCGGAAGCGTTCCATCCATTAGGAAATTCTTTATAGGGGTCATCCAGGATTCCCTTTCTGGTTCCGTCTCTAGTACTAGGTCGATTTCCATCTGATCAACGCTGGGGGACCGAAGTACTTCAACGGGGGCTAGCGCAATCACTTCAGGATCGTTAGAACTAGCCATCTTTGCCAACTTGTCTGCCTGCTGGTTTTCTGACCGCGGAATATGAGATATGCTGTAGTGATCAAACTCATTCAGCAGTTCTTTCACTTTCTTTAAGTATAAAATCAATCTTGCACTTTTAGCTTGGAATCTTCCGGTGACTTGGTTCACAACTAACTTGGAGTCGCAGAAGATGTTCAGCTTTGTGACTTCTAGCTCCTTTGCAATCCTTAATCCAGCTATCAGAGCTTCATATTCAGAATCGTTGTTAGTGGCCTGAAACTCCATTCAGATGGCATAGGTTATCAATCGTTTCTCGGGGGTTTCAAGCACTATTCCAGCGCCGGATCTTTCGTTGTTCCTAGCACCATCAGTATATAATCTCCAGACATTAGGGTCGAAAAGTAACTTCGAGGGTTCCACTTCTTCGTTTGCTATGTCTTCTTCAGGAACAGTGAACTCTGCTATGAAGTCGGCTATCACTTGTCCCCAAATTGATCGTCTGGGCTGAAAGTTCAAGTCAAATTGACTTAACTCAATATTCCATTTGAGTAACCTTCCAGATGCCTCCGGTCTCTGTAAAACTTGCTTGAGTGGATGATCAGTATATATGGTAATAGGATGCGCCTGAAAGTAGTGCCGAAGTTTTCTGGAGGCAATCAGTAAACTATACGCCAATTTTTCTATCCGTGGATAATTACGCTCTGCTGCTGTCAATTTTTTGCTCACATAATACACAGGTCTTTGGACCTTTTCCTCTTCCCTTACCAACGCTGAGCTGATTGCATGAGATGATACTGCCAAATACACGAATAAATCCTCGTGGTCTATTGGTTTAGATAGAATTGGAGGTTTCTCCAAGTGTCTGAGCAAATTCTGAAACGCTTCTACGCAGTCAGGTGTCCATTTAAAGTGGCGTTTTCCTCGCTTTATTAATTCGAAGAATGGGATGCACTTATCCGTAGCCCTGGAGATAAATCTGCTTAGTGCGGCCACTTTTCCGGCAAGGCTTTGCACATCCCTAATTTGCCTAGGCTCCTGAATGTTCCTGATTGCCGTGATCTGGTCCGGGTTAATCTCGATACCGCGTGAACTGACAATGAATCCTAAGAATTTTCCAGAAGCTACACCAAATGAACATTTGGTAGGATTGAGTTTCATCCCATACTTTCGAAGAATGCCGAACATCTCCGCCAAGTCAGTAGCGTGTTGAGAGGATTGCTTGGATTTAACCAACATATCGTCGACGTATACTTCCATTGTTTTTCCGATTTGGTTATAAAACATTCTGTTGACCAAACGTTGGTACGTAGCGCATGCGTTCTTCAAACCAAAGGGCATTACTACGTAACAATATAATCCCAGATCAGTGATAAAACTAGTATGCTCTTGATCCGGAACATGCATTGGAATTTGGTTGTATCCTGAATAAGCATCCATAAATGAGAGAAGCTCGTGACCTGCCGTCGAGTCTACCAACTGGTCAATTCGAGGTAATGGGAAACTATCTTTGGGACAAGCTTTGTTTAAATCCGAGAAGTCGATACACGTTCGCCACTTCCCGTTGGCCTTCTTTACCAGGACTGGATTCGAAATCCAGTCTGGGTAAGTTGAATCTCTGATAAACCCATTAATCTTTAGCTTTCCAACCTCTTCTTTCAAGGCCGCGGACCTCTCCGAGCCCAACATTCGCCTTTTTTGCTTTACTGGAGGATGTTTGGGGTTAATGCTCAAAGAGTGGCTCATGATTGATGGGGATATCCCGCACATGTCCGCATGGGTCCAAGCGAATACATCCAGGTTGTTCTTTAAGAAAGTCGTCAATTCTTCGGCAAGAGTTGGACTTAACTGGGATCCAATCTTAAGGACCTTCTCCGGGTCACTGTCATCGATTGGCACATCCACAGTTGCCTCGTTGGGAGTTGCCGTTCTGCCCCCGGGTTCTTGATCCTCTCTGGGATCTATATCCTCGGGCATCACTCTAGGCAACTTTCCAATAATTATCCTCTTTGGTTGCTATAAGGTTTCCGCCCCCAAAGGGGGAGGAGTGCCTTTAGTTTCGATATCCCCGCCGTTGCGAAGCAACTTTAGTTCAGCAACATAACACGCTCGCGCAGCAACTTGATCCCCTCTGACGATACCAATGCCAGCTTCTGTGGGGAACTTCAATAGCAAGCACCAGGGGGCTATACAGGCTCTGAACTTTGCGAGGGCCGGTCGGCCCAAGAAGGCATTGTATGGCGATTCGACATCCAAAACCACAAAGGGAAGGATTCTCACTCTCTGGCGTTCTCCTTCCCCAAGTGTAACTGGCAACTCTACATAACCCATAGGTGCGGTGGATGCTCCGTTGAATCCACGGATCCATCCTTGGCAGGGCTTCAAGTCTTTTATCTCAAGATTCATCTGGTCAAAGGCCTTTTTGAAAAGAATATTAACAGAACTCCCGTTGTCCACCAGAACCTTATGAACAGTGGCTGGCCCAATGGGTATCGTAATTACAAGTGGATCTTCAGTTGGAGCATGGACCCCGATGCTTTCTCGTTCTCGGAAAACAACGTCATCAGTCATCATCTTCTGCTGCTTTACCGGGATACTGTCCTCGGGGTTGCTACATTCCCCCACTTCGAGGTGTTGTTTGGCTGCGTTGACGTACTGATCTAAAGCTTTGGAACTGTGCCCAGCAAGGTAAAGTCCACCGATCACGGTATTGATTACAATATTCTTTCCCTTTTGCTGAGTAGTTGGCCTAGTAGCAAGTTGATTTTGATTCTGATTCGGGGCCTGCACTGCCTACCCCCTGTCCCTAGGCGTTACTCTGTATTCGTCTAGCTTCCCTTCTCGAAGCAGCCTTTCGACTACGTCCCTCAGGTGACGGCATTCATTCGTCGAATGGCCGTGGATTTGATGAAAGAGACAAAACTTCCCTGTCTCACGCTCTTTCTCTGTTGACTCTCTAGGAGGTGGCCTCTTATTCTGGAGGACTTCATACGCATCCACGAAGATATTTTCCAGAGTATCACTTATGGGTGTATAACTTTCAAAGGCCCTGGGACGAGTCCTTCTCTGGGAGTCGTTCCCTCGGCCCCTCTTCCGGTTGTTGCCGTTAGCATTGTTATTGTTGTTACCTGGTCGGCGACCACCCTGGTTCTGATTTCCGACGTTAACCTCAGCTTTCCCCGAGCTGTCTCCAGTCTGTTTGATGGCGACATTGCTCTGAACTTCTTCCTTATCAGTTGTTTTAAGCTTTCAGTTTGCGTATACCTCTTCCCGGCGTAGATGTACATTGGCTTTCTCATAGAATAACTCTCTGGTGTGGGGTGGTTTGCCTGCCAAGTACCTCCCGAATTCAGTGTCCTTATCCACTCCATCAATTAGTGCTGCGACAATTGTCGGCTCATGCGGATCTTTAACCTCAGTGGTGGCCAAATTGAAACGATCCAGGTACATCTTTAGACTTTCGCCTGGTCGCTGTTTGACAAGGAATAAATCGATCACGCTTTTCGTCTTCTGTGCGTAGATGCGGAATTGTTCTACGAACTTCTCGCTTAGTTCCCTGAAGCTAGAAATCGATCTCGCCGGCAGGCGAGTAAACCATAACAAAGCCACGTCTTCCAGGAATATGGGAAACGCTTTACACTTAACCGCGTCAGAAGCGGCAGCGGCAGTCATCGACCAAGAGTATCTCATTAGGTGCTGAACAGGATCAGATCTTCCTGCATACCGGTTCATTTGTGGCATATTGAAACGCCTTGGAAAGGTTGCATCCAAAATATCGTCAGTAAAAGGGGTATGACTGCGGTCAATCCCCCAATCTTCGTTCCGCTGTCCACGACTGTCGGCCAAAATCTGGTGAACCATGGCTGCAACGTTTGCACTAGTCAAAGGAGGTTCAGGGTCAGTGCCTCTGGCCCGATGAGGTTCTCTGATCTCTCTTCGGGTAGTGGCCACAAAATCTGGGGCTCGGACGGGGCTTCGCTGCCCCCTGTTATCATGAGTATGCGTGCGGCGACGGGGCTGAGGTGGTCTGTTATGTACAGGACTGTTCACATTACGGTTTATGGGCCCCGCCCCTAGTTCTTCTTCTTCCTGTGAGGGCAGGGTCCCGAACCGAAGCTGTTCTATGTTTTCGGCTCTCTCATACGGTCGCCGCGGGGGTCTTGGCGATTCTTCAGATGAAGAGGAATATACTGGGGTGAGTGGACGAACCGGCGATGCTCTTTGTCTTGCTAGCTCATCAAGTCTTCTATCCATAGCCATCAAATTTTGTCGCAGGATGGAACTTTCCTGCCTTTGGGCAGCCAACTCGTCAAACAACCTATCCCACATTTCGACGAAGCGAGAAAGATCCCCCTCAGTGACAGGAGCAGCAGGATCATAGTGGTCATCATCACTCTCTCTTATGGGCAAAGTGCTCGAACCGGGTCGAGCAGAGGTTCCAGGACGATAGGAGTGGGTCATAGGTTCTTTTCCAGGTCGAGTTGTGTTCTGACCATCAGTTCGGGTAGCTGCGGTTCGTGGAGGGCGGTTCGCTGCGCCCCCCTGAGATCGACTCGTGGTCCTGGTACGCGGAGGCTGTGAGGTGTTGCCCCGGGATCGAGTAACAATTCCTTCAGTAGCACGGATCGTCTCGTTCTCATCGACTCGGAACGAGGTGCCTTCGTCGGATCGGATCGCCCCCTGCGCTCCGCGATCCGGAGTTTCTTTGTTGCCCAGTTCGTGTACACTCTCCTCAATCGTTTCGTTGGTCTGCGAAACTTTAGATCTTTTTCCAGCCATGATATCCGAATCGCTGGAATCTTCAAGGAAGCGAATAGTGAAACTTTAGGACTGAGTTCTCAGTGAAAGCACCAAAAATGTTAGATCGAAATTTGGACCTAACACCCAAATTGTTATGAACTGTAGAGAATTTTAAATGAGGAACGAGAAAAAAGAAAATAACACTCAGAATTTATAGTGGTTCGGCGTTAACGAGCCTACGTCCACTTTATATCTTATTGATTATGCTTTAAAAGCTAGTACAACAGTGATTTCTCTCAATATTTCAATGGTTTGACAACAATGGCGGGTTCAGTACTCACGATTGCCAAAAGGATCCCGAAAAATGCCAAGCTCTGGGCTATTTATAGCTGATTTTGTCAGGCGGATCGCGGACACGTGGCACGAATCCCGAGATCATCGGATCGCATCGCCACCATTGAAGAAACAGTCAAACTAGCCGTTGTGAACAGGTGTCGTGACTTGCTTGAAAATCGGATCGTGCAGATGGGGAGAATTGGTCCAGATGACAGTTAGGGACACGTGTCGCCAGATCCGTGCGGTTCGGATCGCTGAGGACCAGCTCGTGATTGAATAGGTCAGAGGATTTGGTGCGCACCAAGAGATCGGATCGGTTCGCTCTGGGCGATGATATAAGTTTGGATCGGATCGCCCGGAGGCATCGTTCGTTGACGAGATGGGAGCGATCCGTTCCCGGGTGAGACGATGGAGTGCGATCCATTTCTGGGCGAGACGATGGAGTGCGATCCATTTTTGGGCGAGACGATGGAGTGCGATCCATTCTTGGGCGAGACGATGGAGTGCGATCCATTCCTCCAGTTTCTTGGGGAACTTGGTTTCCTGTTTTTCTTTTATGAATGATCCTGGATGGCTTGGTCAAAAAGCGAGCCAACAAACACTTTTATTCATTTTGTTAAAATAGAATTGTGAACAAAGTAAAAGAATCATATTTATATAAAAGAACATGTTTATGCAAAAGAATCATATTTATATAAAGAACCACTTTTATATAAAAGAACATTTTTAAAGAAAATAACATTTTTAAAGAAAATAACATTTTTATAGAAAAGAAAATTTCTAACATTTTCGTAATAGAACATTTTGTTGTAAATATAACATTTTAATGTAATGAAGCATTTCATTGTAAAGAATACTTTAAAATAAAGAATATTTTAAAATAAAATGTTCTAACAATAAAAATCACATTTTTATTGTATGTACAGAAAATAAAATAATCGTTTGTTGAATTACATTTTTATACAGCAAAAATGTCATCTTTAAAATGTTAATAAAATATTCATTTGTAGAATTATATTTATGTACATTAAAAATGTAATCCTTAACATGTTAGTGAAATTAAAAATAATCATTTGTTAAAGTATGATTTAGAATGTTAAAAATGAAATCTTTAACATGTTAGTGAAGTATAAAAATTATGATTTTTATATCCGACTTTGAATGGACACAAAAATATAAAAATATGAAGTCGAATTAAGTAGGAAATGTCGTTTTAACCCGAATGGATTTATCGATCGATTTTTTCATTTTATAATGAATATAGAAAAGAAGTGATTTTAAAATATGATGTTTTAAAAATATTATTATTTTAATATGATGAAGATATAGAATATTCAATTTTTATTTGAAATTGAAAATGAAGTTGGAATCGCTTTAAAATGAAATTATAAATATATTATATAAATACATTTTAAAGGAAATCGACAATATATATATATATATAAATATATATATATATATATATATATATATAATGGCTTGAATAGAACGCGCCGCGCAGCGACCGTTCGCGAATTTCGACCATTAACTTCAATTTGATATTACGGGAGATCCGACCGTCGGATTCTCCTAAAACTGGGACCGTTGGGTTCGTATCGAAAAGAGTTGTCCAATGAATATAAGAGATTTGAAATCTAACGGTTAGATTTGGAGATGTGTCCAAATCAATTTCAGAAAAGGTCACTATGAATGCAGTTCGGTGGCCGTTGTTGGAAACCGACTGTACGGGCGATAATAAAATTATTAAAAATATGGAAAAATTATGTAAAATCATAATAAAAGGTTTGGAAATATTTTTGATGAAAAATTCCAATTTTATAAAGATAAAAATATATTATTATCGAAATGAACTGTTTAATGAACTAGTTATTAACTAGAATAATAATTTAATCATTTTTAGAAAAAAATAAATTGGATTTGAAAATGGTTTTAAAATAACCAGGATTTTCTAAAAGAATAAATTGGAATGGATCTGGATGGAAATTATCTTCGGGATATTTCGATATTGGATTCCGTGATTATACGGATATTGTTATGGGAATTTGGAAGATATATATATCGTTATTCCCAATACGATATTTGTTGATTCCATAATTTGATATTGAATATAAGCCGATATAATTTCTATTCAGAACCTTATATTTAATATCAAATGGGATTTTTTGGTTTGTTGTGGATAGTGTCTTTAATAACATTGTTCTTAAACCCATTTTAGAAAAGAATAAATCTTTTATTTAAGATTTAGGAAATTTTCACCAATTAATTAATATTTAATTGGAATTGGATAAAAGAATTGGATTTTTGGGTTTATCGTGAATGGTGTTTTAAATAACAATTGTTCTTTAACCTAATTAACAGTGAAGAAATAATTTGGAATTTATAAATCTTTTATTAAGATTTAAATGGAAATTTTCAAAAATAAATTTTTCCATTTTAATGTATTAAATTGGAATTGGATGGAATTCGATTTGGTAATAATCGAGGTGAGCTCCTGTGAATGAAGACCGATACTATATATGGAATTTAAAAGGCATTGTCGTTATTCCATTTATATTATTAGTTTGATATGGGGATTTATATCGATTATACACCGTTATGATTTCCGTGAAGATTCCATAGTTAATGGAAGAAGATTTGGGTTTATCATGAACAATGTTTTTAAAAGACATTAGTTCTTTAACCCAGGTAAAGATAAGGTTAAATTCTTAAGCTTGAATAATCATTAAGTAATGGTTTTTGAGATTAAAAAGGATAAATTTAAAAGAATTTATCTTTGATAAAATTAATGGAAACTTTTCCCTAAGAATGTGAATATATTATTAAAAGAATATTCTGAATTGGAATGAGGCATAGGATGTGTTTTTATAGCACTTGTTTATAAAGTACGCCAGTTATTCGTAAAGACCGGGTTTAACCCATTCTGAATAATTGACACGATGACTAACAGTCGAAGAGATTGAAGACGGCGCAATACCGACGATCTTCGCATCGAATGGATGAGTTGCTACTGATGCCCATGACTGGAGTAGTTACCTTGAAGGGGCTACAGTGGTAGCCGTCCAGACATACTTGCTGATTGTTTGGATATGCGAGGGCCTCTCTTCCGTATTGGACATACTGGACGAGGAATAAGGTGCCTCCGGTTTCGTTCAGACCCAGAACGGACTTGTAAATAGATGGTATGTCTGACGTTGTATTCCTTTATGCTATATCCGTTGATCTCTGCTATATATATATATATCTGTTGGTAGTTGAGAATTTTTCTGTTGTTTAACACCCTACTCTGAGACGTATGTGCTCAGAGGTTATATACATTGGCAGAAATCAATGGTATGGTATGGATTGACAATGTGGCATGTTAAAATGCATGGATCAAGGCTTTTATTGAAAAGCAAAGCCTTGTGGATGATGATCAAAGAATAACTTTAATTAGCATAGCTTTGTGTAGCGTTACTTCGCGAGCCTCACACCCCGATATGATGGTGAACGATTTGTTTGATTAGTAGGTTTGACCAATATACTTTATTTATATATATGGATTTGGTCGGCCGAGTCGTGCTAGGTGTGGTCGCTCCAATGTTTGAAATAAACATATCATGTTTTGAAAATAAACATGACAAGGTTACAAAATAAAAAGAACAATGTTTTGTAACAGAAAATCACAACGTTTTTTAACTGAAAATCGCAAAGTTTTGTAACTGAAAATCATGGTTTATAAAAAGAACATAGTAATGTCTTTAAAGAGAAAAATTTGCATCGCTTTGTAATGAAAGGAACATCGCTTTGTAGTGAAAAACAACTTCGCTTTGTAAATAAAAACAACATCGCTTTGTACATAAAAAGAGCATTGTTATATAAAAAGAAAATAGCATTGTTTTGATAATGTGACGATCTAAAAACCCCGTACGACGGTGTTAAGGATAATCATTGGAATATAACACATTAATCATCATTAGTAGAGAACAGATAATAGCATAAACAGAAAATAGAATAATTTACATCTATATGACAGCGGAATCATAACATGTAATAAACATCAGAGTAGCACATTGTAGGATACAACTTAGTGCATGAAGGGAAATGATTAGTCTACATCAAGATCACTGGTACATATACATCATAGATACATAATAGAAGTAAATATGTCTACATCGCGATAAGCGGAATCATATACATAAGGTACTAATGGAGGAATATCAAATAGCCAAAATACTGAGAAGTCAAGTCCTCGCCATACAAGACAAAAGGTGCACTCCATGCTACAGTGCAAAAGCCAAAATATAACCTGTCACTTGTCACTAGGCTGCCCATGTGAAAATAAGGGCACCCGAGTTTACAAAGTGAAACAAACTACGAGTCAGTCATGGGACTGGTATGAGAAATCTACTTAACTCGTTAAACAACAATAACAAGGCAAATCATAGGACCACGCCACTTTCGCAGAACGGGTTTGCTCAAGTGATTGCCAGTGCATTAAATAAGGTAAATTATTTAAATAATGCAATGTTTTTTATAAAAATGCAGCCATTATAAGATCCAAGTTCCATCATACAATGCAACACAAACCGGAGGATAGGGTTTTACCTTATAAAGGCCAAAATATGCTTAATACGTGTAAAGCAAAATCTTTTGATATTACTACTACTCCATATATGTTTCGAAAGCAAATTCAATCATAAATATCAATCCTAGACGGCATAGCTACCATTTACTATGTCGCCATATATAAGTTACAATCAAATCTGTGATTTCGTATTGGAAATTTGGATTCCATCATGAGTCAAGGCCAGGGATGGCTCCTCTCCGTTCGAGACACTCTAGCAAATGCCTCAGGGCTCGGACGCTGGTGAACCCTTGGATCTTCAGGGTCGGTCCACACATAGCGGATTAGTTATACCTGAACACACGTTTCCCGGTCCTATCGGACCTATCCATCGGCTCCTGAGAGACCAATATATCTGAGGCGCCTCGCATTCCAACAACCACATAGGTAAAAATAATAATAATGTCAGGGCTTGTAAAACGCTGACACCATCCATAGCTAGAAAGAAACGTCGTGCACTCCCTGCAGTCACGATCCCGTTTTTGACTCATACCGAGGTGCGAGGCTCGCGAATTAACGCCATACACAAAGCTATGCCCTTTAAGGCCTTCCTTTGATCATTAACCACAAGACTCTGCTTTTCAACATAAGCCTTGATCACTGCATCTCTGCATGCCACTCAGGCAATTCACGCCATGCGACTGATTTCTATCTATATATAACCTCTGAGCTCGTACGTCTCAGAGAAGGGCGTTAAGCAAGAGAATAAATTATCTGCCGCCAAACAGATATATATTTAATAGAGATCAATCAACACAGAACAAAATCCAATGTCAGACTCACATCCATTTACAAGTCCATTCTAGGTCTGAACGAAACCGGAGGCACCTTATTCCTCTTCCCGTATGTCCAATACAGGAGAGAGGCCCTCGCACATCCGGACGATCAACAAGTACGTCCAGACTACTACCACTGTAACCTCGTCTAGGGAGCTACCATCTCAAAGGCATCAGTAGTAATCTACACGATGTGAAGATCACCGGTCTTGCGCCATCTTCATATCTTCAATATTTATTCGTCGATCAATTATTTGAAATGAGAATTACTCGGCCTTTTCAAATAATTCACGTATATTAGAATTCAAATCAATTCTGTCCATGGTTAAATTATTCGACATCCACATTTCTGTTCTTTATATAACTTTAATGTCAAACACATTCAACCATCAAATATCAAGCAACCCAAGTAGAATCAGTTTATTCCCATTCCATATTGCCTATAATATTTTATAATGATATATCGCTATTTTTATTTATTTAAAAATAGCGCCATTTAATTAAACAACGTTTCAGGCCATAACGTGGCCCTGGCGCTGTTTTTCTCTAATTTTGATTTACACATTTCTCAAAATCTAACCGTCGGACCTTAACGAAGTTATGTCTGTTGGAAAAATCTCTCCAAAGCGAACCTAACAGTTCCAGTTTCGGGGAAATCTGATGGTCGGATCTCCCGATATAATCATTTATAATTACGATTTCAAAATACGAACTCCAGCGTCGTTATTCATTTTATTTAATTTATATATATATATAATCCATTCTGGCACTGTTTTTATTCAAATTTGAATTAAACATTTCACACAATCCAACCATTGGATTTTAACAAACTTTATATCGTTGGAAAGATTTTTCCAAAGCGAACCCAAGGTTCCAGTTTCGGGAAAATCCGATGGTCGGATTTATCGATATAATCGTTTAAAATTACGATTCCAAAACATGAACTACAGCTGCGCGATTCGTTTATTTAATTTATATATATATATATATATATATATATATATATATATATATATATATATATATATATATATATAATTCATTCGACGATTTCCATATCGTTTTTCACTTCAAATATTTCACTAATGCCTTTAAATTTCTGAAAATTTCGCCATAACCTCCTTTGTACGGGGAGGGGTTTGGAAATTTATTGGGCCGTATTAGGCACCCAATAAATCCTAAAAAGCATGCACATATTTATAGTAATATATTCCGGTGTCCACAAGGGAGTGTGTGTAGATCATAACTCCAGAGAATAAATTCTCGTCACCCTATAAATGGTTTTTGTGCCTTAATGACTAGAGAGACATGTTTATTGTCATCTCCAGACCCGTGTGGAATTTTTATTAATCTGACAATTTACCGTTATATTTTATGTAGTCTACATCAGTCCTCAGTTCAACCTGAAATATAGTCATCGCCATACAAGCCTCTCGCTTGTATGGTACATCTCCAACCTCGTCACATAAGCCCCAAATGCTTATGTGGTATATGATAGGGTGTGCTATCTTCAAGAAGTATGCCATGTAGTGTAGTTCAAAATTAATTGTTACTATCCTATGGCGACGTTTATTATTTCACACAGAACAACCAGCACTCCGCATCCAATGGCATTCACAGGAGTTTATATAATAATAAAATTGCATAGCCAACTCATTAAGGCTTACCTATTTGTCAGGCACGCAAATATATTCTTTACTCAATAGCTAATCCATATTCCTGTTCAACATGTGTATATATATGCCGAAACAATGCTAAAAATAATGTTTCTAGCAAACAAATGTTTATTTCAACACACAGTTATTTTTAACACTTCATACATAGGATAAAATGATATCTTTGGCGAACAAAAAATATGTTTCAACACACGTATATTTTTAGCGAGTCGTATACATGATAAAAATGATATTTTTATCGTTCAAAATATTTATTCAACACAAGAATGTTTTTCGCACTTCATATTCACAATAAAATGTAAATTTTATTGTTCAATCCTTTTATTCAACACATGAATCCTTTTCAACACATGAATATTTTAAATAGTTCTTACTTATAATAAAAATGATATTTTTATTGTTAAAACAATTTATTTGAAACACGAATATTTTATATACTTTATACATAAGATAAAAATGTTATTTTTGGTGTTAAAATAATTTATTTAAAACACCAGTATTTTATATACTTCATACATAAGATAAAAATGTTATTTTTGGTGTTAAAACAATTTATTCAACACATGAATATCTCAACATATGAATATCTCATACATGCATACTTCATACGCATAATAAAAATGTGATTTTTATTATCTAAACAATTTATTCAACACATGAATATAATTCAACACATGAATATAATTCAACACATGAATATAATTCAACACATGAAAATAATTCAAACACATAGATATTACTGAAAATTTCGATAGCATAACGGTAGGGGGTTAAAAACTGGCACCGTCCCGAGTACGGCTCCTCGCACTACCTCAGGCCTCGCGGCGTTCCATAAAGGGCTTATCTAAATGATCTAAGATCAATTTCATATCATATGAATTTTCCACAACAATTCCCATTGTTTCAACCACAAACAATTTCTTTCAACCACAAACAAATATTTCCAACCATTCGCATTTCAACTAATTTTCAACCATTCGCATTATCAACCAATATCATGTCAATCACAATCAATTCATATCGTCCATGGTCTATGGACGAGGGGAGTGTATATATATACATGTATATAAATATATTTCATTTCCATTTCGACACATATATGAGTTTTACAATGCATGTATAATTTATAAATTGCTCATATAACTTATACAACTCTCATACATGTGGTGTACAACGCATACATAATTTATATTTCGCTCATATAATTTATACAGCGCATTTCCATTCCATATTTGAATTTAGAAGTCTCACATTGATTTTAATCCTTCTGAAATTTGTAGCGAGCTCGGAACATGTTCTAGCTTCTTCTAGAATGTAGAAGATGTCGCTACGAGTCTGATGTCTCATGTTTCATCGAATTTCGTTAACATATGTTAAAGATACGATTTTTATACTAAAATCATCATTAGCAACGCTTAAAAATGTTATAAACTTTAATTAAAGACCAAGGTCGTATACCTCAGCTAAAGCTTTAAAACTAGGTTTTGATTTTTAGCACAAACGGTTGCATGAGGCTAGAATAAGATGGCACCACGTGGAAGTGCTCGGAGTCGCCCGCCAGGGGGTGGGTGCGACATCCAGATCGACGGCCAGAACAGGTGGCGGCGGCGGCTTGAAGTCCTGACGTTCGTGGAGGTGATTCTCGAGGTACGGTGCACGATAGGGGGAGCACCTTATATGGATTTGAAGAGGAGGAGAAGGACTTCAAAAAGTTCCAAAGGGGCAGTGGCTAATTTGGAGTGGATTGGCCAGAATATGGTTGGGAAGGGGAGAACACGGCCTTCGTCAATAATCAAGAGGGTCTGGGTTTTTTTTTTTAGAAAATTAAAATATGAATGGATTAATTTGATTGGTCGTTATATATATTATTTCAAAAATTAGAGTTTTCTTAGACGAGCACCAATTCAAACCCAACGACTGTCGCCCCTAGCCAAATACCCCCATCCCGGACATAACGGGATATGTTTCGTAAGCCAATTCGACTGTTACAGTCGGTTATTTTTCAAATTAAAATATAAAACATTCAAATTCTATTTTGAACATACATTTTAATTTGCCGGAGCCACATACTAATTCTAAAAATTCCCGAAAAATAAATCTAGATATGTTGGGACGATACGGTCCCAACAAAACTGATTTCGTCGAATTTTGAGACCATTTGAAAAATGGCCATTTTCTGGTCGATCCAATTTGATTGAAATCAACCAAACTCATTTTCCTTTGCCACACTCACATATTAGTTCCAAAAGTTATGGAATTTGAAACTTAGCAATAAATTGACATCCGGGATCTAACAAAAGTGGTTTCGTCGAAAATGGAGGTCGTTTGCAAAATGTCAATTTTCAAGGGCTATATTTATTCCACAACGACCATTCTAAATATTCAACTTGCCATAACTTTTGATTCCCGCTATGAAATTTTGATTTTTCAGACTCGTTAGAAAGATATTCTTAAATAGATTTAAATATTTTGGTTTCGCTAAAATCCGTTTTATTTTGCATCCTGTACGTTCAGTCAAAGTTCGAATTCAAATGTTTAAACTGTCGCACTATTTCTAACTCGTTATTTAATTAAAATATTTTATTTCAATTACTCCAAATTCATTAAAACAACTAAATTAAAAAATTTAAATTGGCTCATATTTTTCAGGTTGTTACAGATAATATAAACAACATGATTTGTTTTGATAATATAAATAACACGATTTGTTTTCAAAATATAAATAACATGATTTGTTTTTAAATATATAAATAGTATGATTTGTTTTTAAAATAAAGATCGCATTGTTTTTAATATAAAAATCGCATGGTTATTACGATGAAATTTACATTGTTGTTAAAATGAAGCTTGCATTGCTATTAAAAATAGAAATGGCAATATGAAAATATGATTTTTACCATATATATAGAACAACATTAAAAATATGATTTTTAACACAAACTGTGTGTCACAGACTGCGATGGAACTGAATGGAAGTAGAACGGAATCTGAATTGTCCAGTAAAGAATGACGGAGTGGAAACAAAGGTGAGAACTCCTCACTAAAAATTCTGCACAGTTTTTATTTATTTTCATAATTGGAAATATATAGGATTGCCAGTTTAGATCTTTATCAGTTTAATCATTAGAAACTGGATAAAATGCCAGTTAGATTTCTTTTCTCGTCCACAAACCATGGACAATTTAAAATGACTGTATTGCATGTTGTTTGTGATGTGAAATGTTTAACACATTAAAAATGTTAATATTAATAGGATAGTGAAATCAAATTAGAAATATTCATTTATAATTTGAATAGTGAAAATTGGTTAAATTTCTTAATCAATAATTTATTTAAATAAATTGTTGTTGTTTGAAAACCCCACACGGGTATTGGGATGACATTGGACGTACACTAGTCCCAATATTTAGTTGTATGTCAATCGATGGATTGACAGCCTGTGATGAGCGTTATTTATTTATTTTAATGCTCAAACAATTGAAAATTTCACTCTGGTTGTGAATGGAATGTTTTTTGATTATTTGTCATTATTGTGCACACATGCGATGTATGAAATCCATATAATCAAAATTATATGGTAATTGATTGAGTCGCATTTCGATTCAGAAATAAATAATGTTTTAATAAAAAGACATGGTAGAATCAAAATTTACGTTTTGTTGAAATAAGATAGGTGAAACCAAATTTTACATTTTTGTTGAAGTAAAATAACTGAAACCAAAATATCATTTTTTGTTGAAATGAAAAAGTCAAAACAAATATAACATTTTTGTTAAATAGATTTGTGTTAAAACAAAATTAACATTTTTGTTAAATAGATTTGTGTTAAAACAAAAATGTCAATTTTGTTGAATTAGATTATTGTAAATAAAATGAAGTTGTCACTTTAATTCATTTTTTTAAAATAGAATTGTTAACAAAATGAAGTTGAACACTTTTATTCATTTTGTTGAAATAGAATTGTCAACAAAGTAAAAGAACCATGTTTATATAAAAAACATGTTTATCCAAAAGAATCATATTTATATAAAGAACCACTTTTATATAAAAGAACATTTTTAAAGAAAATAACATTTTTATAGAAAAGAAAATTTCTAACATTTTTGTAATAGAACATTTTAATGTAAATATAACATTTTAATGTAATGAAACATTTCAATGTAAAGAACATTTTAAAATTAAGAGTATTTTAAAATAAAATGTTCTAACAATAAAAATCACATTTTTATTGTATGTACAGAAAATAAAATAATCATTTGTTGAATTACAATTTTATACAGCAAAAATGTCATCTTAAAAATGTTAATAAAATAATCATTTGTTGAATTATATTTTTATACATTAAAAATGTAATCCTTAACATGTTAGTGAAATTAAAAATAATCGTTTGTTAAAGTATGATTTAGAATGTTAAAAATGAAATCTTTAACATGTTAGTGAAGTATAAAAATTATGACTTTTATATCCGACTTTGAATGGACACAAAAAATATAAAAATATGAAGTCGAATTAAGTAGCAAACGCCATTTTGACCCGAACGGGTTTATCGATCGATTTATTCATTTTATAACGAATATAGAAAAGAAATGATTTTAAAATATGATGTTTTAAAAATATTATTATTTTAATATGATGAAGATATAGAATATTCAATATTTATTTGAAATTGAAAATGAAGTTGGAATCGTTTTGAAATGAAATTATAAATATTTTATAAATACATTTTAAAGGAAATCGACGAAATATATATATATATATATATATATATATATTTAATGGCCTAAATAGAACGCGCCGTGCAGCGACCATTCGCGAATTTCGACCATTAACTTCAATTTGACATTACGGGAGATCCGACCGTCGGATTCTCCTAAAATGGGGATCGTTGGGTTCGTATCGAAAAGAGCTGTCCAATTAATATAAAAGATTTGAAATCTAATGGTTATATTTGGAGATATGTCCAAATTAATTTCAAAAAAGTCACTATGGATGTAGTTGGTGGCCGTTGTTGGAAACCGACTGTACGGGTGATAATAAAATTATTAAAAATATGGAAAAATTATGTAAAATCATAATAAAAGGTTTGGAAAGATTTTTGACGAAAAATTCCAATTTTATAAAGATAAAAATATATTTTTATCGAAATGAACTGTGTAATGAATTAGTTATTAACTAGAATAATAATTTAATCATTTTTAGAAATAAATAAATTGGATTTGAAAATGGTTTTAAAATAACCAGGATTTTCTAAAAGAATAAATTGGAATGGATCTAGATGGAAATTATCTTCGGGATATTTTGATATTGGATTCCATGATTATACAGATATTGTTATGGGAATTTGGAAGATATATATATCGTTATTCCCAATATGATATTTGTTGATTCCAAAATTTGATATTGAATATAAGCCGATATAATTTCTATTCAGAACCTTATATTTAATATCAAATGGGATTTTTGGGTTTGTCATGGACAGTGTCTTTCATAACATTGTTCTTAAACCGAATTTAGAAAAGAATAAATCTTTTATTTAAGATTTAGGAAATTTTCACCAATAAATTAATATTTAATTGGAATTGGATAAAAGAATTGGATTTTTGGGTTTATCGTGAACGGTGTTTTAAATAACACTTGTTCTTTAACCCAATTAACAGTGAAGAAATAATTTGGAATTTATAAATCTTTTATTAAGATTTAAATGGAAATTTTCCAAAATAAAGTTTTCCAATTTAATATATTAAATTGGAATTGGATAGAATTCGATCTGGTAATAATCGAGATGAGCTCCTGTGAATGAAGACCGATACTATATATGGAATTTAAAAGGCATTGCCGCTATTCCATTTATATTACTAGTTTGATATGGGGATTTATATCGGTTATACACCGTTATGATTATCGTGAATATTCCGTAGTTAATGGAAAAAGATTTGGGTTTATCGTGAACAATGTTTTTAAAAGACATTAGTTCTTTAACCCAAGTAAAGATAAGGTTAAATTCTTAAGCTTGAATAATCATTAAGTAATGGTTTTTGAGATTAAAAAGGATAAATTTAAAAGAATTTATCTTTGATAAAATTAATGGAAACTTTTCCCTAAGAATGCGAATATTTTATTAAAAGAATATTCTGAATTGGAATGAGGCGTAGGATGTGTTTTTATAGCACTTGTTTATAAAGTACGCCAGTTATTCGGAAAGACTCACAAGACCGACGATCTTCACATCGAATGGATGAGTTGCTACTGATGCCCATGATTGGAGTAGCTACCTTGAAGGGGCTACAGTGGTAGCCGTCCGGATGTACTTGTTGATTGTTCGGATATGCGAGGGCCTCTCTTCCGTATTGGACATACGGGACGAGGAATAAGGTGCCTCCGGTTTCGTTCAGACGTCCCAGAACGGACTTATAAATGGATGGTATGTCTGACGTTGTATTACTTTATGCTGTATTCGTTGATCTCTGCTAAATATATATATATATATATATATATATATATATATGTATATCTGTTGGTGGAAGAGAATTTATTCTCTTGCTTAACACCCTTCTCTGAGATGTATGTGCTCAGAGGTTATATATATTGGCAGAAATCAATGGTATGGTATGGATTGACAATGTGCCATGCTAAGATGCATGGATCAAGGCTTTTGTTGAAAAGTAGAGCCTTATGGATGATGATCAAACCATAGCTTTAATTAGCATAGCTTTGTGTAGCATTACTTTGCGAGCCTCACACCCCGGTATAATGGTGAACGATTTGTTTGATTAGTAGGTTTAACCAATATACTTTATATATATATATATGGATTTGGTCGGACGAGTTGTGCTGGTTGTGGTCGCTCCACACCTTGAGATTAGGGATAGGGCCATTCCCTCCGATTCCCATATATAGGGATAGCGAAAGCGGTGTTTTCTCTCGCTGGGACGTAAGCCGCGATGGTACTCGATTTCCCAAAAGTGTGGATGTGCATTATGGTGTTTTCTCTAGATGGGACGTAAGCCGTGGAGTATTGCACTACGCGATAGATCTTTCGAATCAGGAGCCATCATGATGGAAATCCAACTTTCCAATACGAGCTTTGCGGTTTTGATTGTAAACCTATATATGGCGACATAGTGGGATGAGGCACTCATGTCGTCTATGATTGATACATTTATTTTCGAAATTGATTTCTACACTATGCACTAGTAATAATAAAAAAGAAATTTCGCGTACCAAGCATTTTTGGCTATTATAAGGTAAAACTCTATCCTCCGGCTTGCGTTTCATTATGTGATGGGACCTGAGTCTTATAATAGCTTCATTTTTCCGAAAAGCATTGCACTGTTTATTTTATGCACTGGTATTCTTAGGAGTAAACCCGTTCCGTGTTATATGGCGTGGTCCCTTGATTTACCCAACTTTAAAATCAAATTAGTAACTGTTTTGAGTTCTCATACCAGTCCCATGACTGACCTGGAGTTTATTGCTTTAACCTAAACTCTGGGTGCCCATAATTTCCACAAGGGAAGCTAGTAGTTTTCGTTTTGCAGATATTATGTTAACAGGATTCTGGTCTACAGCTGAAGCGATATTCGGAAAGCTTTGTGTCCGTGTATTTCTTTCAGTTATATTTTGTATTATTTTTCCGCTGCTATTTAAATGTAATTTAAATCTCTGATATTGTATTTCCCAATTTGTAATATTTATTCATACTCTGGAATATTCTTGTACTCTGATGTAATTGTTGCAACAAACTATGAAATGTTCTTTTGTTTTTGTTCTAATGTGTCATTTTCTCAATTCAATTCGGGCTTTCCTTTACTAGGAAGTTTGGGTCATCACACATATGTTTGTATATGGGTGCATACAGCAAGGCCAAGATCAAGGTGGCACACATGACAAGTGTTAAATGCCAACAGAAGTACATAGCAGCAATTCAAAAGTGAAACTGTGCTAGCATCAAGCAACCACATATTCAAGTCTATACATATGGCAAATCTAATCTGGGTCTACTCAAGTGTTTTTATGTAGTAACCAAACAATTGCACAAAACAAGGAATAGGTCTAATAAACAAATCACAGGGTTCATATGTATGGAGCATGGTAGTATACATGCAAGGAAATGGCTCAACCCCGAGCAAAGAAAATGACAAGTCAGCAAGCATAAGCCATGGAACAAATGGGCATATACAAGGCAAGTGTGCACATATATACACAAGCAGTTTTCAAATGTGTACACATATGTAATTAGTGTACAGGCAGGAGGTTCAATGTGCAATAATATGTGCATGTACTGATGTACATGCATGACATGCCAAAACACACGCATGTATACATATACATGCTTGTATATATATATATACACACACACACACACACACACACACATGGTCCAAACATGGTGATAAGAACATGGGCATCTCAAATGTAGTCAAGGCAAAAGTAAAACATGGCACAATAATGCACAAAACTGTGTGCAGAGCGATATACAGGCACTAGTCCGAATGCATGATGACATAGCTCAACAAGGCTGTAGTTTACACATGCAAACACAAGTTCATACAACAACTCAATTACAAGACACCGGGGACAAATGAGTCAAGTCAAACATCTCAAGACTCACAAGACATAACTACTATATATAGAGAAGCACAAATAGCATGTCGAAGCACAAGAGAGATGGTAAGAGAAAACAAGAGAGGATAGACCAAACAAGGCTCAAGCAACATTATATGTACAAGCATACGAAACCAGAGGGACATCAGGTCGAAACATGTTAATACACAAATGCACAGACTAAAGCAAACATGGGTTCACCAAGTCATAAGGGAGCAACAGATGTACATGTGAATGCACACATACATGTGCAAACACAACAAGGGTGTACACACAGTGTACATGAAAGCCAGGTTGACACAGAGGAGTCACGACATTTCAACAAGCATTTTAATTAAGCAACAATGCATTGCACATATATGTTCAAGACCACAAGATAAGTATGACCAAGCAAATAACATGTATGCAAAATGTACAACAGAAATGCATGAAGCAGTAAAAGGATTGCAAGAAATTTTGGCAAGTTTTTTATGGTTCGATTTCAAAATCAGCATGCAAGAATTAGGAGCAAATTTGGTTTTCAAAATTCATGCAATTCCAATTCTGGAAAGATTTTTTCAAGTACACTGTGCGCTTAAACCATGATCATATACATCAAAGAGGAACTTGCAGCAACGTAATTAAGGAATGAATTTTGGCAAGTAAAATTTAAAGTTTCCAGAAATGCACAAGACATTTTTTGGAAAGAAATTCATTCCATTGTTTCCAAAGAATCAACAAGGGATCCACATCCTTAAAATCTTTCCAGGAATGGATTCGTTCTCATGTTCAAATCTATTAAGAAAATCATTTAATCTTTTCCAGAAATCATTCGGAATCACGGTAATAAATCGAGCACTAATCGAGCACTATCAAACCAAGTCACATCGCGTGAAATCAGAGATTTAAGGTTTTGTTTAACCCTATAAAAGTACATGCAAATCATCACAGGCATTCATCGAAAACCAAAACAACAATTCAAGAGAAAACAGACAAATCAAATCAAAATCACTCACAATTGTTTTTTCAATCGCAATCCTCAAATCCGTTGACAAAGATCATCACACAATTAATCACCCAAGAGCTACAAAATTTCAGAAGCGTCTTCGAAGTCATGATTTGGCGGGAATCTGAAAAAACCTTAATTTAGGTCGGTCACCATTGAAATAAAGGAAGCCGATGTTTTAAATGATAAAAGGGGCGACCATTCTTTTTTTTAAATAAGTGGGTTTTATTTTATTTTATTTTATTGTATTGTTTTTTTATAATTCTTTTGTAATCATCCACAGTTTTTCTAGTTTTTTCTGTAAAACTAGGGTTTACTAGCTGTAGGATTTATAGCTAGGGTTTACGAGTTACGGGTTTGTAATTCGGGGAAAATCTAATCTTGGGTATAAAGATCAGTCCAGGGTTTTGAGTGTAGGATTAGAGCAGGAGCAGGGTTTGCGAGTCTACAAGTGTGACAACCGCCCAGAACCCCTGCACTTAACAAGAGGAATAATGCACTGAAATACGGTTCAGGCAACTATGGACGATCATCAGGGTAGAACAACACATGCGGAAACTGTCGTATAACTCACAGCGAAAGGATAAAGTATTTTAGAACATATAAAATAGGCAATAGTAGTGAAGCAAAATTGAGCAGAATCTTAAACTTTTCATATCATTATGAGTTATCCATACAACGCTGGGAGATACCAAAAGAGTCTGTACAAAATGGCTCAATACAAGTCACTCAAAGAATACATCAAACAATGGAAAACAATAATAGTAGATAGTGGAAATAATACATCAGCCTTCTGCTCGTCGTCGCTTAGCAGCATTGTCCTCATCAAGATCTACTACCTGTCACCTGCTACTGCCCATTCATCACATGAATGAACAGCCCACGGTAATAAGAGGGAGACATAAAACCTTGAGTTAGACAACTGTCTTAATGAGCGATAAAACAACTACCTAATATCATCAATAAAGTATATAATAAATAGGTAGATCAATCAACTAATCTACCAACATATCAAAGAAGAACCAAACCCAACCTGTCTCCCCCCACATCCGATAGTGATAGCCTCTACAACAACCAGAAAGAACAAACAGTAGCAGACATAACACATAATTATCCTGCGTAGATCATCCTAATTGAGATCAACATCCCCCAACCACAAGCCCTGAAGGCCTAAACCAACATCGGAAAAGAACCCAAGAGAAGTCACCTTCAATGTCAAACAATCTACACAGGATGATAGAAGAAAAACAATCAACATCCATGACTCTAGCTATCGCCTCTTATCTTGCCTTGAAACCATTGTTAATCATATGACTTGCCCTGGCGCGGCATCCGCCAAGAAACTTGTATGACTGGCCACGACATGCTATCCGTTAAGAGCTAATGGTAACCCCAGTTCTAGTCAGACTACCGCACATCCCATGAACATTTGCCTCTCTGAGACAACTATGCCCATCTAATGGGCCCAGGTTACTCGACTAGTCCCACTAGTCTTTTTGGTGTCCCTATTATACCCCTGCTTTTAGTCCGCTGGAACTTATGACAACAATAATCTCTCTGCCTTCATAACTCTAGTCGTCGTCACCGGCATCTATCCACAATCTTAGACCCTGTTTCGAGCAATCATTATCCATAAGCTCAAATCAGACTTGAATCATCTTCACATTTGTTGCATTGTGACGATCAACGAACACTTTAAAACACTTCGAACATTCCTCCTTGAATTCAACTCGAAGCCATGACCGTTATCAAACCAAACACATACATCATTTGGTTGATATTCGATTCACAGTTTTCAGCCTTTGTTGTGAATAACATACTACAACGTTCATTTTTCCCTTCTACAACATTTTAAAAACGCTATAGTTTCCCATTCACAACGTTTATAAAATGTTGTCGTTCCCGCCCGATCCTTCATGCTTGATCCTTGCCCGATCCATGCTTTTCCACAGCGTTTGTAAAATGCTGTCGTACCTAGAAAATTCAATCCAACGCCTATCCCTGCCGGGTCCATGCTAGGTCCTTGCCTGATCCATGCTTTTCCATAGCGTTTGTAAAACGCTTTCGTACCCAGCAAATTTGATCCAATGGTTATCCTTGCTCGATCCATCACCAACTCAACCGATCCATCCTAGAACCTTCCCAAATCACGTTTTCCACCATGTGCCCCCTTGGCTGATCCACAATTTCACTACATTCTTGACTAAACCATATTTTTGACATTCGAACCAAACAAACTCAATCCAAATCGCCAACTTCAAACCAATATTCAATATCACAATCAAAAAATGATCAAACAAACATTAATACACCAATTATCATCATATCATCACATAAAATTCACCAATCATGATTAAAACATTAAACGAACCAAGTAAATGGATCTAACTTGTATAAACATAGAATTAACACATGAAATTTACCGTTATAAGTTGCTAGATTAGATCCTATGGTGATCCGAATTGAAAACATACTTACATCGATTAGATTTAGGTGAAAACAACTTGAAATGATGAAAACAAGATCGTTCAACCCATATACTTGATTGATCCATGCAACAGATGCTTATCACTCACCAAATTCACAAATTAGCTTTAAAATGATGATCTTCAAATTCGGCCAGTGAGGAATGATCTTCAAATCACCCAATTTGATGTGATCCACTCTCTCTTGATGTTGATATAGCATTCCTTGATGTAGATCTTCAATCTTCTAATGTAGATCTAAGATTTTAATGGAGGAGAGATGTATTTGATTGGAGTAGGGAGAATCTTAAACCCTAGCCAAATAAGAAATGATAAAGTAAACAATTCTCCTTTCCATTGCCCCCTATTTATAGCTATCTAACCAGCCCACTAATGGGCCACACCAAATCAACCCATTAATAACTAGTTAACCTATCCAGAAATTGTGTAGCACTAAAACAGCGATTCCTCCCAAACCGTTGAACTAAATCTTTAATTTACCACTCTACAAAATTGTCAACACCATTTCCTTTTCAACGAAATTGATCTCGGCACCTGATTCAATCCCAGTCAAAAGTTATGCCCTGTACATAACTTACGGGACCAAAATGGTCACAATAAAATTGATAAAAATTGTGGACATATCTCACATCCCCATAACCAACATATCAAAATATGGGAATGATCCAACCCTCAGGGAAATAAATAAAAATATTTTGCGATCCTCCGATACGTAAAATGCAGGTCGTTACATTTTCTCTCCTCCCCTTACCCCTTAGGATTTTCACCCTCGGAATCCCAAACAAACATAAGCTACTAGAAACAAGTCTGCACGCCTACCATCCAGAAACATCCAATTTACCATCCAAACTAGCATCCATCAAACCATGCATCCATAGCCTTTACCTAGCACGCGGAATTCTAACGAATAGTACAATTTACAATGGTGTAAGGTGACATGACATTAATGGGTCATACCAATGAAGAATTCTAGATGGATCGTCTTTATACTCTCTTCCATTTCTCACGTACAATCATCATCATCCTCACTCCATTGAACCTAAACTAGCTTAACTATCTTCCTTTTAAGATGTTTCATATCATTCCCCATAATGGGAAGCGGCTTATGAGGTCTCGTAACTATGAACTCGACTTCTAGGTCTTCATACTGATCCAGAGAAACCACCACATTTGAATCATGCACAGACTTCCGAAGAAACGACACATGGAAAATATTGTGCATCTTCTTAGGTAAATCCAATTTATACGCGAGCTTTCCAATTCGCTCGACTATTGAAAACGGTCCAACGAACCTTAGGGCTAATTTTCCTTTATTTTCGAATCGAACAACATTCTTCAATGACGAAATTCTCACTAAAACCATATCGCCAACATCGAATTCCAAATGCTTACGACGCATATCGGCGCAACTCTTCTGATAATCTTAGGGTGCTTTCATTCATTGCCGAATGATCTCGATACAAATGTTTCTTTTATCTTATCTGGCCCAAGTATCAGCTTATCCCCAGTTTCTAACCAACATGCCGGAGAATTGCACGGTCTACCATACAGCGCCTCGTATGGTGCCATCCCAATGCTTGACTGGTAACTGTTGTTGTATGAGAACTCAACCAAATGTAGATAGTCTTCACACGATCCAACGAAGTCCAATACACAAACTTTTAGGAGATCTTCCAAAAATCGGTTAACTCTCTCAGTTTGACCATCAGTCTAGGGATGATAAGTCATACTCAAACATAACTCGGTTCCCAATGTCTATTAGAAACTCTTCCAAAATCCACTCGTACACAATGGATCTCGATCACTCACTATGCTCTTCGGGATACCATGGAATCCAACTATCCATTTTATATACAGCTCAGCCAACTTCGATT
The DNA here is from genome assembly GCA_030737875.1 of Allium sativum. NCBI lineage: Eukaryota > Viridiplantae > Streptophyta > Magnoliopsida > Asparagales > Amaryllidaceae > Allium > Allium sativum. Next base: position 661,598,635 of record CM060924.1, read on the forward strand.
TTGTCCTAGTCAATCTAACAGGAATAAATCTCGCTCTTTTGGTCAAACGATCCACTATGACCCAAATTCCTTTGTTTTATTCCCTGGTTCTAAGTAGTCCATCGATAAATCCATCGATATCTGCTCCTAGTTCCATGTAGGAACTTCCAATGGATGAAGTAGTCCACTTGGATTCTTCTGTTTATCTTTCACCAACTGATAGTTTATACATTTGGAAATAATTTTTTCGACATCCCTCTTCATCCCTTCCGAGTAGTAAGCTCGCTTCATGTCCTGATACATCTTGTTACCACCAGGATGAATTGTCAACTTCTAGTGATGACATTCCCTCAGTACCTCTCTCAATCCATTAATATCAGGAACAACCGGTCGTCCTTTCTTTCGGAGCCAACCCTCTTGATCGACTTTGAATTCCTTATCCCTTGGTTCCAACTTCTGGATAATCTTAAGAAATATTGCATCGCTTTTACGCTCTCGCCAATCCTTTAGATAAGGTAGATCTTATCGACAAGCTTTCCAACATCTCAGGTTCTAACTCTCACCGAGGCTTGAGATCGAATCCTATTAATGGTGCAGATATCTTGGAGAAATCCTTGATGAAACGACGATAATATTCCGCCAATCCAAGAAAACTCTGAACATCCGTTGCATTCTTCGGCCTATTCCAGTTCTGGATTGCTGCCACCATAGCGGGACCCACCGCTACACAATTTCCAAAAACAACATGGCCTACGAACATCACTTCGCTCTTCCAGAAGTGACACTTCAAAATCTTAGCTCTCAACTGATGCTTTTATGAGATTCCCAAAACAATTCGCAAGTGCGTCTTATGCTCTTCCTTATTTTGAGAGTAAACCAGAATATCGTCTATAAACACAAACACGAACTTATTCAACTGATCTATGAATACCCTATTCGAAAGATCTACGAAATATGTTAGAGCATTAGTCAACCCAAATGGCATCACCAACCATTCGAAGAAACCGGATGGTGTCCTAAAACAAGTGTGACGGCCCGCCCCGCACCAACCGACATTTCCTCCAAAAGTGCGCTGTATACATGTCCAGTTAGCACGGGACGGTCGTCAGAAGAAAAAGGGAAGAAGGAAATGAACTAACAAGGAACTTGTAGAATGTCTCACAGCGCATAGAACAAAATATAATAATAACATACTTGACATAAAATAGGAGAGACGGTGCATAAGCTAAAAACCAAAACTAAGCATCATAGCAGCGGAAATCCAAAATACAGCTTATTACAACTTTCCAAACCGTCTCAAAAAGAAAAAGTAAGATAAAGGAGGTACACTACTAATGCCCAAGTAGCGACCACCAACGACACAGGGAGAATATCTATATATCATACGTGGAAGCCTCCTGCTCGCCTCCGAATCAGCTACTCGCGCATCACCAGCTAACCTGTCTCTAGTCTGCTCGTGTGAGCACCCAGAGTAATAAGAAGATACATAAAACTCTGGGTCAGACATAAAGCCTGGTATGAGCGATAAGCATCTAAACAGAATAATAACAGGTATAATCCAATCATACCTGAACCTGGACCTGCAACCAAAGAGTTAGCACTACATACCGTACAATACTCTAAGGTGCCACTAACATACTGTTAGGAATGGAAATGGGGCGGGTTGGGGCGGGTTTCTCGTGCCCCAGACCTGACCCGGACTTTTTAAACCTCGCCCCAGACCCGCCCCGTAGACCCGGTGTGGGTCTGGAATTTCGCCCCGTACCCGATACCCGTACGGGTCAGGGTAGACCCGACCCGCCCCGCGACCCGGTGATATTATGTTCTAGTGTACACAAATTTATATATATATATATATATTTTATCACTAAATGATAAATTATATGCATATTATAATGTGTTCACAATGACAAGAGAATATTATAAAATGAGTTGCAAGATAATAGTTCAAAATGTATGCATTTGTTATTGTATGATTTTCATTGATGCAGCTTAATACCATGAAAATTTTATAATTTGTCAATTGAAAGAATATAATATTCAATTTACAACCATGTAAATCTAAGAAGATTAACAAGTTATAGTTATAGTTATAAAGAGTTTGAATGATGTTTCGATCATGCAGGTCAGGTTGGGGCGGGTTAGCCATGCCCCAGACCCGACCCTAGACCCGGACCTCCAAAGGCGGGTCGCGGGTCTACCCGCCCCGAAGACCCTACGGGCCGGGTCTAAATGGGTCAAAACAGGGGCGGGTCAAGAGGGTTTGGACCCTAGACCCGCCCCATTGCCATCCTTACATACTGTGTAAGAGATATGGGGGTGGGGTGTGCATGTCATAGTGATGTCAAACAATCAAGCATAGCAATCATCCTCACATCCCTCACTCAGTGCGTAAAGCATACGATATCCACTACTTTGATCACCTAATACTTTGGGCCATGACGGAATCCAATCCAGTGTAACTATCACTACAAGCCCACTATCCATCTCTCAGTGGTGAACCAAAGTTATGAATACCGACAACCCCTTTGCACACGTCCCGCAGCAAAGCCCAATCAGGAAGTGAACTCATTGGTTCCCATCTGGATCCTGAGCTTTAACGTCCATTTGGACTACCTTTGCATCTCGGGATTTTAGTCTTCACCGGATCGGTTCGGTCTTCCTTCTTCATTCTGCTTCGGATCGGTTCGGATCTTGCCTAGCCATCGGTTCGGTTCGTGGTCTCCATCTCCGGTTCGGTTCGTAATTAATCTCCGTTCGTGGTGCAAGCAGCTCAAGTCCTCGTCTTATCTGTGGGTCGGGTCGGAGTTAGGTAAATGGTTCAGATCGGAATGCTTCTGACGGATCGGGTCGGTCTCCATCACCACAAGCGGATCGGATTGGATCGTGGAGAGTGGTTCGGTTCGGATAAAGGGGATCCGATCTGGTCCCTGTCTGCAGTTCCTGCACTTTGTCCAGCGAGTTGTTTACGCCATTCGACGGCGTTTTCGACCATTCTAATTATTCTAAACAATCACAAAGCATACCATACAGTCATAGCAACATGTATAAACATCCACAAACAGCAAAACATCAATATGGTAGGTTAAAATGGATCAAACATAGCCAAAACCCCATATTTTCCCTTAATCCCTCTTAATCATGTTTAAGCATATAATTAACAAAACTTATCCAAATTAGCCAAATTTTCTAACAGAGGTCTAAAACAATATTTAAGAATTTCTGAATATTTTTCCAGATTTTTAACATGCATAAATTCGCTAATTATCACTAATCACCCCTTAATCCCCTAAATTCCGAGATTTGCAAAATTAGTCGAAATTAACCCAAATTCATGTCAGAGGCATAAAATGATGTTTTAGAATTTTAGGAATTTTTCTAGATTTTTCTGAGCCATAATTTCGCTAATCTTCGCTAATTACCATAATTAGCCGTAATTAGTGAAAAACAATGCAAATCACTCACCTTAGCCACAAACAAACTTTAGATATGAAATAATCTCTGATTTGGATCCAATCCCTATGTGTTCCAGCAGCTCTCTCTCTCTCTCTGATTTGGTGCTACCCTCCCTTGATTTGATGTAGTTTTGCTTAATCTTCGATTAGAAAGTGATTAGAGACGATTTGGGATGAAATTAGAAGGTGGAGGCCATTGCTAGAGCTTGAAGGAGGTAAGTGGCGGCTGGAAAAATGAGTCTAAAACCGAAATCCTAACCCTAGCAGCCCTTAAATACCCAAAATCCCAAAATCCCCCATTGGGCCTAGTTGCTAATCACCCGGTTTAGCCCAATTAAGCTGTTTTTCACCTTCTAAACCTTGTATCAGCCATATCTCCCAAACGGTAAGTCCGTTTGGCTAATGTAACTACTCTACGGAAAGAGAAACCATCATTCGAATCCAATGGAAGTGGTTTCAGGTCAAAACTCCTTTCCAGTCAAAAGTTATGGCCGAAACAGTACCAACTGTGGGTAAAACGGTCATTTAAAAATCGACAAAAATCATGAACATGGGAAATGACTCTAATGGTTGTTTCCCAAAGTTACATGACCATACGACTTCATATGAGAAAGAAATAAATATTCCACGATCCTATGATGCATAGAATGCGGGTCGTTACACTCTCCCCCCCTTAAGAAATTTCGCCCCTGAAATTCCCTAACCAAAACACACAAAGGGTTCTGCATGCCTATCAACCATAAAACAACAATCAACATGCAAAACAAGTCTATCCTAGCATGCGATTTACTAACAAGGGAAGGAACTATCACTACCAAAACCTTACTAGGCAAAGAGTTCTGGGTACTTCTTCCTTATATCCTCCTCTGTTTCCCAAGTACAGTCTTTTTCATTCTCACCCCACTGGACTTTGACTAGTTTCACCGCCTTCCTTCGAAGCTGCTTCGTATCGTTCCCAACAATACGCATAGACTTGCGGTTCCCAACCGCCTCGAGTTCAACTTCGATGTTATCCAACTGATCAGGTGAAATAGCCACACTAGGGTCGTGCAAGAATTTCCTTAACTGGGAAACATGAAATACGTTGTGAACTCCCGCTATCTTGTCAGGTAGCTCTACTTCATACGCCAAATTCCCAACTTGCTCGAGGACTAGGAATGGGCCAACAAATCTTGGTGCTAACTTACCTCTCCAACCAATCCAAATCACATTCTCTATGGAGAGATCTTGACGAACACCAAGTCGTTAACGAAGAATTCCAAATCTCTTCGTCTCTTATCGAGATAAGCCTTCTGCCTATCTTGGGTAGCCTTCATTCTCTAATATACAATTCACTCAAATACCATTATGACCTGACCTAGTCCTTGGTAAACCATCAATGAAATCCATTGAGACTTGTTTCCAATGGTTGTGACAAACCACTAGGCTTCTTTTTGCTCAGCTTTAACTAACTGGCAATTTATGCATTTGGACATAAACTTCCCAACGTCTTTCTTTATCCCTTCCCAGCAGTAGATCTGCTCTATGTCTCAATACATCTTTTTACCACTGGGATGTATAGTCAATTTCGAGTGATGATATGCTCTAAGCGCTTCACCTCTCAGTCCATCTACATTGGGTACAACTAGTCCCTTATTCTTTCGAAGCTACCCTTCTCGATCAAATCCTTATTTGATCATTCTCTTTCCATCGATACCCATCTCTACCCTAGAGATGGTTTCTAATAGATTAGGATCGTCCTTTTAACTGGAACCAATCCACTCAATCAAAATCGATCTAATCGTCAAGCTTACTAGTGTTTTTGAATCCAATTCACTCTTGGGCCCGAAATCATATCCTGTGATATACTTTAGTTGCTTCCATCCTAGAAACAAAACCCCTAAACTGGCATGTTTCCTACTCAATGCAACTATTACCGCACCCAAATCCTTTACTATGATCACTCTGCCCCATGGAGTCATGGCGACTCCACTGCACTGATCCATAGCCACTAGTCCTTTGCTATGTCCACTCTGCCCCATGAAGTCATAACAACTCCACTGCACTGGCTCATAGCCTTACTAATCATTTACTATGTCCACTTTGCCCCTCGAGTCATGACGACTCTACTGCACTGGCTCATAGTTCTACTACAATCACTTTGTTCCCCATCGCTGGAACCCTACAGGTGATAGTCTACTCAAGGGAAGAAAAATAGGAACAACATAGCAACCATAACATCCATCAAACAAGTCCTTCCTATCACCTGCTAAATTCATAAACACATCGACACCTACATGACTGGTCTAACCAATCCCAATATGTCGATTCTAGTATGCTTGGTCCAACCAACATCAATAACTAATGGAAGCCCAGCCTCCATACATACACCGATGCCTACTTGACTGGTCCAACCAATCCCAGGCCAGTGGAAGCCCCGCATCCCTTCGGACTACCGTACGTCCAACGTACGTTTACCCTCCAAGGATAATTAAACTAATGGAAGCCCAGCCTCCAATCGGAATACCGTACGTCCAACGTACGTTTATCCTCCAAGGATAACTAGATCACGTCCAATGGATCCAAGGTAACGGGCGTCCCTAGATACCCCTGCTTTTAGTCCTCCTAAAATGCTTGAGTCCAACCCAAGTCTATCCATTATCTTGCTGCCCTCTCGAGTCCAACTCGAGCTGAATCCAATTCCTTGTAGCCTTCTCGAGTCCAACTCGAGTCACTCTATAACTCAGACCCAGTCTTGAGTACCGACAAACTCTAGTCCAACGTGAGTCGTCTCCCTATTCGTTGCATCTCCAAGATCAACGAACACCTATTTTCTTTTACGAGTTCAAGTCCAACTTGAATCGTCCTAATCTTCGTTGTATCTTCCATGATCAACGAACGCATCCTATTCCTTCAAAATTCTGCTATCCAATAGATAAACATCAACATAGGGTCCTAAACAATCCATTACTTTGCATCTTTCTCGAGTCCCACTCGAGCAATCTCATAACCCTATCGAGTCTAACTCTGGGCAGTCTATACCATTGAACAGTCTTATCATGTTCCGTCTGCCCATCACTCCTCGAGTAAACCAAGATATCATCCAATGAAAAATCACAACAACTATTTACCCCTTACGCAAATCATCCTAGTCGAAATCGACATTCCCCAAGCACAAGCCCCAAAGGCCTAAACCAATATCAGACAAGCACCCAAGAACATCTCCTCCGAGTTCAGACAATCCTCATGAGGTGATACTAGCAAAACAATCTAGCACTAGAGTACTCATTTGCCTCCCAGAGACAACTAGAACTTATTTCAACGATAACCTCTTAGCTTCCTTAACTCCAGTTACTATCGCCATCACTAGGTAGGTACCTAATACCACCCTATTCCTTTGGAGTAAATCGACTCCCCAAAATAATGCTAAACCCAGTAAAGCCCAAAACAAAGCAATCACAAGGAAACATACATCCATGACTCGATAAGACCAACCACAACAAATCATACTAAGATCAGTCGAACCACCTATCGGGTTCGTCACAATTAGAGGTCTATCGACTAACTCAGGTTTGTCAAACAAAACCCGATCAAAACATCTTAAATAGAAAGCATACCTCGAATAACGACACCTTTTTCCTTCTGCGCCGCAGTTGGGGCATTCGACGAAGAAGGAACAGCGTTGATAGCATACGCTTTCACAATCTGCTTCTCCCTAGGAGGTTGTGGGCAATCATCCTTGTGATGTCCCGCCTGGCCGCAGTTAGAGCACTTCCTTTCCCCAAGCTTTTCTCGACAATCTCTGGCGTAATGGCCCTTCTTGCCACAACTAAAGCATTCGCCATCTTTCTTATTTTTCTTACTCTGACCATCCTTGGTCGGGTTCTGCTTCCTCTTGTTCTAGGAATTCTTCTTGCCTTCACCGCCTGCTTGCGGCTTTGGCTCCTCTGCAGATGTCGTAGCAACCTCAGTCTTCGACTTAGGGAAAAGGCTCTCTGACCTTAATGCCTTTCCTACAATAGACTCGAACGTCTCATCGATATGGTTTATAAGTCTTTCCCCCAAGTACCCATCCAAGCCGGTTATGAACTTCTCGTTCTTCTTTTCAACTGTATCGATAAGGGACCATCCATATTTCGATAAAGTGTCGAATTCAGCGATATACTCCGAGACTGCTCTACCATTCTGCTTAAGCTCCAAGAACTTCCTGAACAGTTCTGATTTATGAGCAGCTGGAACAAACTTATCACAAAAGCGAGTCTTAAACTGATTCCAAGTAACTTGATCTTCTCGAGTAGCTGTTCTAATGGCATTCCACCAATTCATCGCTCGCCCTTGCAGCTGACGAGACGCTAGCCTTCTCTTCATCGCATCCTCAAGACCCAAGTCGTCGAAGATACGATCACAGCTATCCAACCAATCCTGAACATCTGTGGCCGACTCCGTTCCGTGGAACGGCTTCCCACCAAGGTTAGTGTAATCCTTGCACAACTTGGCGAAATCGACCCTCGGTGCCTGCACTACTTGACCACCACCATTTCCGGGATTGGGAACTGCCCCTTGAACATCCCTAAGCATCTCCCTCATGAAGTAAGTGAACATTGTCCTCATGTCAGGAGCATTCCCATGGTTGGTCCCTCTACCAGCACCCCTGGTGTCTCTACTCATCGTCAATCTGAAAAAGGGAAACGATTAACGACCCCATAGTGGTGCTAGTGCAGTACGACTTCATTCTTATACTACTGATAGTATATACATATATAGCTTTTGAAAACCAAAGCAATCACAAATACGCGCTCTCATATACGTACTATCTCTCCCTAATGTCTTTCCCTAGGTTAACTACGCAACCTAGAGCTCTGATACCAAATGTGACGGCCCGCCCCGCACCAACCGACATTTCCTCCAAAAGTGCACTGTACACATGTCCAGTTAGCACGGGACGGTCGTCAGAAGAAAAAGGGAAGAAGGAAATGAACTAACAAGGAACCTGTAGAATGTCTCACAGTGCATAGAACAAAATATAATAATAACATACTTGAGATAAAACAGGAGAGACAGTGCATAAGCTGAAAACCAGAACTAAGCATCATAGCAGTGGAAATCCAAAATACAGCTTATTACAACTTTCCAAACCGTCTCAAAAAGCAAAAGTAAGATAAAGGAGGTACACTACTAATGCCCAAGTAGCGACCACCAACGACACAGGGAGAATATCTATATATCATACGTGGAAGCCTCCTGCTCGCCTCCGAATCAGCTACTCGCGCATCACCAGCTAACATGTCTCTAGTCTGCTCGTGTGAGCACCCAGAGTAATAAGAAGAGACATAAAACTCTGGGTCAGACATAAAGCCTGGTATGAGCGATAAGCATCTAAACAGAATAATAACAAGTATAATCCAATCATACCTGAACCTGGACTTGCAACCAAAGAGTTAGCACTACATACCGTACAATACTCTAAGGTGCCACTAACATACCGTGTAAGAGATACGGGGGTGGGGTGTGCATGTCATAGTGAAGTCAAACAATCAAGCATAGCAATCATCCTCACATCCCTCACTCAGTGCGTAAAGCATACGATATCCACTACTTTGATCACCTAATACTTTGGGCCATGACGGAATCCAATCCCGTACCGACAACCCCTTTGCACACGTCCCGCAGCAAAGCCGAATCACGAAGTGAACTCATTGGTTCCCATTTGGATCCTGAGCTCTAACTTCCATTCGGACTACCTTTGCATCTCGGGTTTTTAGTCTTCACCGGATCGGTTCGGTCTTCCTTCTTCATTCTGCTTCGAATCGGTTCGGATCTTGCCTAGCCATCGGTTCGGTTCGTGGTCTCCATCTCCGGTTCGGTTCGTAATTAATCTCCGTTCGTGGTGCAAGCAGCTCAAGTCCTCGTCTTATCTGCGGGTCGGGTTGAAGTTAGGTAAATGGTTCGGATCGGAATGCTTCTGACGGATTGGGTCAGTCTCCATCACCACAAGTGGATCGGATCGGATCGTGGAGAGTGGTTCGGTTCGGATAAAGGGGATCCGATCCGGTCCCTGTCTGCAGTTCCTGCACTTTGTCTAGCGAGTTGTTTACGCCATTCGACGGCGTTTTCGACCATTCTAATTGTTCTAAACAATCACAAAGCATACTATACAGTCATAGCAACATGTATAAACATCCACAAACAGCAAAACATCAATATGGTAGGTTAAAATGGATCAAACATAGCCAAAACCCCATATTTTCCCTTAATCCCTCTTAATCATGTTTAAGCATATAATTAACAAAACTTATCCAAATTAGCCAAATTTTCTAACAGAGGTCTAAAACAATATTTAAGAATTTCTGAATATTTTTCCAGATTTTTAACATGCATAAATTCGCTAATTATCACTAATCACCCCTTAATCCCCTAAATTCCGGGATTTGCAAAATTAGTCGAAATTAACCCAAATTCATATCAGAGGCATAAAATGATGTTTTAGAATTTTAGGAATTTTTCTAGATTTTTCTGAGCCATAATTTCGCTAATTACCATAATTAGCCGTAATTAGTGAAAAACAATGCAAATCACTCACCTTAGCCACAAACAAACTTTAGATCTGAAATAATCTCTGATTTGGATCCAATCCCTATGTGTTCCAGCAGCTCTCTCTCTCTGATTTGGTGCTACCCTCCCTTGATTTGATGTAGTTTTGCTTAATCTTCGATTAGAAAGTAATTAGAGACGATTTGGGATGAAATTAGAAGGTGGAGGCCATTGCTAGAGCTTGAAGGAGGTAAGTGGCGGCTGGAAAAATGAGTCTAAAACCGAAATCCTAACCCTAGCAGCCCTTAAATACCCAAAATCCCGAAATCCCCCATTGGGCCTTGTTGCTAATCACCCGGTTTAGCCCAATTAAGCTGTTTTTCACCTTCTAAACCTTGTTTCAGCCATATCTCCCAAACGGTAAGTCCGTTTGGCTAATAACCACTCTACGGAAAGAGAAACCATCATTTGAATCCAATGGAAGTGGTTTCAGGTCAAAACTCATTTCCAATCAAAAGTTATGGCCGAAACAGTACCAACTGGGGGTAAAACGGTCATTTAAAAATCGACAAAAATCATGAACATGGGAAATGACTCTAATGGTTGTTTCCCAAAGTTACATGACCATACGACTTCATATGAGAAAGAAATAAATATTCCACGATCCTATGATGCATAGAATGCTGGTCGTTACAAGCAGCCTTCGTTACACTATCCTTTTCTACCCCTCAACAGTTGGAATTCTGTTGCCAAATCCATCTGAGAAAGTACCTTGGCCTCTTGAAGCTAATCGAATAAGTCTTCTATCCTCGGCAACAGATACTTGTTCTTCTTGGTCACCTTGTTCATAATTAATACACAATCTCAAAGATCCATCAGCCTTGGCTGCAAACAGAATTGGTGCACCCCATTCGGATTCACTTCTCCGAACGAATCCTTTTCCCCAAAGGTTACGTGCTTGCACCTCTAACTATTGTTGTTCCTTAGGCACCATCCGCCTAAGAGGCATGACGATAGGTCTAGCACCTTCGACCGATCTTGAACTCAATCTCGCGATGGGGCGCCAACCCTTTAACCTCGTCAAATACATCATCAAACTAACTAGCAATCGACACCGATGACAAGTCTACCCGTGGAATCACAAGTGAATATAAATATCTTATGAAGACACCATCTTAGAGCTTACTTTGAATCACAACCATTCGTCCTTCCACATTCCCGATTGTCACCTTGAGCTTCTCGCAATCCACTTTTGTCGCATACCTCTTGAACCAGTCCATACCAAAAATAATCCCAAACCCAGTGAAGTTCAACACAAAGCAATCACACACAAAGAAGCAACCATGACTAAATAAACTAGATCACAACAAAGAATAAATGAACTCCCACCTGGATTAGTCACAATTAAAGGTCCACTACAACCTCAGGTTCTAAACCTAATTGGCATACAAGCTTATTACAGGTAAAATAAGACGATGTCCTAGTATCAAGCAGGACCCAAACCAAACACTTCTGGTAGAAGGCATACTAAAAACAACATCATCTCCTAATTCTCATTAGGAATACAATAGGAAATCGGAATAGCTTCCAGAACACATTCTTCCACCAGTTGTTTACTCTTTAGAAAACCTAGACGGTCCTTCTTCTTATGCCCGGTCTTGCCATAGCTATAACACTTCCTCTCGGTTTTTGGATTCTTGCAATCCTTGGAAATATAGCCTTTTTGTTGGCAATTATAGCAAATGACACCCTTCTTTTGTTCCTTCTTTTAGTCATCATTCCCTTTCTGATGTCTTTTCTTTTTCTTGTTCAGCTTCTTTGTAGCATTAGTTAGTAAAAGTTTCTTCAAGAGGTTCATTCCTGCTTCTAAAAGCCTCATCCAAAGCAGCATTGGTACTTTCTTCTCGCTCCTCAACTCGATGTCAAAGTTTCTCGAAAGCTATACTTCTTCTCAACTCATCTTCTTAATCCGTAGGAGAATAATCCCTTTTGTCACATAATGGAATCAAACCTAGGTACTTGCACAGGAACGCTACGCTCTACTAGCGCTTCTGGAATGGGCATCCTCTATATGATCGCAACCATCATGGCCCCGAACATAACCAGATAATCAGGTATAACCGCAGCTCCCAGCTGGCTACCATTGCTTACCATTTCTGTCGTAGGCTCATTCCTACCAGTGCTTCCTGTAGTTCGACAACTCATTCTAAATCTAAAAATAGAATTATTAGTCCACATATGATATAAACTGCAATGAAGTACAAACGCTACTATACTATAGCCAATAATATAGTAATCATTCAATAGCAAAGTACAAATATGTCTCTTATACATTTTTACGTCCATGAACTTTGGATAAAATTGATTAACCAGAGCTCTGATACCAAATGTGACGACTGCCCATAATCCCTGCACTTAACAAGAGGAATAATAAGCTAAAAGACGTGCTAGGCAGTTATAGACGATCATCAAGGTAGAACAACACAAACGGAACCTATCATATAACTCACAACGCAAGGAAAAAATATAATCGAACATATACAAAAGGCAATAATAGTGAAAGAACTGAGTAGAATCTTAAACATTTCATATCATAGTTAGTTATCCATACAACACTGGGAGAGACCATAAGAGTCTGTACAAAATGCCTCACTACAAGTCACTTAGAGAATACATCAAACAATGGAAAACAATAATAGTAAATAGTGGAAATAATGCGTCAGCCTTCTGCTCGTCGTCGCTTAGCAGCATCATCCTCATCAAGATCTACTACCTGTCACCTGCTACTCGGTATGCCCTTTCATCACATGAATGAACAACCCACGGTATTAAGAGGGAGACATAAAACCTTGAGTCAGACAACGGTCTTAATGAGCGATAAAACAACTATATAACACCATCAATAAATTATATAAGAAGTGGGTAGATCGATAAACTAATCTACCAACATATTAGAGAAGAAACTAACCCAACTTGTCTCCTCTACATCCGACAGTGATAGCCTTTACAACAACTAGAAAGAGCAAATAGTAGTAGACATAGAAATTAATTATCTTGCGTAGATCATCCTAATCGAGATCAACATCCACCAAGCACAAGCCCCGAAGGCCTAAACAAACATCAGACAAGCACCTAAGAGATGTCTCCTTCAACGTCGAACAATCTATGCAAGATGATATAAGCAAAACAATCAACATCCATGACTCTGGTTATCACTGCCTATCCTTCCTTGAAACCATTGTTAATCGTATGACTGGCCCTGGCATACCGTCCGTCAAGATACTCGTATGACTGGCCACGACACGCCATTCATCAAGGGCAACGTTAAACCCAGTTCTGGTCAGACTACTGCACGTCTCACGTTCATTTGCCTCCCCGAGACAACTTGGCCCATCCAATGAGCCTAGGATACTCGACTAGTCCCGTTAGTCTTTTAGGTGTCCCTATTATACCCCTTCTTTGAGCCTGCCAGAACTTACGACAAGGATAATCTCTCAGCCTTCATAACTCTAGTCGTCATCACCAATGACTATCCACAAGCTTAGACCCCGTCTCGAGCAACCATTACCCACGAGCTCAAATTGAACTTGAGTCGTCTTCACATTCGTTGCATTGCGACGATTAATGAACACTTTAAAATACTTCGAACATTCCTTCTTGAATTCACGTCGAAGCCACGATAATTATCGAACCAAAAACATACATCGTATGGTCGATATTTTATTCACAGCGTTTCAGCCTTTGCTGTGAATAACATACTACAACGTTCAATTTTTTCCTTCTACAACATTTCCAAAATACAACGGTTTCCCATTCACAGTTTTTATAAAACGATGTCGTTACCGCTCGATCCATCATACCAGATACTTGCTCGAGAACTTGCCCGATCCATGCTTTTCCACAGCGTTTATAAAACGCTTTCATACCTAGAAAATCTGATCCATGCTTTTCCACAGTGTTTGTAAAACGCTGTCGTACCCAGAAAATCCGATCCAATGTCTATCCTTGCCCGATCCATGCCAAATGCTTTCCCAATCCTTGCCCGATCCGTGCTCCAGAACTTGCTTGATCCATGCTTTTCCACAGCGTTTGTAAAACGCTATCGTACCAAGAAAATCCGATCCAATGCCTATCCTTTCCCGATACATCACCAACTCAACTGATCCATCCTAGAACCTTGTAAAAATCATGTTTCCCATCATGTGCGCCCTTAGCTAATCCACTATTTCACCACATTCTCGACTAAACCATATTTTTGACATTCGAACCAAACAAACTCGATCCAAATCGTCAACTTCAAACCAATATTCAATATCACAATCAAACAATGATCAAACAAATATTAATACACCAATTATCATCATATAAAATTCACCAATCATGATTAAACAACTAAACGAACCAAATAAATGGATCTAAATTGTATAAACATAGAATTAGCACATGAAATTTATTGTGACAAGCTGCTAAATTAGATCCTATGGTGATCTGAATTGAAAACATACTTACATTTATTAGATCTAGGTGAAAACAACTTGAAATGATGAAAACAAGATCGATCAACCCGTATACCTAATCGAATCCGTGTGATAGATACTTATCACTCACCAAATTCACAAACTAGCTTTAAAACGATGATCTTCAAATCCTTCAAATCACTCAATTTGATGCGATCTACTCTCTCTTGATGTTGATCTACCCTTCCTTGATGTAGATCTTCAATCTTCTAATGTAGATCTAAGATTTTAATGGAGGAAAGATGTATTTGATTGGAGTAGGGAGAATCTCAAACCCCAACCAAATAAGAAATGAAGTAAGTAAACCATTCTCCTTGCCTCTACCCCCTATTTATAGCCATCTAACCAGCCCACTAATGGGCCATACCAAATCAACCCACTATTGACTAGTTAACCTGTCCAGAAATTGTGTAGCACTGAAATAGTGATTCCTCCCAAACCGCTGAACCAAATATTTAATGTGACCACTCTATGGAATCGGCAACACCATTTCCTCTCCAACAAAATTGACCTTGGCACCTAATTCAATCCTAGTCAAATGTTATTCCCTGTACAAAACTAACGGGGCCAAAAAGATCACAAATAAATTGATAAAAATTATGGACATGTCTCACATCCCCATAACCAACATATCAAAATATGAGAATGATCCAACCCTCACGGACTGACTCTCGTTATCCATGACTTAGAGTTAATAAAAAAATACCTGCTTCAATAGCACTTGTTGGATCTAGATTTACCCTAGAGGGGGTGAATAGGGTTTATTGGAGTTTTTACAAGATATTAAAAATATCACAGCATCGATTGCAGTAGAGAAATTAGATACAAGAAATAAATAACATAGATTTTTTTAATGGCATAGATTTTTTAAACTGGAAATCAGAAATGGAATCTTATCTAGAATCTGTTAATACTAAATGTTGGGATATTGTTATAAATGGACACGATATGGTTAATAGGAACGATATTGGGTTTAATTCTCGTGCTACTCATATTTTATATTCTTATATTGATGATGTCCAATATAACCATATCTCCCACCATGTGACTGCATGGCAATTCTGGAATACTCTCAATACGATGTATGGAAGAATTGACAATAGTAGCTCAAAACCCGGGAATGATAAGTCAAATTCAAATTTGTGCTTAATAGGTTGTACAGATGAAAATTCAAATGAACCAGATGATCGAAAATAAACAGACAATGAAACAGAAGGTTTCTCAAATAAGGATTTAGTTCATTTTTGTACTGAACAAAAGCTGTTGACAGTCTGAAATCGAAAAGAAAAAACTTAAAATATGAAAACTCTAAGTTGCAATGCAAAAGTGATGAATTGGAACTATTGCTTAAAAATGCAAAGATTTTTGAAAACTAGGATTGCAAAAATTGTTCGGTTTTGGAAAATAATTTATTTAATCTCAATGATAATATGCAAAAGCTTGAAATGGAAATTCTGGTTTTAAAAGAAAATGAGATTGAACTAGAAAGTATAAACAATTTTTTGCAAGAAGAATTGTAGAGTTTTGAGATTGTCAAAAATTCCAAACATGAAATGCTTGAGAAATAAAATCTATCTAAAATCGAATTGATTTTAAATGAGCTCGAAATTGAAATTGATAATTTCAAGAAATTAGAGAAACTCGAGTTTGAAAAGAAAAACGATTTGATCTTGAAATTTCTGAGTCTAATGCCAAAATTGAGATGCTTGAAAATGAAAACTCATTTATGAAACTGTGACACCCCACCTCCGCCAGGGTCACTCGCAAAGGAATGCACTAGCTTTGGAGGGGCATTATTGGTAAACATGCATAATGATATAGCAAGGCAGGACATGACATGTATATATATATGTAAATAAACAGAGTAAGTAAATAAAACAGCGGAAGACTTTTAAACTATTTCAAAAACAAGTCTGCTACATCATAATGTCAATTTCCCAAGTCAACGAGTCTAGTACATAAAATAACATCATCTGATACTGAAAAAGAAAACATAAAAGTAGCTATCCCCAAAGTGGAAGAAACCATAGCAAGCCCAAGTCCAAAGCATACATGAGCTATCCAAGAAAGCAGTTAAGATCCAAGCTAGGCTCTTGTATTCCCTCCCTGAGAACCTGGGGGGGGGGGAAACGGAAGAAAAGAGGCGAAACAAAACGGGTCAGTCAAAAAGACTGAGTAAGCCCTGCTACGATCAGTCTATAAACTAGTAAGGTTAACATCATGATGGGAACTGAGATGATCATAGATAACAACATACTGGCATGGTAAATTAACTACAAGATAGATAGAGGTGTCATCGCATAAACAAAGTTAAGTTTTTGCACCACGGTGTACTAGCAAACCAACATAACAGGTATTGATCCCTTGGCCCAAGCTTTGGCCCAATAACATGAGGTGACCTTAATACAAGGTCCAGCCCAACGGTCTAGTCGATCGGCTCCCTATAAACCTAACACGTCAAGTGTTGGTGTCCATATGACCCACGTATGGTTGTAGTTAGACTGTGCTGGGTCCACCTTTGGGTGTATCAAGCCCTCGGATGTTAACCCCAGACACTTAAGCAATAATGCACAGCTCTAATCTACTGGTACCCGTGCCTCGAGTTTGTCCAAAATCTGACTACGTGCACGTCCGTAGCCCGCCGGACCCGCACCGCTGTACCACTCGGCCATCGCCCTTTGGTCGTTTACATCCGTCCAGTAATCGTGCCCCGCCCTAGCCTAGCCTCTAGGGTTGTGAATGATACCAAACTGGGATTACTGCTGGAACAGACCACGCTGCTAGGGTTTCTAAGAAGGTTAAGTGTGATTTAACCTTTCACTAACCATGGATTAAATTAGTTAAGTGTAATCAACGGTTCACCACTTAACCCCATCCAATCCCTTGTATTCCCAAATTGATTAAATTGGTTAAGTGTAACTTAACCCCATTTTCATCCCTTGAATCCCCAAATTGGTTAAGTATTAGTGGACCCTGACTTAACCCTAATCATGAGGCATTTATTTAACTTAATGCACCTTAACCTCTCACATTAGACCTTGTTGTAGTTACTAGTTAGGCCGGGCGGGTCCGGGTAGGTTTACACCACAACTTAGTCTAACCTCGGGTTTTTGGCACCACATGACCAACTTCTCACATTGGGTCCTATTGTTTGTAGCCACTAGTTAAGCCGGTCGGTTCCGGGTAGAATTACGCTACAAACTCAACCCAACCTCGAGTTGGCCACACTTTTGTTTTCTAAGTGTCATGTCCACTTTATTTCAAACACATAATTACAAGTTAACAAATGCTTGGGTAGACCTAACTTAATAGGTAAATTCCCAAGGGGTAGACCTAACTTAATAGGTAAATTCCCAATCTTATATTTTCATGTATTTTAAGTTTACCCCAAACCCCCAACGTCATTCTATCGCTTACATATTCGTAGTAACGCATAAAGGGTAGGAAGAGGGAACTTGGCACAACATACATGATAAACTTGCACAACAATCATGCATAACATGTTAGACTTGCACAACTTAGCATAGTGAACTTGCATATTACCATAAACATGCATAACATGTTAAACTTGCATAACTTAGCATAGTGAACTTGCATATTACCTTAATCATGCATAACTTGTCAAACATGTACGACTTGTCATTTTAAACTTGCATAAACATGCACAACTTGTCAAAACATGCACAACTTGTCAAAACATGCACAACTTGTCATTTTAAACTTGCATAAACATGCACAACTTGTCAAAACATGCACAACTTGTCAAAACATGCACAACTTGTCAAAACATGCACAACTTGTCAAAACATGCACAACTTGTCAAAACCATGCATAACTTATTAAACATACAAATCATGGCTTAGCAAACTTGCATAAACATGCATAACTTAATAAACATACCAATCATGGCTTCACAAACTTGCATAATCATGCATAACTTATTAATCTTGCAAATCATGGCTTAGTATACATGCATAACTCAATAGATTTGCAAATCATGGCTTAGTACCCTTGCATAACATGCATAATCCATTAAACATGTAGAACATGGCATAGTAAACTCGCATATGCATGCATAACTTAGAAAACATGGTATAGTGAGTTCGCATAAGCATGCATAATCAACTAAACTCACATAAAACTCAACTTTCACCACATATTAACTTTAGAGTTCGTAAAGTGAAGGTAAGAGGGCTTACTATGCTTATGCGGACTCAAATGAGTACAACAAATGCAAGAAACCCCTTATGCAACTAATTAAAGCCCCCAAATGCAAGCAAACTTGACCAAGACTCCTCCTTTATGATGCCAATTGAAAAACAAGCCTTTAATGCAAGCTAAGGAGAATCATACAAGCCTAAATACCCTTGTATGCATGGAAATCTCTTAGGGATTTGATTAGGAATTGTATGAAGAGAGTGGAGGCCATGAGAGTTTTGATTTTGGCATAGTTTAGTTACTAGGATGAATAATGAATGATTTAGGGTAGGTTAGGGTCTTATTTATAGATTAGGTTAGTGATTTGAACCATAGGATTAACCCTAGATTGAATTAGGGCCATCAGATCCCGGAACTCTCTAGAAACCAGCCACAAGACCCAACCCCAATCAGAAATGGTGCACCAGGCTAATCAGCCGGGCACCCCCTGTCGACAGGGCTGTCGACAGGGCAGTCGACTCCCTGGGGACCCTGTCGACAGGCCTGTCGACATGGGGCCCCTGGCGGGAATTTTCCCGCCTTGGCCCAGCTGGCCCAATTCTTCAAATTTGAATCTGATTTTTACTTAGTAATTTTCTGCAAACTTCAATGGGCCTTAACTGGGTCATATGGACTCCGATTTTCGAAAACTCGGACTCTATTTCGCGTATTTTTCCGAGACGAACGCAATGGCATAGCCCGTTTCCCTTGATTCCCATTTTATAATTTAATTCTGCCTCAATTTATGTTATAACAGATTATTGAAAATACGGGTTGTTACATTATCCCCTCCTTAAAGGATTTCGTCCCCGAAATCTTCAAGTTAGGAAGAACGTATCCTACCATCCAATCATCCATCTACTTAAAGCATCATCCACGAGCAATCATTGTCCTTAAAAGATTCTAAATGTGGTATGAACATATGCAAAAGTGTGTGTATATGTACTTATCTAATGCAAAGATCAGGCGGTTACTGATACAGTAAACCTCCTTAATGCACATGTATGTCTTATCTAATGCAAAGATCAGGCGGTTACCGATACAGTAAACCTCCTTAATGCATATGTATGTCAGTGAAATGAATCCATATGTATGCAAATTCCTAACGTAATTCATAATATCTATATGAGTGCTCATAACTTTCACCCATATGCAACATCCATGTGATAACACACAATTTCCATCCATGAATAAGCATAAACACTCATGCATATGCAATATGAAGAGTGTGTGAGCCGATCTAGTGCCTAATCGTGTATAATGCATCCACGAGCAACCACTTGCAAACACTTGCAGCCACTTGCAACCATCAAGCATAACATGTTTCAAACACATGTTCCAACCAAAAGGGTTTCTATCTAAGGTTCTCATGAGAAGATAGACACGATAAACTAGATAAACTAGATAAACTAGACAAACTCCTTTTTGTATTACAAGAAATCCATTCAAACTTTGACATATAGTACTAACCGATGAGTCTTAACCCCCTTATGGAGTTTACAACGGAAGTAAGATCGAGAATGGGACCGAGAGGATATATACAAAAGGTAACTTGCAAGCAAGCTCCACAGGAAAACAAGGATCAAGGATGCACTCTTAAAAAGAGATATGATGCGCGTATCTAGTTTTCATTCTTCTTAGTCACGTTCCCTTGAGCTTAACTCAACTGTGCTTTGACTATTCTTCACTTCATGATTCCTTGGCTTCCTAACTCCCATTTCCCAAATTCGAGTTGGAACTCATTTCATTATTGCCTCTCGTCTTTCTTTTCCACTTATTCTTCTTTCTGTATACTTGGCTTAACCATACTATAACCTTATGATTTTATGCAAGCTCTCCAAAATTCACTAGTGAATCCTGGATCTCGCCTACTTACTATAAAGTACTTCACGCAGCAGAACTTTTCTTGAAAATACCAATCCACGTTGCTAATTGCCCTTATAAACGTGATTTTCTATCACTCATGCTTAATCGAAATGAACCATCCGCCTATGAGTGATACGTCATACCTAGATTCAGTTGCCTACCCATGGCTTCCTGTAGGTTATTTCAAAACTGGCCAACTTCTTGAGGGTAAACCGTTGCTAACCATGATGCAGTCCTCTCGCTCTTCACCGGACTGAGATGAGCACTCTTCGTGAGTCTATCTATTATGACCCCCATACCCGTATTCCCTTTCTTTGATCTAGGCAATTTATTCACCTTATCTATCGAGATGTTTTCACACTTCCCTTGCGAAACCTCCGATGGAGATAACGGCCCACTGGGCTTCTATGTCTTGGCCTTGACCTGGTGGCTCAATAGGCATCCTGGGACCAACTCGGCCACCTCCTCGAGTGATGCGCATCTTCAAGAACCTTCTTTACCAAGTCTTCCACTCGAGGAACACATACTCTCTCATCGCGCCTTAGTCTTCCTTTATCATCCATGATATATCTAGCGAAGTGACTTAACATCTCGCCTCGAGTCAACTGGTCCATGTTCTTGACTAACTGCGGGTCTTTTTCCTGTGAAACCCCCTTCTTGATCCAGAAGAGTAAGTCTAAGCTCAGGTAATGCTAACTAACTAGCCAAACGGAGGAAGCTTCTTACTTCAATTGCCCTCCTCTGAATTTTCCGGTCTTAAACCGCAACCCCTTTAGCGGAACCCACCCTAAGCCTTTCTTAGGAACTATGTGCCCAAGAAATCCAATTTCTTTCCTCCAAAGTGACTTTTGGAGAACTTGACCTTCAACTGGTGGCTCTAAACGTATCCATCTCCTCCTTGAGATGCCTAACATGCTCTTCCTTGGTCTTTTGAGGAGATCAAAATATCGTCTATGACGGCCATGACAAACTTGTTCAAGGACTCCCTAAACACCCTACCCATCAAGTTCACGTAATATGCGGGTGCCTTAGTCAAACCAACTAGCATGACTAGCCATTCTAAAAAAATCCATCTAGAGTCCTAAACGCAGTCTTGTCAATTCCATCCTCAGCCATCCTAAGCTGATGGAATCTGGTAGCTAGATCAAAAGAAAACAGATGCTCCTACAAGCTGATCAAACAAATCATTGATCCTCGGTAACGGTTATCTACTCCTCTCACGATAATCAACACATAAGCGAAACAAACTGTCCACATCAGTAACGAATACTACTGGAGCACCCTACTCGAAAATGCTTCGTCTCAGGAAGTTCTTTTCAAGCAACTCCTTGACTTGCTTTCTTAACTCTCACCTCGTGAGGTCATGTGCCTAACCGGCCACGAAACTGGCTTGGTATTACCAACCAGATAATGCGGAAATCTATCCCACGTCTAGGGGTAACCCCTTTTCCTTTCCCCCAAGATATCAGGGTATTCTCGGACCACCCTCACAGATTGCAAACTATCGATAGACGAGTTAAGGGACTCAAGATAACAATCATGACGGGACCCATAGGGTTGCTAGAAATTTCTGGGGTATTACCGAGGCGAGTCATGAGCCTCACACCCCTATATACAAAAACCCAGAATGGCTCCAAAACAGGATACCCATTCTATGCCCAAAACCAACCCATATCCCCTGAAACTGAGAATAAAACATCCCACGAGAATTCTATACTCAAGATAGAAATTTTCAAATCCACTCAGACCACAGACAAACGGGCAGAACCCCCAATTGGATTTGAAACACATACGGGATCATCAACTACACTAGTACTTAGGTGCAAAACTTTCAACTGGATCAGATGAAATAAAACTATGCGATGTGCCAGAATCAAACAAAGTTTGAACAGGGAAAATCAGAAAATGTAAACAAGATTTTCAACAGAAACACTACCTCTATCATGAGCTGGAAAAACGGGGTTGAGGGGATAAATTCGCCCTCCAGATAGTCCTGCACACTGAGTCTGACCTTGCCCTTGTTTCCTCGGGCAATCCTTGCTGAAATGTCCAAACTCACCACAAATGAAGCATTCGCCCCGCTTTCTCTTTTCCTTCTTCCTACATTCCTTAGCCATATGTCCAACGTTACCACAGAAGTTACATTTTATATTCCCTCTTGGCTTGTCCTTGCGGTTGTGGTTATTCTTGCCCCATTTCCCGGAATTTACTCTCTTGCCTTGAGACTCATTAGCCTTGACCTCTTTCTTGTCATTGTTATCTTCTTCTTGAAGTAGGGCCAAATTCACTAAACTCTCGAAAGTCGCCCCCAAGGGTATATGAGACATGGCCAAACCATGTAATGGCTCGTTTAATCCTAGAGCAAAGTGTAGGGCCCTCTTCTGAGCTGTATTAACTAAGTCTAAATCGACACGAGCCAATTGATTAAACTTATCTATGTATTCCCTAATAGTCATGTCCCCTTGCTTCAGTGATAAGAATCTCAGTCCAAACCTTCCTCTAAAGTCATCCCAAGTCTCAATTGGCCTAGTAGCGGTGGTGACTACCCACCAACGTGCAGCTTCTTCCTTTAGCAACCATACTGCTAATAAAACTTTCCTGCGGTCACCTATATCAAAGGAGGTTAAAAGATCTTCGGTCTCTTTCAACCAATTCCCTGCTTCTACAAAAGTCTCTGTTCCATTAAAATTCTTGCCACCCATCCTCTTAAAGTTCTTGCAAGTTTCCGCGAAATCCGCTTGTGGAGGCTGAGGGGGAAGAGGAACATCAGCTACGGGAGGAGAAGGAGGAACAGCGGCCTCGACTGGGGAGACAACATTAGGGACACCCGGGACCGGTGCCGTGACTTCCAAGTACCGACGAAACCAATCGGGTATCATTACTCCTTCGGGCAAGATGAGATTATCAGACATGCTGGAAACGAAAAGAAAAGAGTTTAAACGAGGAGTCAAAGGATAGTGCTGATGGCTTTTGGGGAATAGCCTTTTTAAAACAACTAGACTTTTCTTTGGAAAATACTTTATACTTGGTTTTGAAAATAGTTTTTCGAAAGTTTTAAAAACCTTTTTATCCCTTCTCGTAAACCTCGCTCTGATACCAAATGTGACACCCCACCTCCGCCAGGGTCACTCGCAAAGGAATGCACTAGCTTTGGAGGGGCATTATTGGTAAACATGCATAATGATATAGCAAGGCAGGACATGACATGTATATATATATGTAAATAAATAGAGTAAGTAAATAAAACAGCGGAAGACTTTTAAACTATTTCAAAAACAAGTCTGCTACATCATAATGTCAATTTCCCAAGTAAACGAGTCTAGTACATAAAATAACATCATCTGATACTGAAAAAGAAAACATAAAAGTAGCTATCCCCAAAGTGGAAGAAACCATAGCAAGCCCAAGTCCAAAGCATACATGAGCTATCCAAGAAAGCAGCTAAGATCCAAGCTAGGCTCTTGTATTCCCTCCCTGAGAACCTGGGGGGGGGGAAACGGAAGAAAAGAGGCGAAACAAAACGGGTCAATCAAAAAGACTGAGTAAGCCCTGCTACGATCAGTCTATAAACTAGTAAGGTTAACATCATGATGGGAACTGAGATGATCATAGATAACAACATACTGGCATGGTAAATTAACTACAAGATAGATAGAGGTGTCATCGCATAAACAAAGTTAAGTTTTTGCACCACGGTGTACTAGCAAACCAACATAACAGGTATTGATCCCTTGGCCCAAGATTTGGCCCAATAACATGAGGTGACCTTAATACAAGGTCCAACCCAACGGTCTAGTCGATCGGCTCCCTATAAACCTAACACGTCAAGTGTTGGTGTCCATATGGCCCACGTATGGTTGTAGTTAGACTGTGCTGGGTCCACCTTTGGGTGTATCAAGCCCTCGGATGTTAACCCCAGACACTTAAGCAATAATGCACAGCTCTAATCTACTGGTACCCGTGCCTCGAGTTTGTCCAACATCGGACTATGTGCACATCCGTAGCCCGCCGGACCCGCACCGCTGTACCACTCGGCCATCGCCCTTTGGTCGTTTACATCCGTCCAGTAATCGTGCCCCGCCCTAGCCTAGCCTCTAGGGTTGTGAATGATACCAAACTGGGATTACTGCTAGAACAGACCACGCTGCTAGGGTTTCTAAGAAGGTTAAGTGTGATTTAACCTTTCACTAACCATGGATTAAATTAGTTAAGTGTAATCAACGGTTCACCACTTAACCCCATCCAATCCCTTGTATTCCCAAATTGATTAAATTGGTTAAGTGTAACTTAACCCCATTTTCATCCCTTGAATCCCCAAATTGGTTAAGTATTAGTGGACCCTGACTTAACCCTAATCATGAGGCATTTATTTAACTTAATGCACCTTAACCTCTCACATTAGACCTTGTTGTGGTTACTAGTTAGGCCGGGCGGGTCCGGGTAGGTTTACACCACAACTTAGTCTAACCTCGGGTTTTTGGCACCACATGACCAACTTCTCACATTGGGTCCTATTGTTTGTAGCCACTAGTTAAGCCGGTCGGTTCCGGGTAGAATTACGCTACAAACTCAACCCAACCTCGAGTTGGCCACACTTTTGTTTTCAAAGTGTCATGTCCACTTTATTTCAAACACATAATTACAAGTTAACAAATGCTTGGGTAGACCTAACTTAATAGGTAAATTCCCAAGGGGTAGACCTAACTTAATAGGTAAATTCCCAATCTTATATTTTCATGTATTTTAAGTTTACCCCAAACCCCCAACGTCATTCTATCGCTTACATATTTGTAGTAACGCATAAAGGGTAGGAAGAGGGAACTTGGCACAACATACATGATAAACTTGCACAACAATCATGCATAACATGTTAGACTTGCACAACTTAGCATAGTGAACTTGCATATTACCATAAACATGCATAACATGTTAAACTTGCATAACTTAGCATAGTGAACTTGCATATTACCTTAATCATGCATAACTTGTCAAACATGTACGACTTGTCATTTTAAACTTGCATAAACATGCACAACTTGTCAAAACATGCACAACTTGTCAAAACATGCACAACTTGTCATTTTAAACTTGCATAAACATGCACAACTTGTCAAAACATGCACAACTTGTCAAAACATGCACAACTTGTCAAAACATGCACAACTTGTCAAAACCATGCATAACTTATTAAACATACAAATCATGGCTTAGCAAACTTGCATAAACATGCATAACTTAATAAACATACCAATCATGGCTTCACAAACTTGCATAATCATGCATAACTTATTAATCTTGCAAATCATGGCTTAGTATACATGCATAACTCAATAGATTTGCAAATCATGGCTTAGTACCCTTGCATAACATGCATAATCCATTAAACATGTAGAACATGGCATAGTAAACTCGCATATGCATGCATAACTTAGAAAACATGTAAAACATGGTATAGTGAGTTCGCATAAGCATGCATAATCAACTAAACTCACATAAAACTCAACTTTCACCACATATTAACTTTAGAGTTCGTAAAGTGAAGGTAAGAGGGCTTACTATGCTTATGCGGACTCAAATGAGTACAACAAATGCAAGAAACCCCTTATGCAACTAATTAAAGCCCCCAAATGCAAGCAAACTTGACCAAGACTCCTCCTTTATGATGCCAATTGAAAAACAAGCCTTTAATGCAAGCTAAGGAGAATCATACAAGCCTAAATACCCTTGTATGCATGGAAATCTCTTAGGGATTTGATTAGGAATTGTATGAAGAGAGTGGAGGCCATGAGAGTTTTGATTTTGGCATAGTTTAGTTACTAGGATGAATAATGAATGATTTAGGGTAGGTTAGGGTCTTATTTATAGATTAGGTTAGTGATTTGAACCATAGGATTAACCCTAGATTGAATTAGGGCCATCAGATCCCGGAACTCTCTAGAAACCAGCCACAAGACCCAACCCCAATCAGAAATGGTGCACCAGGCTAATCAGCCGGGCACCCCCTGTCGACAGGGCTGTCGACAGGGCAGTCGACTCCTTGGGGACCCTGTCGACAGGCCTGTCGACATGGGGCCCCTGGCGGGAATTTTCCCGCCTTGGCCCAACTGGCCCAATTCTTCAAATTTGAATCTGATTTTTACTTAGTAATTTTCTGCAAACTTCAATGGGCCTTAACTGGGTCATATGGACTCCGATTTTCGAAAACTCGGACTCTATTTCACGTATTTTTCCGAGACGAACGCAATGGCATAGCCCGTTTCCCTTGATTCCCATTTTATAATTTAATTCTGCCTCAATTTATGTTATAACAGATTATTGAAAATACGGGTTGTTACAGAAACAAAATGATGCTGAGAAAAGAGAGTTTGCTATGAACCAATGTTCAAAGCTAATAAACAAGAATGATTTTTTGAAATATAAAATAAACGATCTTGAATTGAGCTTGAAACATTTCTCAAACGTAGAAAAATCTTTGAATATGCTATTGAAAAACCAACTTTCTTCTGGAAATAAAAATGGTCACGGTTTTGCAAAATTGATGGCTTTGGAAAACTGAATCCAAATTGTTTTAAAAATCCCTCAAATTACTTTAACAAGAATTGATTTGAAAATTTGGACATTGAAATTTTCAAAGGATTTTGAAATCACAATCAAGATGTAAACTTGTTTCGTAATAAGCCATTTAAACAATCTTGGATCCCAAAAAGAAATAAAATGATTTTGACTAAATTCAAACAAATTTGGGTTCCTAGGGTTAAAAATGTAAATTCAGATGGATCGTTATACAAATAGATTTGGGTATCTAAAGTCACATACACAGTTATGAGTGGTAAAACAACTTTTGTTAGACTGTTCGCTCTTACAAACTCTTAGGTACTAGAGGAGGCTGAGGAACTGCTTTGGAAAAAAAGAAATTGAATTCAAGTTGCTTCATATCATTGAAACATTCAGAGTTCCTTAGCCAAGATTGTTGAGTTAGAGAATCAACATCGTCTATTGAAAATCAGGTATGATCTCTAAACTCACATTGTTTGTTTATATTCTCTGTTTATATTTTTTCATTCCTCCTTCTATCCTTTTTATTTTTTTCTCTTGATTATGCTTATTTGCATTGTTACTGCCACATTTTTTTTCATTTCTTGAGCTTCTTAATTTCAATTTTCAGAATTATTGATTTTCCGGAAATTCTCTTCATTTGTATAAAATTCTCATGTTCTAAGGATTTCCAGATCTTGAATTCAAATTTGTAAATTTCTGCAATTGTTTTGAAGTTTAGTTTTTTTGTTATTCATGAATTCCTAACAGTGTTGAAACATTCTTATCATATCTTGAACACTGTTAGTTTTAATTCTAAATTTTTAATAATCTGGAAAATTAATGAAATTTCACACATCTCTGCTATTTTGAGTTTATTATAATTCATTTTGGAAATACTTAAAAAATTATACTCATTATAGAACACTACTATTTTTCAGTTGTGATAATTTCATTTTTTTGGATTGGCTTGGTTATTCTGATTTGAAAATCATTTGATACAGATCATTGTGTTGCATCTTGAAGTTCATTTTTTATCATGATCATTTGGCTTGGTATTTGATTTTATTTGAAATCATTGGAAATTGTTGATATCTTGAATCTCACACACTTCTTGGATTTGAAATTGATAATCTAGCGTGAACGATTCATCAAATCTGTAAAATTTCACATCTCTTCAAGTGATTTCAAATAAAATGTTTCTTTAAATCATGGATCATGATCTGTCTCTTGTGTTTATTATAAATAACTATAAAAAATTCTCTTGTCAGTTTTGTTTTTAAATTGTTTTTGTTTGCTGCTCTGATAGATGGAATTGATATGCTAGATTTGCTTACTTAGACTTAGTATTGAATGATTTATTTGAGACACATTGTAAATGGCAATTAGGAACTCAAGAGGTATCAACCAAAGAAGCTTTGAAAATTTCGCATTCATCTATTTGTTTGTCAAACTGATTTCTCACCTTATATAGATCTTTCTAATTCCTTCTTATAATTGATATTTTCAATTTCAAAATCATTTATTGAATATTTCTTCATAAATCGAAATCAATAACCGAATTGAATTGTATTTATAATTCATTAAAATTATTATCAGATTTTTCAAATTGTGATGAGTTATGACCACAGTATACTTCACAACAAGAGGAAATTTATTTAAATTTTCGTGATGATTAAACCGTTTTTATAATATCTTTGAAGTGGCGCTTATTTCATGACCATCTACTTTTTCTATCTTTATTCTATCAATCATCATTTTATATTAATATGGAGAGTTTATTTAAAAAAAACATCTTAAATGTTCAATTTCAAAATTTGTGATGGAAATGTGATTATATTATATTTCAAAAAAAGAGATAATTGGAAGTTTTCAAAAATATTGGTACTGCTGAGCATATTTCATAATATAATTAATTTAGAAATTTATTTCAGAATTATCTTTGTACCTGCCATATTTCTATCGTCCATATTGGTTTTATATACTGAGGAAATTTTGTGTATAATAGTAAGTGTTTCTCTAACCTCATTAATGATCCAAGATCTGGTCATGCATGGTTATGAAATTACTTATAATTTAAGTCGTGATTGATCCCATTTAAAAATTTATGATCTGGTTATGTGTGGTTAGTGTGCCCTTAATAAAAAGGAAAAAAAGGGAAACAAAAATATGGATAAAATAAATAAAAATTTATATATATGAAATTTTCCTTGGTGTGTAAAAACTAGCCTATCAATCCATTTTCTAAATTGTGAAATATGTTAATATTTTATGATGTATTAAGATTTTATGATTGACAGTCATTGGGATTTGAGATTGGTTGATTTTGCCACTTAGTTTGAATTTATAATCATAGTCCAAATCCATTAGTATTTTGTTCTCAACTTTTTTTTTTTTTTTTTTTTTTTTTTTGAAAATAAGTCCAACTCATATGTGTTAAAACTATCTCCATTTTTATAAAATTTATCGTAAATCCATCATTCTAGAATGTGAAATTTGCTTCTAATTCTTAGAATATTATGATTTTTGTTTGATTAAATGAGATTTATTATGAACATTCACTTCCTTGAGCTAATTTTATATTTCTATTCAATTTTTCATCAATATTTTTATTTACGTATACTTTTAATGATAAAAAAAGGGGGAGAATGGTCAAGATTTTGATCAACGAGTGAATATTCCCGAGAAAAATTGAATATTGAAATTTTCAATTTATTGTTTTCTTTTCACTCATGCACATATCTAGGGGAAGTTCTGTTGTAGGGGGAGCATACATATAGGGGGTGTTCTACACTTCACTGTCAAACGCATTTATTGTATTCAAAATCTTATTATTTGTTTCTCATCACCAAAAGAGGGAGATTGTTGTATATAAAAATTATATGACTTTTGTTCGGTGATAACAAACATATACATAAATTATTATAAATGTGTTTACAATTGTACTATACTACTACATCGCATACATAAATAAATATTTGTATTTAAAATAGAATACTACTGCACAAGAATTTAAATATTCAAACAGTATTTTATTTAGATATAATATTTTATTTCAACATTTCAATAGTACATATTTTCTAAACTATACTATTGTACATCTCAGTGATTCATTACATTCTGTTCTTACTACAACACTCAGTGTTCACTCAATTACAGTTATTCTCACATACAATTTCAATTCTTACACCAGCTCCTCACTAAAAACTCTCAGTTTTCGTCAGTTGTATATGGATACAAATTCACATTCAGATTCACTCACTGACACTCCTGTCTTTAGGCTGCGTCACAGTCAGTCCAATCATCCGCAAACTTGTCACAGAAACACACACAGAGTAAACTGGAATTATTTTAAAATTTATTTGCCTTAGAATTTTGGTGTGTTTCTCATCATATTTCACGACATAGTCTGATATGTATATTCGTTCATCTGTGTCAAGACAACTTGTGATATTCACAGTGATTCACTGTAAATACCACAAGGTAGACATTGTCTCTAAGATATATATATATATATATATATATGTTCTGCAAAAACAGAATACATGTGTACGCAAATATGTGTATGGTATATATATATGTATTTTGTGTAGGGGCAATATCATCAAACATTGGTCAACAAGGGACAAATATATCAAGTAATATGTGTTTAGGTGAAGCTTAATAACACATGCATGCTGCAAGTATCCATGAACACACAAATACAACAAAATAGGAATGAAAACACACAAAATACAAACACATATATGTATGTATGTATGTATGTATGTATGTATGTATGTATGTATGTATGTATACACACACACATCTGTGTATATATACATATGTACGTATATCGATGCATGCAGCAAGGCCAAAATCAAGGTGGCACACATGACAAGTGTCAAATGCCAACTGAAGTACACAACAGCAGTTCAAAAGTGAAGCAGTGCTAGCATCAAGCAACCACATATTCAAGTTTATACACATGACAAATCTAATATGGGTCTACTCAAGTGTTTTTGTGCAGCAACCAAACAACCGCACAAAACTGGGAACATGTCAAATAAACAAATCACATGGTTCATATGTATGGAGCATGGTGGTATACGTGCAAGGAAATGGCTTAACCCTAAGAAAATAAAATGACAAGACAACAAGCATAGGCCATGGAACAAATGGACATATACAAGGCAAGTATGCACATATATACTCAAGCAGATTTCAAATGTGTACACACATGTAATCAATGTACAGGCAGGGGGTTCAGTGTGCATTAATATGTGCATGTACATACATGACATGCCTAAACACACACATGTATATATATACATGCTTGTATATATATACACATGGTCCAGACATGGTGATAAGAACAGGGGCATCTCAAATGTAGTCAAGGCAAGAGAAAAACATGGCATAGTAATGCACAAAACTGTGTGCATAGCAATATACATGCACAAGCTGGAATGCATGATGACATAGCTCAACAAAGCTGTAGTTCACAAATGCAAACACAAGTTCATACAACAACTCAATTACAAAGACACATGGGAGAAATGAATCAAGTCAAACATCTCAAGACTCACAAGAAATAACTACTATATATGGAGCAGCATAAAACAGCATGTCGAAGCACAAGAGAGATGGTCAGATAAAACAAGAGAGGACAAACCAAACAAGGCTTAAGAAACATTATATGGACAAGCATACGAAACCAAAGGAACATTAGGTCAAAACATATTAATACACAAATGCACAGACTAAAGCAAACATGGGTTCACCAAGTCACAAGGGAGCAGTAGATGTACATGTGAATGCACACATACATGTGCAAATACAACAAGGGTGTGCACACAGTGTACATGAAAGCCAGATTGACACATAGGAGTCACGACATTTCAACAAGCATTTTAATCAAGCAATAATGCATTGCACATATATGTTCAAGACCAGAGGAGAAGTATGACCAAGCAAACAACATGTATGCAAAATGTACAACGGAAACTGCATGAAGTAGTAAAAGGATTGCATGAAATTTTTGGAAAGTTTTTTATGGTTCGGATTCAAAATCAGCATGCAAGAATAAGGAGAAATTTTGGTTTCAAAATTCATGCATTTCTAATTGTGGAAAGAAATTTTCAAGTACACTGTGTGCTTAAACCATGACCTAATGCATCAAAGAGGATCTTACAGCAACGTAATTAAGGAATGATTTTGGCAAGCAAATTTTAAAGTTTCCAGAAATGCACAGAACATTTTTTGGCAAGAAATTCATTCCATTGTTACCAAGAATCAATAGGGGATCCACGTCCTTAAAATCATTCCAAGAATGGATTCATTTACATGTTCAAATCTTTCAAGAAAATCATTTAATCTTGTCTAAAAATCATGCACACTCATGGCAACAAATCGAGCAGCAATCACACATAATCAAACCAAGTCAAATTGCATGAAATCAGATATTTAAGGGTTTGTTTAACCCTATACAAGTACATGCAAATCATCATAGGCATTCATCAAAAACCAAAGCAACAATTCGAGAGCAAACAGAAAAATCAAATCAGAATTACTCACAATTGTTTTTTTGATCGCAATCCTCAAATCTGCTGACAATGATCATCACGCAATTAATAACTCAAGAGCTACAAAATTTTAAAAGCATCTTCGAAGTCACGATTTAGAGGGAATCTGAAAAAACCCTAATTTTGGGTCGGTCATCATTGAAATAAAGGAAGCTGATGTTTTAAATGATAAAAGGGGCCGACCATTCTTATTTAAATAAGGGGGTTTTGTTTCATTTTATTGTATTGTTTTTTATATTTCTTTTGTAATTGTCCATAGTTTTTCTAGTTTTTTCTGTAAAACTAGGATTTACTAGCTGTAGGATTTATGGCTAGGGTACGAGTTACAGGTTTGTAATTTGGAGAAAATATGATCTTGTGTATAAAGATCAGTTCAGGGTTTTAAGCATAGGATTAGAGCCGAAGCAGGGTTTGTGAGTTTACAGGGTTTTGTAAGCGAGATCTATATTAATATCTTATAGAAATCTTAGGGATGCAGAAGTAGGCAGGGTTTGCCGAAGCTAGGTAAATTCCATGTTATTTATTTCCTGCATCTAATTTCTCTGCTGCAATATATGTTGTGATTTTTTTAATATCTTGGCAAAACTCCAATAAACCCTATTCACCCCTTTTTAGGGTAATATAGATTTAACAAAAACAACATATAAAACTCCTTTTTAATGCTTTTACAAATATTTAAGTGATTAATAAATAGAAATTAACATTCAGGTAAATCTTAATTAGTACATTCCTAATTTTAAATAAAAGCATGTGTAAACATATGCAAAATAAATGTAAACTTTTGTTTAGCTTGAATAAATTTTGATAGGATATTATAATATTTTTTATTCTGAAAAATATATATATAAACATGCTATAAACATGCAAATTTTATAAATTTAATACTATTATAAATATCCCTTTTAATTCGTTTTTTTGTAGAAAATATAGCGCAAATAGCGAAATATAGCTGAAATAAGGGGATATATCCGAAATATCGGAATATAGCGAAGCTTAAAGCAAAAAGGCTATTTCAAAGGCTATTTGGAAATAGTGCACCAGTAGTAATCCGCTACACGATATAGCGGGGATATAGTGGTGTAATAGCGGGATATTAACTGCACATATCATGAGTGATCGAGATCCATTGTTAACTAATGGACTTTGAAAGAGCTTATAAGAAGCTTTGGGGTCCGAGTTGCATCTCAGGACCATTTATCATCCGCAAACCGATGGTCATATTGGAAGACATCTTAAGAGTGTGTATCCTATATTTTGGAGGTGCATGGGATAATCACTTGCATTTGGTGGAGTTTGCGTACAATAATAGTTATCAGTCAAGCATTGACATGGCTCCATATGAAGCGTTATATGAGAGGTAGTGCAACACCCCTTCTTGTTGGTGGGAGGCAGTTGAGAAACTAATACTTGGGCCAGAAATTATTAGAGAAACTTCAAAGAAGTTTGAAATCATTCGACAATGAATGAAAGCCACCTAAGATAGGCAGAAAAGCTACATTGTAAGAGACGGAGAGACTTGGAGTTCTCCGTTGGTGATTTGATGTTTGTCAATATTTCTCCTTTAAGGAGTGTGATTCAGTTGGTAATAAAAAGTTAGCACTAAGATTCGTCAATCCATTTCCAGTCCTTGAGCAGGTTGGAAGTTTGGCATATAGAATTGAGCTACCTCGGAAGATGGTTGGGGTACACAGTTTGTTCCATGTTTCCCATTTTGAGAAGTTTATGCACGATTCCAATACAATTATCACACCAGATCATTCGGATGATATCGAGGTGGAACCAGAAGCTACTGTGTAACGACTCAAAAATTTACAGTTTGAATTTACAGGTAAAATTTAAATATCGAAGTGATGAGTTGCAGCTAAAATAAATCTATTTTAAAAATAAAGAGTGATAGTGAAATAGTTTTTACAACTAGTGTGAAGAATATTTAATTCGATGTGAAATTGAAAAGGTGACTGGAAGTCGTTTATCAAATTCTCGACCTTTCATCAGCTAAAACTTATCAGAAAGGTCATGACGCTCTCGTGCATGCTAACACACATTATATAAAGTTAGCATGGTTGTGAAGCGTGAATATATGTATGCATGTAAGGGAAAATAAATTTAAAATAAGAAACGTATAACGTAATCTAAAACATATAAAATAAGAAGCTTATCATGTAAGCTAAAAGATATAAATTTAAAATAAGAAGCTTATCATGTAACTAAAAGATATAAATTTAAAATAAGAAGCTTATCATGTAAGCTAAAAGATATAAATTTAAAATACGAAGCTTATCATGTAAGCTAAAAGGTATAGATTTAAAATGAGAAGCTTTTTATGTAAGCTAAAAGAAAAGAAAGAGATAAGGAGGCACGTGTCACCATCCTAATGTTTTCATGAGTAATAATGGACTAGTGTCTTAAGAAAGAAAAAAATTATAGGAGTTTAGTGGCTTCTCTTATAAGCCAAATTTTTAGTGGCTTCTCTTAGAAACCAATTTTTGGTGGCTTCTTTTGGAAGCCAGTTCTTAGTGCCTTCCTCCTTAAGCTATTCTTAGTGCCGTCTTTCTTAAGTTCATAGCTTCTCAAAGAAGCTAAAGAGAGTAATAAGTATAAGAAGACAATTTTGTTTTTTCTTCCTTAAGCGTATGGCCTCTTAAGGAAGCCTTAACACATGTATACTTACATGTTAAGTAATGGTAGGAACATGACATGTGTTCCTAAGTTAATGACATAAATTCCCTTATACATGGCTATAAAAATGCACCTACTCTTCTCATTTTCATGGAATCATTACCTCTTTCCTTCTTCTCCTTCCTCCTCCTTTATACCTTCCCTCTTAAAATAGATAAAAAATAAAGCAAAGGAAAAGGAGAAAAAGGAAAGGAAAGCCATAGATCTGGGAGCCTACAAACCTTAGTTAAATTATGGGAGTTTGGTAGCTTTTGGGGGAGGAAATCTCAACTTATAAAAGGGTTTTATTTGCTGGTTTAAAGGATGCCTATAAGGTGTATTATGATATGTCTTTTAGGAAATTAATGGTTTATAGGTGGTTATATTGATGGAATATGTTTGCTAATGATTCTTAAATAGATTCATTGAGTGAAAATGACATATTTATGGAATTTAGTAGTGAAACACCTTATGTTAGTTCACAAAATTACACTTCTACGGAATATTAGTTAAATGCATGCCTTAATTGATTTGTGGTGGTATGTTTGAATTATTTGCAAGTGATTTTATGTGGTAAAGAAAATTAAACTCTGAAAGATTCGATCTTTAAGTAAAAATTGTGAAGCCACTTAAGTATGTGAAAACTCTTAAACGATTTGAAGGGCTAGTTGGCTATTGATTAATATTTGTGCACTTGATTGATTATCTATTGACTTGTGGTAAATAATACAAGTCGATGAGATGGTTTAATGATGCTTAGTAAGAGAAAGATTTATTTTTGAGTAATATATATATGTAGTCACTTAAGTATGTGAGAAACTATTATCCAAAAAAGGGATTGTTTATTATTAACTATTGTTAGTAAACTTTTATGAATTATATGGTCATTAGTTAAAAGTTTAGACGAGGTATAATTAGTGTTTAAATGAGGTATGAATAGTGTGTAAACGAGGTATGAATATTGTTTAATCGAGGTATGAATAGTGTGTAAACGAGGTATGAATAGTGTGTAAACGAGGTATGAATAGGGTTTAAACGAGGTATGAAGACTGTTTAATCGATGTATGAATAGTGTGTGTTTAACGAGGTATGAATGGTATTGAACTTAACTATTTCAGTATTAGAGGGATATAAGGGTGGTTTGAGATTAGTATGGAAAATAAAAGATGTTTATCTTATGAAAGGAAGTTTTACAAGTGACGTCTTTTAAAATGAGTATTAGTAGAGTATTTTTACTTGATATAAAAAGTATTTTTGGAAGTAATTATTTTTAAATGTTTTGTGTAAAGAAGAACTACGTTGGCTTAATCCTTTATCTAATTGTTTACCAAATTTGATATAGGTATGTAGGCAGTCACAAGGGGGAAGCAATGCAGCTTCTTTATTAATAAAATATTTTTTTGTTTATTATTTGATATTTCATCTTATGGTGGTGCATTTTTCAAGTTTATTATTTAAGTCATGCCAACGTGTTTATCAAGTATGCGGGAATGAATATTGATGTCCATCTCATCAGAGTTGCAGAATGATAAATGCATGGTAATTATGTTTAATTCGTAATTAAGCACACCTTGTGAGTTTAAATAAATACTCTGATAAGTGTTATTATTTAAATTTTATCCAATGCATTTAGCAATGTTGTACATATTTATAAAATATGATGGTAGCTGTCATTGTTTGTATTGGACGGAAGGATTTTCGGCCATTTTTACCGATCTGAAATTCCAGGGCGTTACAATGGTATCAGAGCTTAGGTTTGGTGCCTAAATAAAATTTCACCTAAGATTAGAATATAATCTTAGAAATTTTAAAATGAAGTTACCTTAATTTGATAAATAAAACCGGATAGGGTAAGGCTTCATTCCTCAGATCGGGGTTTTGAGTGATATTAATTTTGTGTGCCTAACTTTTGTTTAGTGTTTATACATATATAATTCTTTATCATGCACCATATAGAGAGGTTTAACGAAGTTTTAAGTGCATATAATTAGCTATAAAGTAACGAAGAAATGAATGAAGTGACTTGTAAAGGAAGGAATTTGCAGCCTGAAATGGATGCAACAGAGTGGCTTAAGAGGAATAAGGTATTGCAACTTATAGAGGAATGAGTTAAATGAGCTTGGGAAAATAAACTTGAGGAGGACAAAGAGGAGTAAACTTGAGCACTACATTCATGCAAAACCAAGGTGAGAAAATCTATTTAATTAATTATATCATTACGTAATATGGTCTTAGAGTTGTTTAGCATTGATGATGTTAACTTAAAGCTGCTAAAACATCTCTTAGCAATTCAGTCATAATTTTTGATTACTTGATTGGGATTGGTCGAAGTTAATCTTATTGGGAAGCTAGATTAATTATCTAGAATACTTACATCATACATATTTTTAATTTTGAGAATTTTCCATCTCAAATTTTTTTTGCAAATTGAACTATGTGGGTTATACTTAAGATGATTTTCAAAGTTGAAAGTGTGGATTTTCCAAAAGAAAATGGTTACCCATGTGGGAGTAGTACAAAGTATAAAAATGTTTTAATACTTTGTTTAAACTTGTGAAAGATTTTTATTGATTATTTCATCAATGATGGATATCTTTGATGTGCGGTATAAGACAATGGATCTTGGGTAGTGCACTATTACTTTATATGGTATCGAGCCAGTGGAGTACATCCCGACTTAGTGAAGGGTTGCGGACCGTAATTTGATGGATACCTTCGGATAGTGATGATGATGTGCGGTATAAGACAATAGATCTTGGGTAGTGCAACTATTACTCTATGTTGATATAGAGCCAAGTAGAGTACGTCCCTATTTAGTGAGGGGATGCCGACTACACTAGAATAGCCTAAATTGAGGGGGTGACATGGATTTACTTTGATGAATATAATCATATTATATATAAAAAAACGAAGATATAATTTGAGGTGTCTATTACTCTCCATTACATTTTTATGGGTACTGCAACAAGGAGAGTAACATATTATTCGACGAGGTGACTTTGATGAATATAATCATATTATATATAAAAAATGAAGATAAAATTTGAGGTGTCTATTACCCTCCAGTACATTTTGATGGGTACTGCAAAAAGGAGAGTAACCCATTATTTGACGAGGTGACTATGATGAACATAATCATATTTAAAAAAATTTGAAGATATAATTTGACGTGTCTATTACTCTCCAGTACATTTTGATGGGTACTGCAACAAGGAGAGTAACCCATTTTGACGAGGTGACTTTGATGAACATAATCATATTAAAAAAAAAATTAAAGATATAATTTGAGGTGTCTATTACTCTCCGGTACATTTTTATGGGTACTCCAACAAGGAGGGTAACATATTATTTGACGAGGTGACTTTGATGAATACAATCATATATAAAAAAATAAAAATTTTGAAGATATAATTTGTGGTGTCTACTACTCTCCGGTACATTTTGATGGGTACTGCGACAAGGCAAGTAACTCATTATTTGACGAGGTGACTTTGATGAATATAATCATCTTTTTGAAGAAAAAAATTGAAGATATTATATGAGATGTCTGACTTGAAAATATTATACTCTGGTACATTTTGATGGGTACCGCAACATGGAGAATTCATCCTTGCTTGATGATGATGATTCGGAAAAGCCGGAGTACGATGAATCTTTGGTACTAGATGTGAACCACATAAGAAGATTATGTCTTTACTGGATGATCTGAGTGTATGTTCACGTGATGGAGGCTGGGTATCGATGTGGATTACAAAGAACATAATCCTGAATTTGGCATAAAAAAGAAACTATGACGTGCCTGATTCAGTAATAGCTTGCGGATTTGATCGAATATTGGTCATAAATTGAAAGGTTCAGGTATGTCTTAGAATTTCGATTTATGAATTTTTTTGAAAGTATACTTACAAGAAAATGCCTTGAATACTTAGAGTTTTATGTGTGGAACTTTTGTCATTCTTTTGATTAAGTATTGTATAGAATTTCAGAGACGAAATTCCTTTCAAGAGGGAAATAATGTAACGACCCGAAAATTTACAATTTGAATTTACGGGTGAATTTTAAATATCAAAGTGATGATTTGCAGCTAAATCTCTTTTAAAAATAAAGAGTGATAGTGAAATAGTTTTTACAACTAGTGTAAAGAATATTTAATTTGATGTGAAATTGAAAAGGTGACTGGAAGTCGTTTATCAAATTCTCGACCTTTCATCAGCTAAAATTTATCAGAAAGGTCATGACGCTCTCGTGCATGCTAACACACATTATATAAAGGTAGCATGGTTGTTAAGCATATATATATATATATATATATATATATATATATATGCATATAAGGGAAAATAAATTGAGAATAAGAAGCATATCATGTAAGTTAAAAGTTATAAAATAAGAAGCTTATCATGTAAGCTAAAAGATATAAATTTAAAATAAGAAGCTTATCATGTAAGCTAAAAGATATGAAATAAGAAGCTTATCATGTAAGCTAAAAGATATAAATTTAAAATAAGAAGCTTATCGTGTAAACTAAAAGATATAAATTTAAAATGAGAAGCTTCTTATGTAAGCTAAAAGAAAAGAAAGAGATAAGGAGGCATGTGTCACCATCCTAATGTTTTCATGAGTAATGATGAACAAGTATCTTAAGAAAGAAAAATAAAAATATAGGAGTTTAGTGGCTTCTCTTGGAAGCCAGATTTTTAGTGGCTTCTCTTAGAGGCCAATTCTTGGTGGCTTCTTTTTAAAGCCAATTCTTAGTGCCTTCCTCCTTAAGCTATTCTTAGTGCCTTCTTTTTTAAATGCATAGCTTCTCAAAGAAGCTAAAGAGAGTAACAAGTATAAGAAGACAATTTTGTTTTTCTTCCTTAAGCTTACGGCTTCTTAAGGAATCCTTAACACATGTATACTTACATGTTAAGTAATGGTAGGGACATGACAAGTGTCCATAAGTTAATGACATAAATTCCCTTATACATGGCTATAAAAAGGCACCTACTCTTCTCATTTTCATGGAATCATTAACTCTTTCCTTCTTCTCCTTCCTCCTCCTTTATACCGTTCGGCCGAACACCTCTTAAAATAGATTAAAAAAAATAAAGCAAAGGAAAAGGAGAAAAGGGAAAGGAAAGCCATAAGTCTAGGAGCCTACAACCCTTAGTTAAATTCTGGGGGAGTTTGGTAGCTTTTGGGTGAGGAAATATCAACTTATAAAAGGGTTTTATTTGCTAGTTTATAGGATGCCTATAAGGTGTATGATGATATGTCTCTTAGGAAATTAATGGTTTGTAGGTGGTTATATTGATGGTATATGTTTGCTAATGATTCTTAAATAGATTAATGGAGTGAAAATGACATATTTATGGAATTTAGTAGTGAAACACCTTATGTTAGTTTACAAAATTACACTTTTATGGAATATTAGTTAAATACATGCCTTATTTGATTTGTGGTGGTATGTTTGAATTATTTGCAAGCGATTTTATGTGGTAAAGAAAATTAAACTCTTAAAGATTCGATCTTTAAGTAAAAATTGTGAAGCCACTTAAGTATGTGAAAACTCTTAAACGATTTGAAGGGCTTGTTAGCTATTGATTAATGTTTGTGCACTTGATTGATTATCTACTGCCTTGTGGTAAATAATACGAGTTGATGAGATGGTTTAACGATGCTTAGTAAGGGAAAAATTCATTTTTGAGTAATATATATGTAGTCACTTAAGTATGTGAGAAACTATTAACTGAAAAAGGGCTTGTTTATTATTAACTATTATTAGTAAACTTTTATGAATTATATGGTCATCAGTTAAAAGTTTAAACGAGGTATGATTAGTGTTTCAACGAGGTATGATTAGTGGTTAAACAATGTATGAATAATGTGTAAATGAGGTATTAATATTGTTTAATCGAGGTATGAATAGTGTGTAAACGAGGCATGATTAGGGTTTAAACGGGGTATGAAGACTGTTTAATCGAGGTATGAATAGTTTGTGTTTAACGAGGTATGAATGATATTGAACTTAACTATTTCAGTTAAATCTTTGAAGATCGTTCCAAACATATATTAGAGGGATATAAAGGTGGTTTGAGATTAGTATGGAAAATAAAATATGTTTATCTTATGAAAGGAAGTTTTACAAATGATATGTTTTAAAACGAGTATTAGCAGAGTATATTTACTTGATATAAAAAGTATTTTTGGAAGTAATTATTTTTAAATGTTTTGTGCAAAGAAGAACTACGTTGGCTTGATCCTTTATCTAATTGCTTACCAAATTAGATATAGGTACGTAGGCAGTCAGAAGGGGGAAGTGATGCAGCTGCTTTATTAATAAAATATTTATTGTTTATTACTTGATATTTCATCTTATGTTGGTGCATTTTTCATGTTTATTATTTAAGTCATACTAACGTGTTTATCAAGTGTGCAGGAATGAATATTGATGTCCATCTCATCAAAGTTGCAAAATGATATATGCATGGTAATTATGTTTAATTCATAATTAAGCACACCGTGTGAGTTTAAATAAATACTTTGATAAGTGTTATTATTTAAATTCTATCCAATGCATTTAGCAATGTTGTACATATTTATAAAATATTATGGTAGCTATCATTGTTTGTTTTGGACGGAAGGATTTTCAGCCATTTTTACCAGTCTGAAATTCCGAGGCGTTACATACTGTAACCCGTAAACTAGCTTGTATCGTTAGACACGATACGAAACATCTTAAGAGGAAGATAGTGAAACTTGTCAAGGTCCTGTGGGGTGAAAGCGAGAGTGGTTGTACTTAGGAGACCAAGGAGAGCATGAGGACGTCTTATCCAGAGCTGTTTACTAGGTAAGTTTTAAATACATCACTCTTAAATTTCCATTTGTGATATCATCAGTTTCCTCGATTAGTATCTCGCATGCAAGGTTAGTAATAAGGAGGAAGAAGGCAACATAAGGCAGAGAGGAGGATTCATGTTCGGTGTTCGAGCCGGGGTCAACTTGGAAGGATGCTCAAGCTTTAGATTGATGGGATCGATCCGGACCTGAATGAAATAACTCCATACCGACTTTGTCTATCCGGAGGTAATGACCAAGTCTGGCTCGACTTGATTGACCTGGTTACGGTGACTCAATCCCGGATCGACATTTGGCCCGGATCAGGTTAGTCTAGCCGGAGCTAGGCCGATCCAGACACGAGCAATGGAGATGCATTCTTTATAGTGGTTCATAACGTGATATTTCTTAATGACGACGATCGTGTTCTTCTAGAAGAGGAACTCCAATATGACAAGCAGAGACCCGAGATGCGAAAAAAATTTAAGTTGGAAATTTCCACCAAGGATCCAAAGGGGAACCATCAGGGTGACTACCAAATTAGACTTCGCCGCGGGCACGAGTGTGAAGGAGATACCACTACTTGCGACTATAGTATACCAATGAAGGGGTGACATAAGGAGTGATCAAAGCCAATGCGGTGTGAACTAACCGGCCTGGATCTCAAAGCCAATGTGGTGTGGACTAGGTAGGGCACATGCTATAGTCCATGCTGTGTGCGGGACATAACTAGTCCATGCTGTGTGCAGGACATGTTGATGTCACGATGGATTTGGTAGCTAAAAGTGTGGGTATTGGATGCTTGAAGCACTGAGGGAGAGAGAACATTAGGATGTTTGCTATGTTTGTATGATTGTTATCACTATGACACACACACTTCCATTTTTACATCTAGTAAAGAGGTCCATTCTTGAAGGGGAGGGGGGTTGTAATAGCCTGGTTCTGCTTGAATGGGTAAAGAGGTGGAAAGAGGACAAGATACACACTGGAAATGGAAATGGAGGAGTTCTCAGACCAAGTTCGTCAGAGGAGGGTTAGAGTTCATCAAAAAGGGTGTTGGAGGAAGAGCTGAAACGGGCAGAAGCATTGCAGGGAGGCAGCATGGCATGAGGGAGGAGAATAAGAGCCGTGTCAGTGTGTGTGCATGTTTTCATGTACACGTGATATATTTTGATATATTTCTGTAATTAGGCCCAAAGCTTTATAATGCAAGTTTGATGTAATAGATGATGTATTGGGCCACAAAAACAGTATTATTCTTGTGTGAGTTCGACCTGTTATGTGAAGCAGCAAGTACTTGTATAAATGGAGGTATTGTGACCATTATATGATATGAACAAAGTGATCAAAATTCTGAAGTAATCGTTTCATTCGTTAGCTAATTTTCTGCCATTTCCTGTCCT
This sequence comes from Allium sativum, assembly GCA_030737875.1. Taxonomy (NCBI): domain Eukaryota; kingdom Viridiplantae; phylum Streptophyta; class Magnoliopsida; order Asparagales; family Amaryllidaceae; genus Allium; species Allium sativum. The sequence continues at coordinate 661,642,140 of CM060924.1, forward strand.
TACTTTTCTGTCCATTTTCATTACCTTAGATTTACTTACCTATTCAGTTTAGACTCCATAGCTTAGTTTAATTCCTTGATATTCCTGCTTGTTCTTAATTTCATAGTGTAGCTTATTAGTTGTAGCTTAAATAAAAAGTGGCTTATAAGCTGATTAATTGGTGAAGTGTTGCGTTATGTTCTTGATCACTATCTGAATTGATTCTTGTTGCCAATATTGCTGTGTTTGCTCAAATTCCATGCTTAATCTGCATGCATATGATTAAAACAGTAAATTTCTTCCTTTGATTCCTACAAATTGATATACACTTCAAATTCTTGAATTCCTGAATTCATTCCTGTTATAAATCCTCTTCTTGAATACTGTATAGTCCTTCATATTAGCTTCCTGAAGCAATTACATCACTCTCTCTCTCCATAGTCACAACCAGTTCTTCATTTCTTGTTAGTGTTTTCCCTAACATTTCGTCAAACTCCTTTCCAAACACCCCATTCTCCACAATTTCTTGTTAAATCCACTTCATTCTTGAATAACTACACTTTTCTAACAATTCCTAACCACCTACATATCCACTTCCACCCAACTCTGCAATTCCCCAAGTGTTAGATCTTATTCCTCCTCCTTCCAAAATTGATAAAACTCCATGGCCCATGATCACAACCCAGTAGATTTTGCCACTGTTTAAAGCTTCGTTGCACAATCTAGGATCGCGCCCCACTGGAGCAATTCATGATTGCGCCACGAAACTTCTGTTTTTTTTTTTTTAATTAATCACCTGTAATGGCGTAATCTCAAATTGAGTCAGTATATTCTGGTCAACTCGGCACTAAGTTGGCCAGAAGTGTGTTATATTTGTTATTTTTCGAAAATATGGACTCAGAGTGAAACTAGATTATAAATTCAGGCTAAATTGAAAAAAATTCAAAACGTAAAACATAATCAAACGGACCTTAATTTTCAAATAGTAAAATATTAAAGAAAAATGATTAATATCCTCGGTCCCGTGCATAATACAAAAGAATCTGAAAATCACAAATACAGTCCAGCAAAAAACTCAACCCCAGCTAACGGCAACCAGGACAGTCCACAAATAAACCCTCCGACCGTAAACCCAGTAGCCACTTCCCTCTCCGTAATCACCTTATAACCGGTCCATGTCACCCTTTTCCCCACCGCCGCCCCCGGGCCATAATTCATATACTCCCCATAATACAGCGTCTCCAGCCCAAACGTCCCGTCCCACGCCAGCCACCCTGCCCTATGCACATGTGCCCCCAGGTACGAGGTCATGTACACCACCCTCGAGTAAATCTTCCACGGCCGTCCCAAATACGTAGGGTACTCCTCCCAATCCGCCTCCATCATGTCCTCCGTCGCCAGCAACCTGCACGATTGGATCGAGATCCCCGTGTTCTGGTTCGGGTCCTTCCTGTTCTGGGCCGTGATCGTCACCTTCTGATGCGGCATCGGCTTCCTCGCCCATATATTGCAGTCCTGAAACACCACCGCCGCGTTCCCAAATATGAAGTCCACCGTCCCAAACACATCGCACTCTCTGTAAAACTGGCGTTGAGAGTGCACGTACAGCGTGTCCTGGTAGCCTATCACATTGCACCTGTACACCACCGACCGGTCTGCTCCAACCCTTAGGGCCACTGCTTGGTGCTTCTCCGGCCCGGCCTGGTTCTCTATCGTCATGTCCCTCATCATGAAACCTGCCCCTGTCGCGGCTGCACAAAACAATAATGAAAATAGTCATAATTATCGGCATTTCTTTTGATCAACCTCACTATAATGGTTTTCAAGATGAGTGTTATAAATTATCTTACCAAATGTAGCTGTGTGGAAAGTAGTGAAGTTATCAGCTACGCTGCGACAGCCTATGACTACGGTCTTTCCTTTTCCATCTCCGACGATCATAATATTGGTCTTTCTCAGACCAACTTTCACGTTCTCATCGTACCTTCCGGCCTTAACATAAATAACAAACCTCCGCTCACTGTACTCCGGCGCATGTTTCACAGCATCAGTGATACTCGTGAAATCTCCGTCTCCGTCTTTCGAAACAACTAAGTCCGCTTTAGTGTTAATATCCAGCAATCTCTTGTCGTCATTCTTTACCCAATGTGGAAAACCCGAGTTTAGCTTTGGCTTCATAAGCTTCTGACGTTTTGCGCGGGAGGCAAAGATGGCAAGGGAGTTACTGACGAGTGCGGACAGATCTTTCACATATTTGAGCATGCGCTGCTTGATGAGATGGTCGGAGACACCATTGAGGGCATCATGGCAGGTGTCCTGGTTCGTTAAGGCGGCGCTGAGCCAGGTCAGGACGTCTTCGTGGGCTTCATGGGCTGGTGTTGGCCCACCAAGGATGGAGAGGCTTTGTGAAATCTGGTGAATGGAGTCGTCTAGGAGTTCGAGGCAGTCTTCGTAGGCCGACCTGGCACGCGGGTCCATGTCGGCAGGTGACATGGAGAAGGCGTTGGACAGTGCATGGGTGATGCGACGCAATGTGACGTCGAGGGAGATGTGAACTAGTTGGGATTGGTTTGCGTTTGGGAAATGGAGGAGGGAGCTCAGGCACACGTCATGGTTACTGGTCTGGCTGCATGCTTTTTGAATCGCTAGTGATGGGGCTTTGATGATCTGATTGGAAGTTGATTTGGTTATGACAGATATGGTGATGAAGAGGAGGAGGAGGATGGACGTAGTTGCCATTTTCATACTATATTTGTCGAAACGGTACCGAGGGAATGAGCTTGAAATATCTAAATCTGTCGGCTAATGTAATTATAATGTAATACTAATTAATATAAGCTGCTTTGGTCACAGTTTTATTTAATCTGCATCGCAAATCTAAGTTATAATTTAATGCGCTTGCATTGACTAGTTGAGCTAGTACCATGAAGCATTTTGTTATGCTAACCAGCCAATATTATATTAACGGAGAGTGTGCGTATAATTAATTTGAAACGGATTTCAAACAATAAAAGAATACATACGTCCGTTATCCTCTACTCGTTTGAAAAAATGAAATAAAATAAATGTTTGGTGCAGATCGTTTACTTTGATATAGTAGCAAAGAAAGACTCATCTAAGGCCTAGAATGATTTAAATATATAAGCAAGGTATGAATCATGTATCTTAACCATGCTTAATTTTCACTGACAAACAACCTTGTTTCAAGCCACCTACGTACTTGTTAAGTCTTTAATACATTAATCTCCACTCCATGTTGTATATCAAATCTTTAACATAATGACTACATCCATAGTTTAAAGTGTCTCACGTTACCGTATAATTACAAGCACCTGAAATCGATCACTGCGGAATGAAGATAGATATGATATATGGAGGTGGAATCAGTGTCGGTCATATAGTTTGGGTTGCCCCAAACGAAATGTAACCATGTCGTTTCTATTTGAAACTAACGATAATTATAATAGAATTAACTGTAGATGGTGATAAATAAAATTAAATCAACTAAGTTTTCCATTGCATTAAATGTGAGATTAACCATGGATCATATATTTTTCTGTTAAACTTTTTTTTTTTTTCTATACAGTGATTTTCGATCAGAGGTTGCCCTTAGTTTGGGATGGGGGAGGTGGTTGCCCCAGGCAATTGGCTTGCTTGCCTTACTCTTGGGCCGACCCTGGGTGGAATCCATCATAGGAGTTGACTTGGTTGCTAATTAAGAAGTTCAAAAACTTAAAAACTATAATCACCTTCAAAGTTTAGGGAATCGAACGTGATATTTTTGAAGATTGAATCAAAACCACTCCTGCAAGCTCACAGTTCTAGAGGCCCAATCTACCGATGTCTAGATCGAAACTAGTTGTGCGTTGAGTTTCTTATGAATTATGCTACCAAGATCAACACTCGTACTTTCCAAGCTATTTCACATCATCATCACTCTATTACTACTACCACTCCCCGTAGACGTCAAAGGGTGGAGCTTCTTCGCAAGGTATGGAGATTAGGAGATGGTACATACCGTTGGTTGATATATGGTGTGTTGTAGGAGGAAGACACATTTTAAAATGGGAAATCACGTACGTTTTTAACACTAAGGAGGAAAATTACATGTATGTCTAATGTTCGATAGAAATGCCCACTGAGCATAGTTAGCTTGTGATATAGATAACAGGTAAATTTAGAAAAGATATGTAATATCATGTTTATAGTTCGAACTACTAGTATTAAATTGAAATTGCACTTTTTATTGCATTTTCTAGCATTTTATAATTTATAAATAATATAAATCGACTTACTTATAATATTTAAAAATATTAAAAAAAATCAAAATAATTATTTATAACAAAACAGTTAAAATATCTGTTTTAGATAGTTTTTTTAGAAACAAAAATAACATTTTTCCCTCATTGAACAATCTCGATTAATGCTCCTTAGGAACCTTTCAAATGCTCATTTTGTTGAATATCACATGAGTATAGGAGCCATGAGAATAGAGGGTCCAGGGATGGAAATGAGGCAGGTAATATGTGGGGAACGCATAATCCACCTCCATCCCCGCTATCCATTTATGACATCCACCCTCATCTCATCCATGTTTAATACCCATCGGATTCGGGTAGGGAATACCCATCAGTTATGGGAAATCTATTGGGTACCTATTAAGGTAAGATGAAAAAAAAAAAGATAAAAGGGAAAACAACAAATTTAAATTTAAATTAAACAAATATTAATTATACTTCATAATCAATATTCAGCAAAGCAATACCCAACACAACAATAATATTTGTTATATTTTCTAATCGAACGTAATAAAGAAAGATGATTGATCAATAGAATAATACTTAATACACCAGTTAATTTTTTTCTTGGTATGTATATACACATTATAAATATAAAAGGAAACTATATATATTATATACGCCTTGCTAAAAAACTATATATACCGAGTCGGATATGGGGCGAATAGTATCACCTCCGTACTTGCCCATATCTGTTTCGGGTACTGAAATCATTCACCGTCCCATTAACCGTTAAGTTGGGGAATCTCCGTCCAATTAGAGGCGGGTCTCCGCGGATACCCATCCCCGCAGATTAAATTTCCATCTCTAAATAGGGGATATAATTCAAGCTTAGATGTCATTTCTGGTAATTTAAGAGAAGTACACACTACGGTAGGGACCATCACATTTGGTGAGTATTAACTAGTTCTAACCAATTAGATTTCAGCTAGAATTAAAAGGCCAAATGAGGATGAGACAATTCACAAACTTGAAAACATGCTTAGAGCATCTTCAATGCAGGTGTGATTGAAATGTAATGTCAATGACACATAAGTATTTGACATCGACAAAGAAATTTTATTCTCGAAGGCTATTGTAATTTGAATTTATAACATGAGGTAACAATATTTTTTTTAGACATTGTTGAACTCAGTGTCTAGTTCTAGACAACCTTCTTCACAATGTGAAGTAGCACACGTCATCCATTTTCAGACACAATGCTCAGTTTAGATGTTAAAATTAGTACATGTCATCCATTTTCAGACACAATGCCCACATTTGATGTTAAAATTTATTTTTTTGTTAAATATTAACCGAAAAACTATCAGGTTGAAGTACTTGCATTGGAAACTTTTTTCTTACCACATTGTGATTTGCAATTACATTGTCTTCACATGCTCAAAAATGACGTGGCAATCTGGGTTTACATGCCATGACTATTTAGAGCGTTGGAGATGCTCTTAGAAGGACCAAAAAGTTGGACTTAGGAAATCATTCGAAGAATTGGATAAATTAGACCTCTTAGTGCTGAAAGAAATCTTTCAATAGAGAAATCTTTTTTCTCCTATTGGGCCTCCTAAATCTTTCATGTTTCAAGTATTACTCCAAGAAATCATGGTAAACCATTTTTCATTGAGAATAGAAGAGATACTCTAAGGATTTATAAGAAGAAATAAAAAAAAAAACAAATTCGAGAAAGACAAGTGATATCCAGTGAATCATCAAAATAGCTTAATCCTCAACGAAAAAAGTTAGAAGTGCATCAAACCAGAGAAAAACACTGGTTACCCAATATGGAAAATCCGAATTTAGCTTTGGCTTCATAAGCTTTTGACGTTTTGCGTGGGAGGCGAAGATGGCAAGGGAGTTACTGACAAGGGCAGACAGATCTTTCAGATATTTGAGCATGCACTGCTTGATGCACTACTAGAAAGGCTTCGTTTAGCGACGAGCATGAGCAACGGTTTGCGACGGCTAAAAAAAGCTGTCGTCGCTAGCCGTCGCAAGCCGTTGCTCGTTCTGCAGTTATCAAACTGCCGAGCCCCCTTTCTTCCTCATTTTATTTTTTCCCCAAAATAATTCCCAAACCCTACATCCCGTCGTCCCCCATTGTTGATCCGATTCCAACCTCCAAATTCGATTCCAAGCTTCTTCAATCATTCCGGTATGTCATCTAACTCTAATTTATGCTTAATTAGGGTTAATTGAAGGCTTTAGTTGCTTATTTATATGGGTTTGCAAAATTGAATGTTTATGAATATGAAATTAGTTATATTGAATGTTTATGAATATGAAATTGGTTGTCATGAGAGATGCTTATGATGATGGTTGTGTTGTAAGTTGATTTGGGGATAAATGTAATTGATTAGTAAGGGAAAAAAACTATGATTGTCACATATGTAATGGATATAGGATGTTGAAAACAATGATTATGACGTATGTAAGCTTACGATGAATGTGTTGTAGGATGATTGTGTTTGTATTTGGTGAGAGTAACTTGAATATATCGTGATTTTGTGTTAATCAATGTTGTGCATATGAGTCAAAGTGCATAGTTGATGCTAGTTAACTACATATTAAGTTATATCATATTTCATATTTTATAAAACTACTTTATAGTTCATTCAACTATTTACACTTTATTAACTAAAAATTAAGTTTGATCATGTTTCATATTTTTATTTAATTACTTAAATATTTAACTAAAAATGAAATAAACATGATTGTTTAAATTTGAATTAAAATTAATTAATTAACTTGAAAGCTTAGTTTATAAATTATTTCAGTTTAAACGGTTAACAATTCAAGTTATTTGTATGCATTATATGATTGTAACAGATATGTCTGGTGGACGACGATCGAGGAGTTCGTCACAGCCGACTCCTTCACCATCTCCTACACCAGGAGCAGGTCCTAGTAGCTCCGAGCCTGATTTACGGCGAGTTGTAGAGATTGTTCCTAAGAGTGCTGGGTAAGTGTCAAATTTATTTCTATTTAGTTTATTTAAAATATATGAAATATCTATGTAAACATATACGCAGGAGGTTTGAAATCCAACCAGCAGAATTTATTTTAGAGGTGTCGAAGAAGTCTTACACGAGCAGGATGTCTGGGGCATGGCCGCATTGGGATAGTATCCCACCTCACATCAAGAACGCTATTTTAGTCGATTTGCTGGCAAGTATTTTTTTATATTATTATTGAAAGTAATGTATTGTAAATAATTTAAAATAAATTTGATATGCAGACGGTTGTACGTGTGGAGCCGCAGGACATGCAACTTTTTTTGACATACTGGAATATGAAAATGCGAAAGAATTATCGAGAAGCAATTTCAAGAGCAAAGACATCTTCGAAAAGCCTCCATGGATGACTAATGATGTGTGGGCTGGATTTAATGCATACTGGGATACGGAAGCAGCCAAAGTAAGATATATTGAAAATATTCGCATTTATGTTGATTGCATTCTTCTAATTAATCGTGTATCAAATATAATAGGAAGTAGCAAAAAGAAATAAAGCAAATAGAGTTAAGAATCCAGGTTTACACCGCGGTGGCTCGAAATCATTCCAGCAACATAGGAGAGAATTGGTATAAAATTTCAATATTTTTAGCAGATGACAAATAGTGCATATCGTTAACTTATTCTTATTTAAAGCAAATAGTGCATATCGTTAACTTATTCTTATTTTTAATAATCTTATTACTGTATATATACTCAGATGACAAAGTTTCAAAGGGAGCCTACGATGGCAGAGGTTTTCAGGCGTACACATGCGATTGAGCATACTGATGACGAAGGGAACGTGACATATAATTGGGCGGACAACAAGGCTGCGGGTGTAATGGTAAATATGTTTATTTACAATTAAAATGTTTCATATTCTTTTATATCACAGTATACAAGTAAATTATATGACATTTGTATTTAAATTATATTGGCATTGTAGGCGAGATATGATGCAGAGTCGGCTAGGGTGACTCAGGCCAGTGGACGAGAGGAGCTTACGGTTGCAGAGTGCGATCGTATATGGGATTCTATTATTAAACCGCCTACTCGTAATAGGCGATATGGCTTCGGCAATCAGGAGGTAAACATTTTTTAATTTAAGTTTACATTTAAAGTATGTATACAATTGTAAAAAATTATAAAGACAACAATAAAGTATGTATTACATTTATCTTGTAATATAACAGTAAATATAGTACGTATTAATTTTATTCTACAAGTCCATGTTGTCTTTATAAATTTTTTAAATGCTACGCGATACATGTAGATTTATATGGTAGCGTCATGAACATAATTTAGGTTATTAACTTAAATATGAACTTTATTTGCAGGCCATTGATTTTTAGCGAGGATATAGGAGGTCCATGGATGAGGAGGCAATAGCTCAGATGCAGCAGCAGTTGGAAGAGATGAATGATTGGAGAAGAAACCAACTGGCGCAGGAGATAGACGAGCGCATTGCAGTTTTCTATCAGGAGCATGGAATGATGCCTGGGGAGGACGATGATGATGCTGAAGGCGAAGAAGAAGAGGACGAAGACGAGGAGGACGATGATTAGTTTGGTTGTTCTATTGTTTTGGTATGTACATATACTTGTTTTTTATATGCTTCATGCACGTACGATGTTATTTGACGATGGTATGGTGTGGTTGGATTTATTTTGATGATATGTGAAGATGGTACGGTAATATGTGACGATGATATTGTTTTTTTGATCTATGACGATAGTATGTTATGATATTGTGATGAGTTTAGTAATATTTTGGATATTTTGTGTTGTTGATGTGTTTTGGTAGTGAGAATTGATTATATTGGAGTGATATTGGTTGATTTGTGAGTTGATCTTGAAATGGTATTGGTTTTGTGGATTGAGGGAAAGGAATAGAAGCTGTATGCAGAAAAAAATGCTTCAAATTAGCGACGGCTAGCGATGGCTAGCGACGGCTGTTTGGTCAAAGAAACGCCTTGCCACGTAAGGTGACACGCGTCTACTGGCCGTTGCTAGCCGTCGCTAAACCAGCGACGGAGTCGTCGCTAAACCCGTTGCTATTTTTGCTGGCGACGACAGTAATAGCGACGGCATTTAGCGACGGCTATAAGCTGTCGCTAAATACTGTGTGTCTTGTAGTGATGAGATGGTCGGAGACGCCGCTGAGGGCGTCATGGCAGGTGTCCTTGTTCGTCAAGGCAGCGCTGAGCCAGGTCAGGACGTCCTCGTGGGCTTCATGGGATGGTGTTGGCCCAACGAGGATGGAGAGGCTTTGTAAAATCTGGTGAATGGAATCGTCTAGGAGTTCGAGGCAGTCTTTGTAGGCCGACCTGGCATGTGGGTCCATGTCAGTGGTTGACATGGAGAAGGTGTCGGACAGTGCATGGGTGATGCGACGCAATGTGACGTCGAGGGAGATGTGAACTAGTTGGGATTGGTTTGCGTTAGGGAAATGGAGGTGGGCGCTCAGGCACAGGTCTTGGTGCCTGGTCAGGCTGCATGTTTGTTGAATCGCTAGTGACGGGGTTTTGATGATCTGATTTGAGGTTGATCTGGTTATAAGAGATATGGAGACGATGAGGAGGACGATGGACGTAGTTGCGATGAGGACTGAGTAGAGTTTTGGTTTTCTTGATGGACTGACATTGCTGCTGATCATTTTTGGATGTTTAAGATTCAGATTGGGCATGTACATTCATGGTAGCGTATGAATGCATGAACCAATATATGTTGCTTGGATTGTTAAATGTGGTTCCGTGCAACCTTTAATTGCCATTTTCGTATTATATTGCCGAAGTGGTACCGGGGGAATTTGCCTGTCTGCTAACGTAATTTCAATGTAATATATGCTGTTTTGGTCACAGATTTCTTTTTTTAATCTGCATCGCAAATCTAAGTTATAATTTAAGCTACTTGCATTGACTACTTGAGTACGTAAAGCATTTTGTTATGCTAATCAGTCAATATTATATTAACAAGAGTGTGCCCATAATTAATTTGGAACGGATTTCAAACAATAAAAGAATACATACGTCTGTTCTCCTCTACCCGTTTGAAAAAATGAAGTAAAATAAATGTTTGCTGTAAATCGTTTACTTCGCTATAGTAGAAAAGAAAGACTGATCTAAGGCCTAGGATGATTTAAATATTTAAACGAACTATGAACTATGTATTGTAACCATGTATAATTTTCACTAACAAAAACAACCTTGTTTCAATCTACTCTTCCACTTATTAAGTCGTTAATACAATCAATCTCTATGAATGCTGTATATCAGGTCCTTAACATAACGACTATATACATCCTGCTGATTGCAAAAGGAAGAAAAAAAAGTGTGCATCAGGTGATGCCATGGGCATTTTGATCCATTTATTTAAACAATTGAAATTAAACGCTTGGTAGGGATATATCTATAACACGTAAGAGCATGTAACCAGGGCCAGTCCTAAAACGTTTCATACCTAAAGCAGAAGAAGAAAAGAAAAAAAAAAAAAAAACTTTTTATGTATGACATTTAACTAATTTATAATGTTTAAAATATCAATAAGATAAAAAAAGAAAATAACTTTATTCATAATAATAGTTGAATATATATAAGCATATTTTAATCAATGAAACAATATTTGGAAATTGGAACCAAGTAAGAACATATGCCAAGCCAAAATTGAAGATATTTTCTACATCTTTAAACACGTTGTATTTTTCTATCCTTAGTTCTCGTTTTCTTAATTCATAGACAATAGAATGGCAAGATGACTGCAACCAGCAAATCAGGTTCTCATAGAACAAAAAAATTTGTCCAACAGAAAATAAACAATAAAAAAAAGGGCAGCTGCAAGCCTGCAGTTTAAGGAAGAAGTGCTTTCTACGCCTGCCTTTCTATTCCTCCGGATTCCAGATTTGAAGAGTCAGCGCGTGCAATTTAAAATTTCGAAGAACGCGATTTTGATTGTCCCTTTCATTGCACGCATATGAACCGACACACAACTCCCATATAACAAAAGGAATTCTTAATGTTACGTGCCTACCAACTCATATTTATACACAATTCTTTCAATATATTCCGTGATGTGAGACTATTGTATTTAAACCATCATTCCTCCTTAACAACAAGCGAGACAATCCTAATATGGTGGTCCTATTTTTTTTGTGCCCTAAGACATTGCTTTTCTCTTTTGTGCTTAGAGCCGGGTCTGCCTGTAACCCCTACATTACATAGTACAATACTATTAAAAGGGACGACTATATGAATACAAAATTAGATATAAACATAGAGACACAAAGTCTCGATCATTGGATTTTTTGTCCTAATGTGGTAGAGTGAAATTCAAAGGGTGATCCAACGATGGAAATCGATTGTGTCACCAATTATGCCAAAAATTTGTGTTTATACAGACTTTTCCTTTATTAAATATAGTATGTAACATATTAATGTTAAAATGAGAATTTTCTTATGCAATATAAACTAAATTTTGTTGAGATATAAAAACTATAATATAATTATTACTGATTGTGTGTAATTTATGTTTTATAGCTACACATACAGTATGTATGTATTAAGAGACAAATAATTTATAATTTTTGTTAAAATGAATATACCATACATGTTGAAATTGACATACACTATTAATTTATAAGATAAATTGGTAAATATTATTTAACGGAATATGTTTAACAGAGACACTACAAGAAAACATACATATGGTTACATTCATTGGTTGCGTTTGATATGTAAATGCGACCAATATAGTTTTTAATTTTATATTTAGGGGTTTTTGTTACATTTATTTAACAATTGACTAAAACACTGGTCACATTTAAGCCTTCCCTCCCATTTCCTTTCGCTTCCCTCCTCTATTTTCATTTTTCCGCCTAAACCTAAATCAGTTTCCTCCGTTCTCATCTCCCCCTAAATTTAGTTTCATCCTTTCTTGTCGTCCTTCTTTCAACGTTCCTCCTGTTCCTTCCTTTCCTAAGTTCCCCCTCATATTTTACCAAAAATTTCACTTTCCCTCTTTCGATTGCCACCACTCCTTTTCACCCCTAAAAGTTTTTATAGCCTCAAAATATCATTTCATAAAATCTCAAAGATGCAAACTTTTGCCTCAGCTGCATCCATTTCTCTATTAGGCGGTTGGGATGTGGATATGAAATCTGGATTTGTGATGTCATATTTTATTTCATAGTCGTCATCTGATATGATTCTCACCGCTCACTTTAATTTCCGAGCTGCCGCCTAAAGACTTCTCGTTTCTTGAAGGCCACGTCTCCTAATTCACTTGCATTGCTCTTTTGAAAAGGATGCTGAGACGTGCTAAAATTTGATTAATGAATTTGGTTGTTTTAGAGGTTGGATCTGAGTGGAAGCAACTGTTACATGCATGCTGACGGTGTAGCGAAATCTGATGGGGCGGTATCAGAATCTGTGATGTCGTGATGGTGTTGTTTGTAGATAATATCTATTGGTTTTTCTCCTGGCTATAAGTGCTCTAATTTGGTCATTTCCTTGATCTAAAACTTGATAATTTTCAATACAACGGTGATATTTGGTTTTGTATTTCTAAGTACTTACTATCGGTTAGGAAACTCTCGAAACTAGGTTGATAAAGCTGTTGCACAGTGACATCTTCCACTGCTTATGTATGATAATTCAGTGTCTTGTATTTCCCTTCTATGATTGTTTTTTTCCAAAAAAAGCTTGGCTTTATCTCATTTAATTATAAAGTTTTGTTCGTATTGACTGCAGGTTTAAATTCCAAATTTTTATCATATGTATCTTTAGATTTATGTTTTCTGGTACTTTAAACCCATTCATTTACCATGTTATGAATTACCGATCATTGGTTTCATCATTATGTTATATATACTGGTATTTGCTGTTTATGGTTTGCCCAATGTAAGTTTATTCTACTGATACCATACAAAAGGTTAAGCGTTTAAGTATTATCTGAGCTAATCAGTTTGCTTTCTTTCTTTGTCATATTCAAATCGGGAGGCTTGTGTTTTAAGCCCTTTTGACTGTATTTCAAGATGCATGTATAGATACCATTATATATACTACTTTGTTAGATGGACTTTGTAAAGCTGATATGATGGATGATGCAGAGGTTCTTTTCAATGAAATGGCTGGCCAAGGGACCAGACCAAATGCGTTTGAATTTACTTGTTTGGTAAATGGATATAGTAAATCCGGTAAATCAAACAAGTATTGATATACCTTGCTAAAATGGGTGATCAAGGATTACATACTAGTGCCACTGTCTACAGTTTGACCGTTGATGCTTTGTGCAGGGAAGGGATGGTTATGGAATCTCAGCCAATATTGGAAATAATGTATCAAATTGGCATGAAGCCTAACTTAACTACATATAACACTCTTATGTGTGAATATTTCCTTTTGGGTAAAACTCGGGAAGGGTTGAAGATCTTTAACGTAATGGCTGCAGGTAATCCCATCCTTAATGAATACACATATTCGACACTCATCAATTGTCATGTTACAGCACGGAAAACCGATATTGCTCTTAGATTGTTTGAGGAAATGTCACATAAAGGTTTGGAGCAAACAATTGCGAGCTACAACATTGTTCTTGCTGGATTATATGATGCTGGAAAAGTTAACAATGCAAGAAAAATTCACGGGAAATTGGTTGAGAGCAGGCTAGCCTTGGATGTTGATACATGCCGTATAATATTGGATGGGCTTTGTAAAAATCAATGCATTGATGAAGTAGTGGACACATATCATGGTGAAATTTTTAAAAAGTATAGAAATGAAATTGAAATTCTTAATATTATAATTGATGGTTCACTTTGAGTTGGTAGACTCCAAGAAGCTAAGGATTTGCTAAATGATATTTGTGCTCAGGGCATTGTTCCAAATGCTAGAACTTACAAAATCCTGATGAAATATTTTACTAAATAATATATATGAACTGAGTTTTATGATTTTTTTTATGTTGATAGAGAAATATGGGTGCTATTTAGATTCTAACATGCTCAACGAGGTGGACTGAAAATTGGTCAAAACAGGTTAGGCAAACAAGGAAAAAGATTATATCTTTAACGACAGAGGAGAAACAAGTTGTAGCAAGATGAAAGATATAATTTTTACCATGCTGTAATTTATAAGTAGATAGAGCACTGGAGATGATGATAACGATAGTTCATCAATTTACCTTGTTTAAGTTCAAATGTCAAGAAAGGCGAAAAGAGAACCAACTGGTAATTTTTTAATTTATTCATGCAATGTCTTGTTTTTATTTTGTCACTCTGCGACTTTTACTATCTGACTGGGGTAGATGAAAAAAATGTTCAAAACACTAATCAATATTCAAAATTACCAATTTGATTCTCCTATAAACCTCATAACAGCGCGTTTTGTTATCTTCTCTAGGAGCGTTTGTTTATAAAGGAGCGTGCATTTTGAGTGGTAAGTAGCTTGCAAAACACATGTTCAATTGTCTGGAATGAAAACACTTAGCATTGTAAGTACATTTCAAAATATCCAATATTACCATTAAATGTAGTAAATGACAACAAAATTAAGCACACAAAATTTGTGTGTGTATATATAGGGAAAGTCTAAATGGACACAAAATTAACCACACAAAATTTGAGCCAATAGATTTTCCTTTGAATTACACCTCACACATAAAAACAAACAAATCTTAAGGTCTAGATTTTATGAACATAATTTTGTGTCCAATTTTGTGTTTTTGCAGCCGCTCCCATATATATATATATATATATATATATATATATATATATATATATATATATATATATATATATATATATATATATATATATATCACACTGTTTTGCATCAACCCTACCTACCCTACCGTTAGCTATGCTAGTCCAAATCTAACAAGATTTTGTAGATGTTGAATCCATATATATTATCATTTATCCAAAATTTGAGTTTGTTCCGATGTTCGTAAAATAATATATTTGATATTTTGATTTAATGTTTCGAATAAATGGTGAATAATTGAGTTAAGATTTTGGATAGGTGATAGTATATATGTGCACTGAACAATCTTGTTGCGGTAGGGTAGGGGTGCTAAATGAGTGCT